>CP124710.1:29152500-29752500 GCA_031232105.1 Capsicum rhomboideum | reverse complement strand
ATTTTAAAGCGAAGATCCTTCAATATTATTTTCGTCCCTTCTGTTCTATATGAGTTGATGTATCACAATTAGTTATTTTCGAGCATTGTTATTTATATGTGATACCACTTGCTATTAATTGCTTTGGCATTGTTTTGACATGCTCATCTTAAAGTGATATTTTAATAACCAAATGTCCTGTCTCATTTTTTTTTCCATTTCTTTCTTGGCTGGGTTGGTCGGTTTGTAATTCGTCGAACTATTATTCCTTGTCAATCTATAAATATTTGACGTTAATACTGCTAATTATTTTACAGGTACTATTGCAAAAGGAGCTGCTCTTTTGCATCAAGAAGGAGCCAGGGAAGTTTATGCATGCACCACTCATGCGGTTTTCAGGTACTTGTGTATGTTTTACCTGAGTCTGGAACATTGCATCAATCCTGAGCTTGCTACTTTTAGTGAAATAGTTCTCCCTTAGTATCAATAGTCTGATTTCTTAGTCACATCTGTTTCTTAGTGGTGATAAAGATGTGTGCTCTGTGATCTCGAAAATGTAAGTTCTTGTTCAATTCTTGGAATTGTGTCAATTTCCTTTGAGAAGATAAAAGGAACTGCATCAATTTACTAATGGAAATGTTTTGGTGAAAAAGGGACAAATGAGTATTGTTCATCCAAATCCTGCTAGTCTTAAATAAGTCACAAGGGCATTTGAGCATTGTTTGCATAGTGCCCTTCAGAAAATGGCTTTGGACGTTGAGATGCTAAGCTGCCCAGCATGTTACTGAACTTTTCTTGGTACTTAAGATATATTGCAGAACATTCTTTATGTTGAATCTTAATCTAATGTTTTGCAGCCCTCCTGCGATTGAGAGGTTGTCGAGTGGACTGTTTCAGGAGGTAATCATCACAAATACCATCCCAGTTGCAGAACAAAACTATTTTCCCCAGTTGACCATCTTGTCTGTGGCAAACCTTTTGGGTGAAACAATTTGGCGTGTCCACGATGACTGTGCAGTAAGTCTAAGCTTTAAACTTAAGAAAATTGGCCTTATTGCTCCTCCCTTAGTAATCCTTTTCCTTTCTATTCCAAATTACAGGATAATGTCTCTAAGAAAAAGGGTGCTATGTCATCATATTGTTTTAAGAAAAAAACTACGAGAACACGAAAAAAATTTCCTCTTTTTTTAATGAATAGAAAAAGCAAAAGTACAATGACATTCTTAAAGGACGTGGAGAAACAGTCACACATATTCTGTTTCCTTGTTAAAGTTAAAAAGTTCTGCAACTGCTTGATTTAGGCTACATCCCTTTATGATTCTCATGTGATTTTAAAATTGCTCTTGGAAAAATCTGGTAACATTTGAATCTTGTAGTAGTAACATAAAACTCCACATCATTATGATTTACGAGATTCAGCAATGGTTTAGCATGAGTTAGGAAACTTCAGCACTTCTAGGAACCAGCTGTGTAGCACTTGTATGATTCTATTTCCTTTACTTGAGAATCATAATACCAGTAAGACTTGGAGTATCCCTGTTAGAATTATGAATTTCTAATTTTTAACTTATCTCAAGTATTTCTATGAACTGTGCAAGGTAATTTCAGTTTTTTGTTTTAGCTGTATTAATAGTGTCACAATCCTTGACGAGAATTTTCAGTATTAGCTTTAGCTTACCACTCTTTTTTGTACTTGTCAGGGCGGCTTTGAGCCTTACTCTAGTTTGGGCATTGATTAGTTAGTTCCCATTCATTGGCTACTTAGAGACTGTTGTCTGGAACATGAAGCGGTATTTAAACTGTTATCTGGAACTTGAAGCAGTATTGTAAATCCACCAAATTTCCATCCAGTAACAACGTGAGCATTTTCAGTTGTATAAATTTTGCTCGGGGAATGTTATGTTGTAAATCTTTCAATCAGTGACGTGGGTCCCTGCTGTAAATAAGCTTTTGGGATGAGTTCTCTTTTTTTCTTTCTTTTCTTTTCAGGGCCATATGCCGGGGGATGGAATTAAAAAGGAATTTTAAGACTGAAAATAAAGAAAATAGGACACAAGTTTTAAGTATGTAGTAAAAGGGACACGTTTTTACTTGATGATAATGACACATATTTGAAAATCCCCACCAGTTTTTTTATTTACACAAACCTCCCACTCCTCTTTTCCTTCCCCCCCGCGCCACCTCCCATCCTCCATGTCACCACCACCTCCAAACAACTAGTAGATGTTTAAACATCTTTCTAAACAACTAGCAAATATTTCACCTCTCTCCAAACAACTAGTAGATACTTAAAAAAATTCTTATTGTTTTAACTAAACATCATAGCATGTTTAAAACACTACTTACATCTTCTAGTTGATTGAACTAAACAACTTAGGGTTATTTAAACAATATCTTTTGATTGTTTAAACATCTATCTTTCAATTGTTTAAATAACTCTTGTTTATTTTTTGACGAACTGTAAAATTCCTCCAAATGTTTTGAACATTTTTTACAAAATATTCTCTACAAATTTTTATAACCAGATCTGAATGAAGAAGAGGTAGAAGAAGATGAAAACACACAAAAAAAGATAAATTCTAGATGAAGAGAAAGGAGGAGAAAAAAGCGCAGAAGAAAGATTGGCAAGAAGAAAAGGAAGAGGAAAAAACAACGCAAAAGAAATGGCAGAGAAGATAAGAAGGGGAGAAGGAAAAAGATAAGAAGAAAGAAGCAAATGAAGAAAACGAGAAGGGACGAAATAGAAAGTTTGAAATGTGAAATATGAAAGAAAAAATGGAGAAGAGTCAATTACACCTTTGTATTATTAGAAACTAGTAAATTGTCCGCGCTTCGCGCGGTCGTGAACAAAAAAAGTTTTTGTTAAACCCTCTTTTCTATGAAAATGAAAATGCTTATAGATAACATAGAGACAACACCGCATCATATGAGAACGTAAGAAGAGGTTTCATCCGACTGGTAAGATAATTTGATTTCTAGTTAGCAATTAAATTGAGAATCCGATATAAAAAGTTGCTTTTCTAATGATTTCCCTATATCACTCAATGGAGATTTTTTGGCCAGTAAGTTATGACTTCAAAATGAATTGGATCAGGTTCAATACTTGAAAGCTATCAAAAAGGAGTTAATTCAATGCTCAAATCAGAGGAGGAGAGGGGGGGGGGGGGGAGTCCACTTGTTCTTCAACAGAAGAGAAGCTTATATTTGCCGATCCTCCTTAGTGTCTTACCTATTGTCTTTTGAATAATTCTTCATTCAGGGTGTAAAAAAAAGAAAGCTAAGGATAGCATTGAGCATTGAATTGACCTTTTGTATTGAGGATGACCTATGAGATAGTTCGAATCGGTTCTCAAACCTACTACTATACAAATAGTATTCTTTGGTTATGACTGACAAATTCAATTATTTTTTGTTAAAAAGAGATCTCAAATCAAGGGCTATTGAATCCTTTTAGTTTGGTTAATTTATAAATGTGAATTATTTAGAGTCAATAATACTATATATGTAATGTATGAAGCTTTTAAAAGTTTTCTCATTAATAAATATTAAAGAGTACCAAACTATTAGAACTCAATTTAATGTCAAAGTTAGATGAGAGAAAGTTGCTTTTACCAAGAATAATGTACTAACTTTTTACGCTAATTTAAGGTCATGATCATCAGTCCCTCAAGGAACTTTTGACAATTCGCTATAATAATATTTATTATTGGGTAATTACTTTCAACAGAACGAAACACACAAATTCCTCTAATTACCTTCACGGAAATCAAATATTTTAATAAATCTAGATGTAAGTTTAATAGTTGAGATAATTTCTTATTTCATTTGTGGTAGGTCCAACATTAGCAACAGATAGGATAACTTTTCATTCATTCTTCAATTCAAAATTTTCATCTACAAATTTTAGCCTATAGTGTAAGAATGTTACTTATTAGTGACCCCCATATTTGGTAATAAATTTATCTTGTCTCCCAAGTAAAGTAATAAATCAGTCAATTACTTTTCCTCCAAGTTATGCATATATGGTATTTCTTTGACGACAAGAAATAACTATGAAAGTCCCTAGGAATAAAGTTAATTGCCTAAGAGTCCCTAGCCTACCTATAAATACGCCTGTGACTCCATCAGTCTGGCATACTCTTTGATAGGCATAGGCTAGAAGACTCTATAGGTTTCTTCTTCTCTATCTCTTTCTTCTTATAGTTCTTGGCAAGGTGAACACGATTATCAACAACACTTGAACAATAATGACTGAAGGCACGTTCCTATTTATTTTTCCGCTGCATTTGGCTTTGTGATATGTGTTGAAATTCAATCTATAGATGTATTCTCCCTTAATTAATACAAACGCCAATGGAGGATCACCCCTTTGTACCATGGAACTCTAATCATAATGCAATATTTGATCAGTAATTTCTATTCTTCTTCTATTTGCTCCGATTTTTAACGATTAAGAGAGAATACTCAATTTATATATATAACTTGTTAATTTGTTTGGCCGTTTTTAAAAGATAAGAACTTAATAACTGAAAGTTCATAACACAATATATAAAATTCTAACCTCACTAAAAGAGGTGCACCCAATCATTATCGCATTATATGATACTTCGAGCGTGGATTCATACGTCTATATTTTAGTATTTTTTTAAAAAAACATATGACTACTATATATGATATCTAGGGAGGGAAACATGGATTCACATGAACCCGGTTACCCCCACCTAGATATGCCCCTGGTTGACATTAAACTACTATATATATTTGATATTTACAAATGAATGAGGAATAATTATATAGGCCAAGTCGTTGGAATGTAAAAGGAAAAATCGAAAGCCTATTTCAAATATAGAATTTTAGGTACTTTTTCTTCCCAATGCAAGAGTACAATAGAATAAGAATTTATGCCAACTTAAATTATATATTCTACACTTATATTAGGCATTCTTTTAAAATGCATAAATAAAATCAATATTCTTTTATTGCTTATTTGGTAATTTCCTTCTTTTATTTCTAGGTGGTAATGGAAGCATCTGTGGAGAAAAAGAATAGAGATGAAGTGCGTACCTCTTTAAGAAGCGGTCACGGCATGGAGTTGACGTCCCTATGTAAAATATATTTAATCTTGTTCAGAAACGACCTTTAATCCCTTGCCTTTCGATGAATTCATGTTCAATGAAATGACGGGTTGTAGTGTGAAGAGGATTACTTTCATCGGCAACCCAACTTCCTTTTAAAAGAATTGTTGCTTTGAGTCGTGGATAAACTTTGACGGCGTATTTGCATTTTTTTTCTTGTATAACAAAAAGACTAATTATACAAACATACCAACCGAAAAGATTCCGCAAAGTTGTGATCATTGCTAAATTTGTTCAATTTTTTGACTTGAAATGTAGACCGATCAGAGTTTAACTTTTTATTTGTCAAAAATAATATCTTATCAACTACAGATAAGGGAGAGTGACATAGTTGGGGAAGTTAGAGGAGTTGGACGGATTTGTAAAGTATATAAAATTAGAACAGCATGTGTTTAAAAGGTGTCTTTTGGGCTGAGGATTAAAAAGGTACCTTTGAAAGATGTCCTTTGGCTTTTCTAATGTCAAATAACTTGAAGAAATGAAGAAAAATCCAATAATTGAAGAAAATAAAAAATGAGTTTCGTTGCTTTAGGGAGCGCCACATCACCGGGGCTATGTCCCTCTTTTATATATATACTAGTGTAATTACCCGCGCTTCGCGCGGTCGTAAAAATATATTGATATGAACGAACACTAATGTCATACTAATTTTTATCAATGGGCATTTTGCTAATAAAGCATTAGGTGGTAGATAAGGGTAGAACATAATTTCATATCAAGATGCTAATTTAAAAGATATTAGTGGTATAAAATTCACGATTCATGACTTTATCAGAAACTTAGACCAATTAATGTGTTCATTATCCCATGTATAGTAAGCAAAAGTTCAAAGTCCAGAAATTGGAATACCCCAAAATGCAAATTATATCATTGAAATATTTTAACAATGACTCCTAGAATGAACTATTAATTTACAAAATGAAAGAGGAAAAGAAATCTCTTTGAATTGCTATGTGATTCTTGTGTGAAATTGTTCTATACTCAAATGTACAAACAATAAAATGGTAACATCAGCATACGGAGATGATGATGGCTCTGTAACATCAGCAGCAGGGCCTGCCAAATTGATCTCATTGCATTTGAATTATGACCACTTCTTGGACACTCACTTTAAGGGTCTTGTGGCACGACAATGTTGTTAATTACCATAACTTATTCTCAACCGATACGATTCACCTGATTCTAATATATGATTAGAAACCACACCAAAATTTGAAAATATAGTGATGCAAGAGTCAGGGAATTGGGAATAGAATGGAAAATACAAGAGATGCAACGCACGCGTCCTACGTGGCAAATTGTGTGAGATGCACATATCCTAAGTGTCAAATCGCGTGAGATTTCCCACAAAGGAGGCGTGTGTCTACTTTTTCAACATAAATTTTAAGTTCTTACTTGTGCACACTCAAAGTTGGAGCGCATAGATGCCAATTGATCCAAGTTAAAGGGAACATTTATGTAATATGCCAAAAAATAATGTCAAAAAAATTGATATCGAGCTCTGCATTGCAGTCTCCCACTGACTGAAATCAGTTTAATTCAGTCGACAACCTACTGAGAAAGGTTTGATTTAACTTAGACCCTAAGGAGAAAGAAAAGGCGAGCCAGACTAAGCCCTGAACAATGGAGTAACAAACAAATAACACTGCTCTACATCATCCCAGGAACAAATCCTTCAGTATTTTCTCCATGGCATTTATTCATTAAATCAAAAAATGTCTAAATAGTTCAACTCCATTGTATAGAGATTACAAATTACAATGGCACAAGATTAGTCAAGGATTAAATGTTTTTAGACTTTAAACTCAAGTCCCATATCTTTGAAATGGTTCTTCTTAAAATTGGCAACCACAACATTGAGCCAGAGAGCCAAGTAGCAAATTTTGATAAATAGTTATAGTTAATTTGACGACCAGAAGACGTGTAGTCATCAAGGGTTCTGAATACTTGTTGTATTGGAGCTTCTTTATTTATAATGGTTCAAATGTTATGGTGTCACATCTAATAGAAGTAAAACTCTATGTGTCTAAATCCAGAGGAATGAATATGCAAGTAATAACTCTCACAGTCGCACAACTTGGGGATCTAAATCAATAGGGCACCAGATCAATTCTACAACACAAGCATTAACAATTACTCAGTTTGATTACCTGCTGAAAGAGCTAAGATATCAGAATTTTGGCACTCTCTGTTCCTCATTATCCTAACAATAGCAGCATCAATCTGCATACATAGGCAGAGAATATTGGATAAGGTCAATAAAATGACAAAAGTGAGAATTGTCCTTTAGCGTTTTAAGAGCCCATGCTGACAATTTCTTTTTCTGATAATTAAGTTTGGTCAAGAGCCATGCTAGGCAAGTATTTCTAATATGAATGTTGAATATACAAACATTATAATCGTGCAGGAAAACGATAACACATTGTTCAACCAATTAGCAGGTCTGTTAAAGACTAAATTATGATGCAACTTGTTAAGCACAACATAAAAGGTTCGTCTGTTAAAAAGGTTGAAGCAAGTTCTAATTGAATGAAATATTAAAATAGAGAGCGGAGGCAACAGAACAAACCCGATATTGCCTGTCCTGAAATACTCTTTCAGAGGTACTCCTGTTCTTCTCTAGTATATCCTTAATATGAATGACATTTACCTGTACACATATACATATTGTTATGTTTGTCATATCTTGTACGAATAGCAATTCACTTACTCCAAAATATTAATCAAATCTTTGTTTTATCTATTTGCTAACATCATACTTTTTGTTTGAGGAATCGACACATTTTAACACTTCAAGAATTGAGGTATTCATGTATTTGTCAGCATCACACTTTTTTTCTTCTCTTACCGAAGAAGCGACACACTTACAAGTTTTAGCTTTTAACATAAACCACAGAAAAGAATATACTCTATCATCATTTTGAAAAATCTATTTAACAGAGATGACGTTTATCAAGTAACTATAGTCCCAATCCATTGAGATTTTGCGTGTAGATGTGCACTGATTTTTGCTATAGCTGGGAAAGCAAAGGAGAAATGCACAACCTACATTTATTTGGTGCCTCTATACTTGCGGCAGACAATTCACTACATCGTCCTTGCTTGTTCCTGATCAAGCATCCATCTGACCATCAAAATCAAATTTCACGACTATAAATGATGAGGACTTTAAAAACTACCCGGTGAGAACACATATGATTCTCCAAATAAGGAGTAATACTACAAATCAATAAGTAAACGTGAAAATTATAGTCCATCAATCAGCGACTAATTATAAATCAGGAAACATAATTTATTGTAAAACTTAAAAACAACAGAAATTCAGCAACCACCTTTGGTTCTTGCATGAAAGGATCAAAATTTTACGTCCTCCAAATATATTCAAAGGAGTCATAGCTTATGGATATACACTTTCGCAGCGTCACTAAATAATACTTCCTGAAGCAGGGCACAAGATTTATCTATGGACCAATTCATCAAACACTCTATGGGCATCATCAGAAGTACTCATTTTTTCTCATATTTTAAAACACCACGTTAATCTGATTCTCCATTAACGTGTTTCTAAAAATTGGAAAAACATATGCTGCAAACACCAAGTGCAGATGATACTCTCAGTTTAATTTTTTTTTTTTTTTGCCCTTTTATTCTTAATATAGATTTCACTCTCCGGACAAACAATGTTAAAACTATCATTTGAGTTTGTTCTTTTTCAACAGTTGACAAAACAGATGCATAATCATCGGTTCAACAACTAATCCAGTGGAATCTGAATAAGCCGGAAACAACTTGGCAAACACTTCACAAAGACGTTTTGCAATTGATCATCTTCTTTAGAAGCGAGGCATGTATTACTAACTCAATTCAGAGAGGTGTAAAACAAAAGACCAAAGATAGAAAGTAAAACAATAAAAATTTATCAACAGATGCCAATCGCATGTAAAACAAATTCGGAACAGTGAAAATTGTGTTGCCGGCAATATCTAAACTTACTATATTTGGTGTGAAAGTCTCAATGAGTGTGAGCGAGAAAGGGTAAGTGGTATACCTTGGTTGGTCGGAGGGATTTATCGTGCAGGAAAGAAGAACAGGGAGAGCGTGAGCGATGTGGTTGTTCAAGTTAAGTGGATACTCAAATTCAATCGATGAAGAGGGGGATTAGATTGAAGAGTTGGAGAGAATATGGTGAATAGTATGAAGAGTTGCGAGAGTAATGGTATAGTGAATTGGTCGTGTCTTTTAGGGAGGTACCGGTTTAGGTTGGCGGCATTTTATTTTTAGGGAAAAGCACTAAATAGGAAGAATGTGTTGTAGGTGTGACACGTGGCAGGGATATGACCCTCTTTTATATATATATAGATGGTTTAAATATATCATTCGCTATATTTTGGGTTCAAATATATCTTTTTCATTATACTTTGGGTTCAAATATTATTCATGTACTATTAGAAATAGTACCCCTTATTATATTTGGGTCCAAATATACTCTTTATATTTTAAAATTGTTGTAATATAAAGATAATATAATAAAACTTAATATTAAAAGGGGGGAGGAGTGGGGGGAGGAGAGAGAAAGAGGAGTAGAAAGGAAGAGAAATATGTAAAGAAGAGATGAGAGAGTAGTAGATTTTCTATTAATTTTTTATTGTGTTCTTAATCCAATGTACAACTAGTCTATTTATAAGCTTAAATTACTTGGAGAGAAGAGCATGCTATAGAATGCATTGTGGCCACATGACATTCACTCAATATTCATAATACTCCTCCTTGAATGTCCATAAAAAAAAAAATCTAGTAAAAGTAAATATACATAATAATTTATAATACGCATTGTTTGCTGCCTCGTTAAAAATCTTACTTGAAAAACCCAGTGGGACAGAAACCTTGGTTAAGAAAAAAAGAGTACAGAGTGTATTTTACTCGCCCTGATGAAAATATCACTTAATATCTCGAAGATACCGCATTCCAATCTTGTATCTCAATTTCTCAAAGGTTGAAGTTGGTAATGCTTTAGTGAACATATCTGCTAGATTATCACTTGAACGAACTTGTTGAACATCTATTTCACCCTTCTTCTGAAGATCATGAGTAAAAAAGAATTTTGGTGAAATGTGCTTTGTTCTGTCTCCTTTGATGTATCCTCCTCTTATTTGAGCTATGCATGCGGTATTGTCTTTATATAATGTTGTTGAAATATTTCTTTCCAAAGGAAGGCCACATGTTTCTTGGATGTGTTGAGTTATTGACCTCAACCAAACACATTCTCGACTTGCTTCATGAATGGTTATTATCTCTGCATGATTTAAAGATGTAGCAACCATAGTTTGTTTCGTTGAACGACATGATATAGTCGTACCTCCACAAGTAAACAAATAACCTGTCTGAGATCAACCTTTATGTGTGTCAGAAAAATATCCTGCATCTGCATAACCAATTAATTGTGAATTGGACTCATTTGAATAAAATAGTCCCATATCAATGATTCCTCGGTGGTATCTGAGTATATGCTTAATATCATTCCAATGTCTTCGTGTTGGGGAAGAATTAAATCTTGCTAATAAATTTACAGAAAATGATATATCTGGTCGAGAATTACTAACAAGATACATCAATGTCCCAATTGCACTAAGATATAGTATTTCAGCACCAACAAGTTCTTCATCAGTTTTATGATGTCGAAAAGGATCTTTATTAATATCAAGTGATCTCACAATCATCGGGGTACTCAATGGATGTGCTTTATCCATGTAAAATCTCTTTAAAATATTTTCAGTATATGTTGATTGATGGACAAATATTCCATTTGTAAAATGCTCAATTTGTTGACCAAGACAAAATTTTATCTTTCCAAGGTCTTTCATTTCAAATTTCCTTTACAAACATTCTACTGCCTTTGGAAGCTCTTCAGGAGTTCCAATGATATTCAAGTCATCAACATATACAACTATTATGAAAAATTCAGATCCAGACCTTTTAATAAGACACAAGGACAAATTAGGTCATTCTTGTACCCTTCTTTTAATAAGTATTTGCTAAGGCGATTATATCACATGCGCCCTGATTGTTTTAATCAATATAAGAATTTTTGAAGCTTTATTGAACATGTTTCCCGAGAATTTTTATATGCTTCAGGCATTTTGAATCCTTCAGGAATTTTCATAAAAATATCGTTGTCTAGTGAGCTATATAGATAGGCTGTGACAACATCCATCAGATGCATATCAAGTTTTTCATGAACTGCCAGCTTTATAAGATACCTGAAGGTGATTGCATCCACCACCGGAGAATATGTCTCCATATAATCAATGCCAGGTCTTTGCGAAAATCCTTGTGCCACAAGTCGTGCTTTATATCTTACGACTTCATTTTTCTCATTTTATTTTGGCACAAAAATCCATTTGTATCCTACTGGTTTTTTATCTTCAGGTGTTTGGACTATAGGTCCAAAAACTTCATGTTTTTCAAGCAAAGCCAGTTCAATTTTGATTGTATCTTTTCATT
Organism: Capsicum rhomboideum; assembly: GCA_031232105.1. Classification (NCBI taxonomy): domain Eukaryota; kingdom Viridiplantae; phylum Streptophyta; class Magnoliopsida; order Solanales; family Solanaceae; genus Capsicum; species Capsicum rhomboideum. The sequence goes on along the minus strand of CP124710.1, from coordinate 29,740,885 downwards.
TTGGCCAATTATTTCTCTGTCTACACTATTCGACAGATTTTGATTCAAGATCCTCATCTTGTTGCATTATTTCATTAGCAACATTATAAGCAAAAACATTGTCGACAATTATATCATTTTGATTTCATATTTTTCTCGATGAGACATAACTTATTGAGATCTCTTCATTATCATTATTTTTAGGTACCTGAACCTCTTTTGAGGTTTCATCAATTGTTATGTCTTTTTGCTCTTCTTGAGTAGCTTCCTCCATATTATGATTATTTTTGATCATTTGCTTCTTCTTTTTTTTTGAGGATTTTTACCTTTGGAACCGATCGGTCTACCACGTTTTAAGCGTGGTTAGACTCATTTGCATTAATCAATTGTCCTACTGGGACATCAACTCGAATTGGAGCATTACCAACTGGAATATGAGATTTAGTAACTATTGATAGGTCAGTGAATGCATCTAGCAGTTGATTTGCAATGTTTTGCAAATGAAAAATCTTTTGAACTTCTAGTTCACATTTATTTGTACGAGGATCTAAATGAGATAGAGATAATGCATTCCAATCTATTTCCTTTTTCAGTTGCTTATTTTCTCCCCCTAATACTGGGTATATTGATTCATCAAAATGGCAATCAACGAATCTTGCCGTAAATAAATCTCCAGTCATAGGTTTCAAATATTTTATAATAGAAGGATATTCATACCCAACATATATGAAACATATACCGCACATCCAAAAATTCTAAGATGGGAAATATTTGGCTCCTGACCAAAAGTCAATTGTAATGGGGAGACTTTATGATAACTTGTGGGCCTGATCCGCACAAGAGTTGCTGCATGCAAAATAGCATGACCCCATACTGAAATGGAAAGTTTTGTTCTCATAAGCATTGGTCTAGCGATTTATTGGAGGTGTTTAATTAATGATTCTGCTAGACCATTTTGAGTATGAACATGAGCAATCGGATGTTCAATTGTTATCCCAGTTGATATACAATAATCATTAAAAGCTTGGGACGTAAATTCACCAGCATTATCGAGACGAATTGTCTTTATTACATAATCTGAAAATTGTGCTCTTAACTTTATTATTTGAGCAAGTAATCTCGCAAATGACAAATTACAAGTTGATAATAAGCACACATGTGACCATCTTGTAGATGCATCTATTAAAACTATATAATATTTAAATGGTCCACATGAAGGGTGAATGAGTCCACATATATCACCCTGTATACGTTCCAGAAATACAGGGGATTCAATTCCCACTTTAATTATTGATGGTCTAGTAATCAATTTGCCTTGAGAACATGCTACACAAGAGAATTCTTTAAATTGAAGAATCTTCAGGTCCTTCAAAGAATGTCCATATGAATTCTCAATTATTTTGCGCATCATATTAGAACCGAGATGGCCCAACTGGTCATGCCAAATAACAAAATCATTTGAGTTAGCAAACTTCTGGTTTACTATGACATGTATTTCAACCATGCTAATACTTGTGTAGTATAAGCCGGAAGAAAGAGGGGATAATTTTTCAAGTATAAATTTCTTACCCGACATCATTATAGTAATATAAAGATATTCAATCTTTTTATCATTTGTAGTCTCAATATGATAGCCATTTTGGCGAACGTCTTTGAAACTTAATAAGTTTCTTTGAGACTTACTACAATATAATGCTTCATCAATTATCAAATGTGTTCATCCGGTAAGTAATAAGTTAGCCTTTTTGGAGCCTTCAATTAATCTTGTACTACCAGATATAGTATTTACATTGACTTCTTTCATCACCAAATAAAATAAATATTTCTTATCTCTTAAAATAGTATGTGTTGTAGCACTATCTATAAGACATATATCATCGTAATTGATTTTGAATCCAACTGATGATTAGAAAATTTCCATATTCTTCATAATAAAAAAACATATTATAAGAAGTTTGAAAAACTAATAACATAAGAAGTTGAATTAGAAATATGAAAACTAGAAATACATAGTACTTTAAGAAAACATATTTAATAAAAACAACATAATTGCAAACAGAAAGGAAAAACAACAACTTTCTTCATAAATTTATTCCCCAGTAAGGTGATCAATTCTTCAATCAATATCCTCATAGAAATCTTCAGCTCTCAAATGAGTAATGTTTGAGAGGCCTTTAAAGTCATCATCTTTATAAGCAAGATTTGCCTCAATATCATTATATGCATTTGATAGAGCTTCTTCATCATCATCATCTCGAAAGGTCAAGTGTGCTTCCACATTATTTTCTTTCTTTTTGGGAGAAACTTGATAAAGTTTGACAAAATGATCAGGCGTATGACAAGCACGTGCCCAATGACCTTTCACACCACATCGGTGGCAAATATTAACTTTACCCCTTGAAGAATTATTTTGAGAACCTTTATTGTTCTCCTGTTTATTTTCACCATTATGACGATAATTATTTTGTCCTCTACCACGTCCTCTCCCACGTCCATGACCATGGCCACAACCACGATCGCGATAATAATTTTGTCTTATTTCAGGTTGATCATGCGCTTCTACAACATTCGCTTCAGGGAATGGAGCAGATCCAGTGGGACGAGCTTCATGATTTTTCATTAACAGAGTATTATTCTGCTCTGCCACAAGTAAGCATGCAATCAATTCAGAATATTTTTTAAACCCTTTTTCACGGTATTGTTGTTGTAGCAATACATTTGAAGCATGAAAAGTGGAAAGATTTTTCTCTAGTAAGTCCTTATCAGTGATAGTGTCTCCACATAACTTTAATATGGATACTACTTTATGAATAGCATAATTATATTCAACTACAGTTTTAAATTCTTGAAACTGAAGGTGAATCCAGTCATATTTAGCTTTCAGTAATACCGTCAATTTTAGGTGGTGATATCGGTCCTTCAAGTTTATCCATAATTCAAGTGGATCTTTCACAGTTAAATATTCAGTTTTTAATCCTTCATGGAGGTGATGACGAAGAAAAATCATAGCCTTTGATTTATCTTGACTTGATGCATTATTTTCTTGTTTAAGGGTATCCCCAAGACCTTTAGCGTCAAGATAAATTTCAACATCAAGGACCCATGATAAATAGTTCTTTCGGGTAATGTCCAATGCCACAAACTCAAGTTTCGATAAATTTGACATAGTGAAACTATCATAAAAAGATTAATAAGTTAGATATAATGATATTTTCAAAAACAATATAACCATCTCAAAAAATTATAATATAAATAGATTATTGTAACATAACCTTTTAATATTAAAAGAATTTATTGTAACATGACCTTTTAATATTAAAAGAATTTTACTTATAAATGAGTGTCACAAATATTGTGTCTTTTCCAATAGGAGTTAATTCCGTAGTCCACGAGATTTTAAATTTTAGTACAAGACGAGCGCATATAAATTGTTTCCTCATTTTGTGCTAAGCTTGTTTGATTGCCTTTTCCAATTTATGTCAAGAATTTGTCAATACTTATCCGTATTAAAGTAAGACAAGCTATAACTTAATAGGAAAATATGCAACTCAAAAGGAATTGTTTATAACAGAAAAAGTTTTAGTCACTGAAAACAATATATGCAATATTTTAATAGGCAAACTTCTTTCCAGTTATTATAAAATTTAGTCATTTAGGGTCAACTTATATATTATTTAAAGAACATAAAGGCTGATAATGTTTAAATACATATATGTGTGTGTGTTTTTAGAATCTGAAATAAATACAATTATATAATGAATACGTACCTTATAAGAGACTTCGTGTTGATAACGTGTTGTAATATAAAGATAATATAATAAAACTTAATATTAAAAGGGGTGGGGAGAGAGAGGGGAGTAGAAAGGAAGAGAAATATGTAAAGAAGAGATTAGAGAGTAGTAGATTTTCTATTAATTTTTGATTGTGCTCTTCATCCAATGTACAAGTAGTCTATTTATAAGCTTAAATTACTTAAAGTGAAGAGCATGCTATAGTGCAAGCATTGTGGCCACATGATATTCACTCAATATTCATAACAAAAATCAAATACTCACTCTTCAAGGTATATTTCCATTGAAGTGATTCAAACCGAACTTATCTTTATGCTTTCTAGTAATATTAGTACTTTGTTTTACTGTAATTAAATTTGATGAGAAAAGTGGATGCTAAATGGTGATAATTATTTTGAGACTAGTAATTTATCATTAATTACTACTTTTTCTAGACTGTTTTTATTTTGAGCTGGAAGTTTATCGAAAACAGTCTCTCTATCTCACCTTTGAGGTAGTGGTATGGACTATGTTTACTTATCCTCTCCAGACCCTACTTTATGGGAATATACTGGGTATGTTGTTGTTGTTGTTGTAATTATTGGGTTCTATGTGATGAAATGTGAACGAAAAATGGAGAGAAAAACATGGAGGGAAAGTGAATTGAACTTTCACTTTAAGGAAAGAAGTGTTCTCCAACATTGGTGGGAGAAAGGAACTTCTTCATGCTTAAATATAGAAGCATGTATTCATGTAGATAGTGAGGCAAGAAGAAGACAAGCCTCACGCCTACGTCGTCGACGTTGCTCCGCTTTGAATTTGACAAATGATCAATCGAGAGATTATTTTTTCTCCATTTGCGGACACAACACACCTCGAAGGGACGCGACCCTTCAGGTACTGTTTGATAACGGAAAGGTAACCTGCCAGGCGGACACACCCTAGCATGTGCGGACACATGTCACAACGCACCTCGAAGAGATGCGACCCTTCGAGGTACTTTGATAATGAAAAGGTGACATGCGGACGTAGGTCAGCCTAAAGTTTCTATTATTGGAAAAAAGCCAACCTGCGGGCGCAGGTGGTCCACGAAACAGTGCAATTCATGAACCATTTCTTCCTTTCTGAAGCACCACCTTTTGGCTATAAATATCTGATTTTTTTCTCAGGTAAAGACACGAAATTTTGAAGGAAAAGTCACTCTCTTCTTCTTGAAAAACTCAAGTATGATCTATAAATCATTGAGTGAGTTCGTAGTTCAACAAATTTGAGGTACCACCATTTGCTGAAGTGAATCATTTTATCCTGGGAGAATATATATTCTATTAACCTCGGGTACTTGAGGGGAATAAATTTCTTAAGGACACACCGTGAATTCGGTGGACTTGATTCTTTCTTTCTTCATCTCTTTCTTATGATTTTTTGTTTTTCCAGAAAAATAGTTTGAACTTCTTTGTTGTTCTTGAAGTTGTTCTTGAACTTGTTGTTGAAGTTTATGGTGTCAATACAGATTTTGTACCCAGAAAACAACAATCTTAAAGAATTTATTAATCTGTATTTTTTGATTTATGGAAATTAAAACCTTTTGATTTTCTACTCTGTTTAAACTTGATAGTGATTTGAAGATATAAAAACTTCATCACGAGTCAAAGATCATTCGATTGGAGATTTGAAGAATATAAAAACTTCATCGTTAAACTAGAAATAAGTTGTTTAAAGTTTAAAACTTTGTTGTTAGCATTTGTGATACTAAATTGATTGTCTATTTGTGACAGAAAAATGAATACTAAAAATCAAATCAATGATGGATTGACGAATGTTGTAGCAACTAACATTGCTACTTCGAGTCGTTTGAATGCTGCTCCTGCCATGGCATAGGGGGAAAAACCAGGAAAATTTTTTGGTGTTGATTTCAAACTTTGGCAGTAGAAGATTTTTTTTTATTTGACTACCTTGAGTCTACAAAGGTTCTTCATGGAAAACGTTCCTGAATTACTGGAAGAAACTCCTAAAAAAAATCGCTTTCTTGTGATAGAAGCTTGGAAGCACTCAAATTTTTTGTGTAAAAATTATATTTTGAGTGGCCTACAAGACGATTTGTACAATGTGTATCACAACATGAAGACCTCGAAGGAACTCTGAGAGGCTGTGGAAAAGAAGTACAAAACAGAGGATACCGGAATGAAGAAATTCATTATTGCAAAATTTCTGGACTTCAAGATGGTTGATAGTAAAGTTGTTGTTACCCAAGTTCAGGAGTTGCAAGTCATCATCCACAATCTCCATGCTGAAGGTTTGGTTGTGAACGATATTTTTCAAGTGACTGCAATAATCAAGAAGTTACCACCTTTGTGGAAGGACTTCAAAAATAACTTGAAGCATAAACGCAAGGAAATGTCTGTCGAAGATCTCATTGTGAGATTGAGGATTGAAGAGGATAATAAGGTAGCAGAAAAGAGGTCTCGTGGGAATTCAATAATTAATGGAGCAAATATTGTTGAAGACGATCCCACAAAGTCAAAGAAGAGAAAGAAAGCATCTGGACAACAAGGCAATCCTCCTAAGAAGAAATTCAAAGGAAATTACTTCAATTGTGGTAAAGTTGGCCACAAGTCTATTGATTGTCTGGCTCCGAAGAAGGGTAAGAAAAAAGATCAAGCAAACATGGCTGAATCTAAAGAAAAAATGGACAATCTTTGTGCCATGCTTTCGAAATGCAATTTGGTTGGTAATCCTAGAGAATGATGGATGGATTTCGATGCCTCCCGCCACATGTATACCAACAAAGAACTATTTGCATCATATGCTCCAGCTCAAGATGATGAGAACATATTTATGGCGAACTCCGCAACGATAAAGGTTGAAGGAACAGACAAGATTTGCTTGAAGATAACATCAGGTAAGGTGGTGACACTAAACAATGTCCTTCATGCTCCGGATGCGAAAAAACTTAGTTTCTACTTCTCTTCTGACTAAGAACAGATTCAAATGTGTAATTGTTTCTGACAAAGTTGTAACTAGTAAAAATGAAGTGTATGTAGGCAAAGGTTACCTCACCTAGGGCCTTTTTAAGATCAATGTAATGACTCTTGATATGAATAAAAGTTCTGATTCTTCTTACTTACTTGAGTTAACTGAATTGTGGCATGAACGTTTAGGACATGTCAATTATAAAACCTTGCGAAAATTAATTAGTTTGAAAATTTTGCCTAACTTTGAGTTCAATAAATCAAAGTGTCAAATATGTGTTAAATCTAAGTATGCTAAGCATCCGTATAAGTCTGTTGAAAGGAATTCCAATCCGTTAGACTTAATTCACACAAATATTTGTGATATGAAGTCGACACCATCTCGTGGTGGGAAAAAGTATCTCATAACTTTTATTGACGATTGCACTAGATTTTGTTATGTTTATTTGTTGAATAGTAAGGAAGAAGCAATAGAAACATTTAGGCAATATAAAACTGAAGTAGAAAATCAGTTGGATAAAAAGATTAAAATGATAAGAAGTGATAGGGATGGAGAGTATGAATCTCCTTTTGCAGAGATATGTTTGGAAAATGGAATTGTCCATCAAACTACTGCCCCGTACTTACCTCAATCAAATGGAATTATGGAAAGAAAAATCGAACATTGAAGGAAATGATGAATGTCTTATTTATAAGTTCAGGTTTATTGCAAAACTTGTGGGGGAAAGCTATCCTTACAGCAAATCGAATACAAATTAAGTGCCCCATAGCAAGACACAATCAATTCCATATGAGAAATGAAAAGGAAGAAAACCCAACTTGAATTATTTCAAAGTGTGGGGGTGTCTAGCAAAAGTTCAAGTTCCTATACCCAAAAGAGTGAAAATAGGGCCAAAGACTGTGGACAACATTTTCATTGGATATGCTACAAACAATAAAGCATGTCGATTTTTGATTCATAAATTCGAACATCCGGATATCCATGATAATACGGTAATTGAATCAGATAATGCTGAGTTCTTTGAACATATTTATCCGTATAAAACGAGACATGAATTGTCTAGTGAAGGATCTAAATGACCTAGGGATGAACCATGGGATAATGTACTTAATGAAGAAAATCCAAGGCGTAGTAAACATCAAAGAATGTCAACTTCTTTTGGATCAGATTTTGTAACATTTCTTCTTGAAAATGAGCCTCAAACATTCAAAGAAACGATGTCTTCTGTGGAATCATTCTTTTGGAAAGAGGCAGTTGTTGTGACCCAGCTATACACGCAAGTGTACGTGATCATTCAAGTAATAAAGTGGCTCCTTTAACAGAGCCGGATATAGAACCCAAGGGACTTTCGTCAACAGAAATCAATTCTGAACGTCAAACTATAATTAAAAACTAGTGTTGCAAAAACGACAAGAGATTTGGTGCTGAAAATTAAATGGTTGCGGACTATGAACTCCTATCTTTGCTACCGTAACTTTGGTGTTCGCAAATACGCTTGAAAAATCAATAAAAAGTAAATTCTCAGGGCTAAGGCATTCCGAACGTCATCTCTTTAGCATAATTGTTATTGGTTTAAGCACTTTGAGTTGTTTATCGTGGTTATTGATCCCGAGGTTAATTTTATAACTATATTCGTCTCCAAAATATAATCTTCTACTAGAACTTAGAAACCTACCTACATCAGTGAGTGGTGATAAGCTTAACCAATTCTAGAACATTTAAGTTTTCTTCTCGTAATTGACCAAGTGTGGTGGATTAGGTACCTCTCGGTCCTAACCACATGTCAATCCCTTAGAACTCCTTCCTCGAGAAAGACCACACTTCATATATTTACGTTCTATCTCTTAGTTTCTTTCTCGAGCTCACTTCAAGACAAGGAATATATTCCAATGGTGATCAAGCATCAAAATAATAAAATTTAGAATATATGAATAACCAATTTATGATAAACTCCAGCAAAAACCAATAAACTTAACCCAAGAGACTCATGCCCTTGGCCTTAACCCCAAGAATAAGGGATTTTAGCCCTTCATAATGTCAATCAACATCCAAAAGTCAATAAATATCATAAAAATACTTAAAAACTGAAAAGAAGAGGAATGGAACCTAATTGAGATGCCCAAAAACGCCCAAAAAATTCTAAGGATGATGGAATCCTTATACAATAACCAAAAGGCCCTATTTATAGACCCAAAGTTGAGGCAAAATTGGCCAAAAAGCGGCCCGGCATGCTCTTGGGCGCGCCTGGCACTTAGGCAGATTTTGCCTCAGCAAAAGGGTGCTCCCAGGCGGCGTGGCACGCCCCTGGGAGCGCCCCAAGTTTGCCTGGGCAAGTGAAAAATTAGCCAAAAGTGGCCTGGCACGCCCTTTGGAGAGCCAGGCCCTTAATTTGTGATTTTTTTGCTTTCGTCAACTTCTCTTCGCGGATTTGGTTGGATTCTTCAAGTTCAACTCTTTGGCTTGCCTCTTGTCTTTAATATTCTTCACTTGTAGATCCTCCAAGCCTCACTTTCCAAGCCAAAAATGCTCCAAAAAGTCGCAAATTCCACCTACAAGGGTCTAATCATATTGGTTAGCACAATATCACATATTCCATCAAAAACTTATAGAATACACCAGTATTGTTCTCAAAACTAAGGTAATCATGGGTTAAAGTCGCTACTAAGGAATATAAATACTCCTTAGATCAGCAGTCAATAGTGAGATTGATTCAATCTTAAGCAACCATACTTGGGAATTGGTTGATCTTCCTCCGGAAATAAAACTTTAGGTTCTAAATGGATATTCAAAAGGAAAATGAAAGCTGATGGTAATATTGACAAATACAAGGTAAGACTTGTTGTGAAAGACTTTAGATAAAAAGAAGGACTTGATTATTTCTACACATACTTGCCAATAATAAGGATAACGTTCATTCAGATGTTGGTTGCATTAGCTGCTGTATATGGTATTGAAATCCATCAAATGGATGTGAAAACTGTATTCTTAAATGGAGAATTGGAGGAAGAAATTTACATGAAACAACCCGAGGGTTTTGTGGTTCCTGGTAAAGAAAGAAAAGTGTGCAAACTTGTTAAGTCACTTTATGAACTAAAGCAAACACCCAAACAATGGCATACAAAGTTTGACCAAACTATGTTGGCAAACAGATTCAAGATAAATGAATGTGATAAATGTGTTTACATTAAAGACACTCCAAATCACAAAGTCATTGTTTGTTTGTATGTAGATGACATGTTGATCATCAGTAGAGATATTTATGACATAAATGCTACGAAACGAATGTTTGAGAGCAAATTTGATATGACATACCTTGGAGTTGCTGATGTAATCTTAGGGATAAGAATTCATAGAACTCCACAAGGGTTGGCATTATCATATCTCATTACATTGAAAAGGTACTTGACAAGTTCAAGTATTTGGATTTCAATATTGCCAAGACTCCATAAGACGTGAGCTTTGTACTTCAAAAGAATGAAGGTGAAAGTGACTCACAATTGGACTACGAAAGAGTGTTTAGGAAGTTTGATGTATATCATGAATTATAAGCGACTAGATATAGTATGCGCTATTAGTAAATTGAGTCGGTACACGAGTAATCCCAATCAAACTCATTGGATGGAAATGAAAAGAATTTTGGGGTATCTAAAACATACTCAATGCTTTGCATTATAACAAATATCCTGCGGTGGTTGAGGGATATAGTGATGCAAATTGGATCACCGGATCAAATGAAGTAAAATCCATGAGTGGATATGTATTTACTCTTGATGGAGGATCAGTCTCTTGGAAATCATCCAAATAGACATGTATTGCCCGCTTTACAATGGAATCTGAATTTATTGCATTAGATAAAGTCGGTGAAGAAGCGGAATAGCTCCGAAATTTCTTGAAAGATATTCCTTATTGTCCCACCTTTGGCACCAGTATGCATACACTGTGATGGTCAAGCTGCAATAGGTAGGGCAGAGAGCATGATGTATAACGGTAAATCTCATCATATAAGACGGAGACATAATACCGTTAGAGAACTACTCTCTAGTGGAATTATCACGATTGACTATGTAAAGTCAAAGGATAATGTGTCGGATCCACTTACAAAAGGCCTATCTAGAGAGGGAGAGATTATCGAAGAGAATGGGTTTAAGGCCTAGGACAAGTCATCACGGTGGTAACTCTACCTAGCGGACTGGAGATCCCAAGAGCTAGGTTCAAGGAGATAAAACAAAGTTGTGACTGACGGTTCAACATTGTCAGTTAACTCAACCCATTCTCATGATAAAGACAATGTTCAGGAAACAAGGATAAGGCTTATGGATTGGAGCTTTTTAATGGTTTCTAAGTTTGGCAGGTATGACCAAATAGTTTGATCTATAGGATTAAAACGTATAGGAATCACCTATGTGAGGGTGAAGTGGAAGCTGTTTCAAGGAGAATAATAGTAAAGACCTGTTCTCTAAGCTCTCTTGAAACCAGGTTGTGTTCATAGTTGAAACGAACAAAACCGTGAGAACCAAAAATGATAAAAGGCTAGTTGTGTAACTTGTATTATCTAGGTGTACATTTAAATTTGACGGTTCAAAGATATCGCATCTACCGATTGACCGAGTGCATCCGATGCAAATTCACTACAGAAAATTCAAAGGGAAACCATTAGTCTTTGCTTGTAGATCACACACATGTCCGTAAATTTTTTGATGAAATAGACATTCTCCATTCATGTGGGGGATTGTTGGGTTCTATGTGATAAAATGTGAATAGAAAATGGAGAGAAGAAAATGGAGGGAAAGTGAATTAAACTTTCACTTTAAGGAAAGAAGTGTTCTCCCACATTGGTGGGAGAAAGGAACTTCTTCCTGCTTAAATATAGAAGCATGCCTTCATGTGGATAGTGAGGCAAGAAGAAGACAAACTTCGCGCCATCGTTGTCGATGCTCGGTTCGACTTCGGATTTGGATTTGGATTTGTCAAATGATCGATCGAGAGATTATCTTTTTGGACAAAATTCATTTGAAACTTAAGAATTAGTGATATTTTAATCCAAAATCCGATACGAAAATTTTCTCCATTTGCGGATGCACCCAATTATGTGCGGGCACATGTCACAATGCACCTCGAAGGGACGCGACCCTTCGAGGCACTGTTTGATAACGAAAAAGTGACCTGCGCGCGCACCTGGCAACCTGCTGACGCAGGTCAGCCTGAAGTTTCTGTTTTTGGAAAAAAACGGACCTGCGGGTGCAGGTAGGCCATTTGCGGGAGCAGGTGGTCCTGACGGTACGAAATAGTGCGATTTTTCATGAACCATTGCTTCCTTTCTGAAACATCACCTTTTGGCTATAAATACCTGATTTTTTCCTTAGGTAAAGACATGAAATTTTGAAGGAAAAATCACTCTCTTCTTCTTGAAAAACTCAAGTGTGATCTATAAATTGCTGAGTGAGTTCGTAGTTCAGCAAATTTGAGATACCACCATTTGTTAAAGTGAATCATTTAATCCTGGGAGGATATATATTCCATTAACCTCGGGTACTTGAGGGGAATAAATTTCTTAATGACACACCGTGAATTCGCTGGACTTGATTCTTTCTTTCTTCATCTCATTCTTATGATTTTTTCTGTTTTTCCAGAAAAATAGTTTGAATTTCTTTGTTGTTCTTGAAGTTGTTCTTGAACTTGTTGTTGAAGTTTATGTTGTAAAAACAGATTTTATACCCAAAAAATAACAATTTGTCATTAAAAAAATTTCATTTTACATAAAAGTAGTTAAATGCTATTACATTAAATTATATGACAAGGAAAAAACTTTACAATGTTATTTTTGTAGAAGTTAAACTCTAATTTAACACATTTACTTACTTAGTATTCGAATAATCGGTATAGAAAATTAATAGCATTGTAATTTTGTACAAAAACTCCAGTATTATTTTATATCGAACCTTATATGAGATAACTTTCACGGTGATTAATATTACGGGGATAATTCACTTAAAGGCCAGACTGATCTGAATTTCATATATTTATTTTTATTCTTATAAAATGTTTAAATTTTTTTAACTTAATATCATACATGTTCATGCGATAGCCGCCTCTATTACCTAAGAAACATTTTTTTTTTGTTTGGAAAGTAAGAATAGAAAAAATGAAGAAGAAGATGTGACGATGAGTGGAGAGGAGAGGGATGACTTCTTGCTAAATTAAGCGGCTAAGTAAATCATGCAGAGAAAGTTTCAACTATATTTCTTAATTTTTGATTAGTTTCAAATTAACACATCATTATCAAGTAATTAAAGTCAGCAATGAAATTCAAAGAGTGCGACAAATTAGCAGACAATTCAAAGGTCAAGGTGCACTTGGGAGAAATTAGAAATCAGAGAAATTTGAGATGGCGTGGGAGTAAAAAATAAGGGTTAATCAACATAAAAGTATAATGGGAGCTAGTGGTATATTTGGACCCAAAGTATATTGAAAAGAGCATACTTGAACTGAAAGTATAACAAAGGGTATATTTAAACTATTTTTAATAGTACATAGGTATATTTAGATCCAAAGTATAACGAAAAAGGTATAATTGACCTTTAAAATAATTTTTAATATTTTAATACTTATTTTCAATGTTTTCAAAAAATATAATTAAGCCCCAAAATTGCTTAATTGACTCTGACTAAAGTCCCTCCATTCCACTCTTGTTTTCTAAAGTAAAACCCTCCAAATGACATGTTTTCCCCCTTAATATTTTGATTTACTTAGCTCACCAGATACGTAAGAACATTAGGATAGGAAAGTCAATTCAGGTAAAACTCGATTATTCCTCAGTTTACTTGTAGGTTGCAGTACAAATTCTCCATCTTCGAATACATAACTACTCTTTGGCTAAGGAGATTTACGATAGAGTTAGTCTGTATCTCTTGTGTATTGGTTCGCGCTTAAAGGTTCTTTGGCTGAATTATCGAACCATAATTTCTTGTTTTCTCTGTGCTAATTGTTAAATGTTGAAAACTATCTGACTAGCGTTACTTGGGGAAAGTGGGAGGCATGAGGTGGGAAAATCTTTTTTGTCATGCTTTCTATTGCTCAAGCGAAGGGGAGTAACTGTTAAATTTTCTTCCATGTCTCCAGGAGGTCACGGGAGGTAAGGCTGTGTACAATAGACTTTTGTAGTCCGGTCCTTCCCAAACCCGGGGCCCCGCGCATAGCGGGATCAAAGCTAGTATGATGAGTTTGTAGTGAGTGTTGTAGTTGGGATTTGGATATGGAATCTTCAGGTTGTTACTCGTATGACTCAATGCTTAACCACCCTCTTGGGACAATGAAAATAATTGCTTCTAGCAAGTTTCTTTTTCCAGTGTGCCAGTTTGTTGAGGGTGTTAACTGTTTATTCTGAGTAGGGAATGCATAAATATCAGATAGTTGTTAGCTAATTGAAATTATACTTTTCGTTTGTTACCTTTGCTACCATCTGATGTTACACATGGGAATTTGGATGGTTTTATCTGCATCAACATAACCTCTTTCAAACTGCGAGTGTGAATTACACATAATTATTGGTAATTTTGAAAATGAAAGAGATTCATGATCTACAAAATAGACAAGTTTCTTGACTATACTGAACTAAGCTTACAAAATTTTCAACTTCCTATGACTAGTGATAAAAATGCAGCAAAAGCATGGTCATGTTGCTTAATTGATCTCTGCAGTGGGCTAGTAGCTGAGGCTGATATAGAACTTTTTCAGCTTTTGATAGATATCATATCTTTCTTCTACTGCTGCCTCTGGAAATTTGTTCCAACTTCCAGAATGTAGGAAGCAAGATCAAGTTCGTAATGTAGCTAAGCTGTTAAAACTTTTGGATCTCATTGAATACTCCTTTATCAATTTGGAGAAGAAAGAATCCTCTCTTTCCAATAGCTTTGCTGGTGTGTCATATTCGGCTATTCTTCCTGTTAAAAGGACACGTGAGGGAATTCACATAAAGAATTAGATTCTTATTCAATTCAGTAGGATAAAGAGATTTAGATGCAGTAAAATTTTACCTTCATTCAAGACTAAGACAAGATCACTATCAATGACGGTGTGGATTCTGTGAGCTATTGTGACAACTGTTCGATTTCTGAACTCTTGACTGATAATCTTTTGTAACACTGCATCAGTTGCAGCATCAACTGATGCTGTTGCTTCATCCAGAACGAGAATACTGCTTTTCTCTAGCAAGGCTCTTCCAAGACAGAAAAGCTGCCTTTGACCAACGCTCCAGTTTTCTCCATTTTCAACCACTGTGAAACTGAATACATTAGTAGGTTTCAAGAAGGAAGTATGTCATTGTTTCATAAAAATTTTGAGGCTTAAGATTCTACAGATTTATCAAGAAATTTCTAGTCTAACCTGTAGATTCTAGTTTTTCTGGCTTTGCACGTATTATATCACCAAGTTGGCATTTGTCCAGAGCCTGACAAAAGAAGACGAGAATATATTATTCACTGTCCAAATCACTAATACTTAAGTTAATTTCAACTCTTTCCTTGAATGCATCACAAAAACTGGTTTTAAAGTCTATGTTCCAATCATTTAGACTTTGGTTGACAAGTACAAGAACTATTAGAGGGTTAACAAACTCTTTGTTCTTTTGGTTTGTTACCATGCAAAAATGTTGATTTATAAGCCAATCTTGGGCATTTAAGTGGACTTTTTTGCATAATTTTTTTTCAATATTCAGTGCAATAAGTACCTCCCAAATTTCATTATCAGAGTGTTGTGCTAGTGGATCTAGGTTTCCTCTAACTGTTCCCTCGAACATTGTTGGATCCTGAGGAATAATACTAAGCCTTGACCTCAAATCATGAAGACCGATATTGCAAATATCTATATCATCGATGATAATGCTTCCTTCTCGGGGTTCTACAATCCGGAAAAGGGCCTGAATGAGGGTTGATTTACCACTTCCTGTTCTGCCCACAACACCGACTTTCTTACTTCCTGGCAATGTGCATGTTACGTTTTTCAAAACAGAAGGGAGGTGTTCAGCATAACGTATCTGCAGATAGGGGTATGGTGATAATATCAGTGGGTGGAAATATTAAGTCACTCAAGCTAGAAAATATGTAAACAAGTATATAATATTCCTTCTAGTCTGTTAGTAAATATAGCTTTATTCCTTGCATCTTTGACATCTATTACTACTGGATGATATCCTCTTGCATTATTGCAAACCTCATAATTGAGAGTAGTTTTATCTAAGCTACGAGATACTGTCTTTACCTGCAAATTTTGGAAGGAAATTGTACCAGTTTCTGGCCAAGTGCTTGATGGTCTGCTATTTTCAATCACAAGAGGTGCTTCACTGGCAAGGTTCGAGTACTGGAGAATTCTTTCAACTGATATCATTTTGTTTTCAGCATTGCAAATATTCCATATAACGGAAGCTTGTAAAACATTCAAATTGATCCCATATGTTACTGCTAATCCTGCAATGCCTGTAGAATATAAAGCAACATCAGTTTCCTGTGATTTCTTTTATGAAATTGAAGTTCTTAACCTGTCGTCGTCCATCACATCAACAAAAAGAAAGAAAAGGAATTTCTGAGCATCCTGACTTTCTTAAGAACATGACTTTGGTAGATAACATGCTTTTACCATCTTTAGTTCCTACTGTGCTCTACATAACAACATAAAGACAACTAGTTTCTGATGCTTACTTGGATTTATAATTCCTTCTGGGAGTGTGACTAGCAGAACCAGGGAGAAGGCAAAAACAAAATTAGATAGCTGATTCAGTCTAAAAGAAAGCCACTCCATTGCTGATACATTGTGAAACCATGGCCTTGAATGATCATCTATGAGACAAAGGTTTGCATGCGCAAAGCGATCTTTTTGGTTGAAAGCACGAACTGTTGCTGCTCCTGCGAGTGATTCTCCAAAGTGATGGAGAATTGGAGCTCTTTGAACTCCAGATAAACGAGCAAGCTCCCTTGCAGTTGGTATGTAGTATTGCTGGCAGTTTTAACAAAAATATCTTTAAATTACATTTTACAAAAATTAGAAAGAAAACCTTTGGAATCTTCAAGAACCGTAGGGTTTGTTTATCCATTCATCTTTAAATAATACTTTTACCAATATTTTCCCAAACTTCACTGCTTATTTTAGCAGAAAACTTGGTTTTATCACCGTGTCTGCCTACCCTAACTTGACCACTAGAGTACTTTGTCGAAAACAAGACAGCAACTTCTTGGTTTAATATATTTAGCATTCCAAGAATTAAACATGTACTGCTTACTCACCTGGTACCATTCCAAGAATTAAACATGTACTGCTTACTCACCTGGTACCAAACGCAGACTGCTGTTACTGGAATAAAGATGACAAATACTTCCCATGCGGCCTGCGACATGACTGCAATTGTCCCAATAAGCTGAATAATGGAGAAGGCACACCAACCCAACTTGGTTGCCATTTCCAAGTCTAGAACACTTTGGTCTGTTGATACCTGTTCATGTAATAAGATGTCTTGATGATTGATTCAATAGGATTTCATTAATGAATCAACTGAATTTCAGCCTTAAGTTCTAGAGGTTAAGACGAGCTTAGACACTTCACTTTGCTTTTGTCATGTTTTTATGTTGACTATCTTATTATGATATTTCTCTGTGGATTAACTTGTAAGTTACGGTTGGTTGAGAGGACAAATTTAGATACCACATGACTGTACACTGGAAAACGCCTACTTGCTTTATGCAGTTATGAGATATTAGCTAACATTCCATTATTTAGCTTATCTCAAATATGTTCCTCCGACTTATAGCTTTTATCATGCCTGGTTTCTTCCTATTTATTTCATTTTAACATGTACCAGGGATATATCTACCTATCCGTGTATATGCAGGATAAACAAAACTACCCAACTATTATTACTTATGCAGGACGAATACTAAGCTAAATCCACACATCTCATTCAAATTAAGGGAAGTAAATTGCAGCTGATACGCTGTCCTCATGTGCGATCCCAATCAACTAACTTTGAGTTACATACCCGATTTAAGATTCGCCCAGTAGGAGTAGAGTCAAAGAATGACATAGGAGCACGAAGGATGCTGTGCAGCATGTTGCTAAAGAGCTTTTCTGCTGTTCGAAGGCCTGTTATTGCCACAAATGATGACCGGACTAGCACGCAAAGAGAACTTCCAACAGCGAGAAGCACATAAACAAAAAGTATGAAGTTCATCTTCTCTTCTATTGGTGCTGCATCACCTGTGGGACAGGACCATGCCATCCAGTAGTTGCTGGCTATCTGAAGCACTTGAAATGATGATTGTGCTAGAAGAATTATTGGAACAAAGGCACCCCTTTTCACAGTGGTCAAGTAAGAAATGTAAACTTCCTTTCCAATGCTTCCTTTTTCCCTCTCCTCATCCTGCACAAGTCTGCCATCTTTTTCTGTTATCTCTACGCAGAGATTGTGTTCTGAATCCTGCTTAGTGTGTGGAAATTCTGCATCTATGTTATTATCTGTATCAATCTCACCATCAGTAACTGCATGTTCAGATACTCGACTTGAGATTTCAACTGTTAAAATTGATTCCAAAGCCTGGTTGTGTGCTCCAACTAGAACTTCAAATCCAATATTTTGTTTCAATAGTTCTTCAAAAGTACCAGCTTGTGCGATTCTTCCATTTTGCATCATCTGTTGATATTAAGGAGTTAGATTCTGCATAGTGTTTTGATTGTTAGTCAAAACTGTAGCATTCTTAAGAAGTATGAAGTATTTTCCATAAGAGGCTCCCAATTAATGTTTAAAATGATCTTCCCTATCCTGAATAGGCAACCTCCAAATATTTGGAAAGTTATAACAAATTCCAGCTTGTTTTGAACTGTGCAACATGTATACACTTGAGCAAGGAGTAGACCTTTGTATTTCGGGATTTACTAGAGAACCCTTCCCTTATTTTGTGTACCTTCTTAATTGGGAACTTTCACATCCGATTTCTAAGGAGGAGGAGGTAGTGAGTGGGGGATCCTATAGAATCCTATTCCAACTTTTTCTGTAAGAATCCTATTCCAACTTTTTCTGTAAGAATCCTATTCCAACTTTTTCTGTTGCTAGAGCCGTAACTAAAAAGCCCACTTTCTTAGAAATACTAGGCTTTTTCGAATAGGAATCCAATCATGGAAGGACTTTGATATGTACATGTAAACAATGTAATATACTTTAGGGTTGCTAATTTCTTGTATCTGAATCATCCTCAGAGTCACCATATAGAAAGATCATTCTTTTGTGAAGGTGATTGCTAGGATTCATAAATTATGCAGATGTTTTATCAGTTAAATGACATTAATGGGTGCATCAGTGGAACAAGTTGAAACTCTTTTTTCCTACATACCAGAATGAGATCTGCTGCAGGAAGAAACTCAACTTGGTGTGTAACATAAAGTATCGTCTTGCCCTTGAGAACCCTCATCAAGCACTCCTGCACCATGCAGAGAATTTAAATATATTATTTAAATAGAATAACGTTATCTCACACCAGATGGATAGTGAGGTTTAAGAAACCAACACTAGAATTACTCTTTGATAGACATGCTGAACAGCCAACCTGAAAGAGGTGTGTTCCTGTGTGAGCATCGACAGCACTGAAAGGGTCATCAAGAAGATATATATCAGCATCTTGATAAACCGCACGAGCAAGTTGTATTCTCTGCTTCTGACCTCCGCTCATATTTATCCCTCTTTCTCCTATTTCTGTAACATCTCCAGCAGGGAATAGTTCAAAATCTTTTTTCAGAGCGCATGCTTCAACTGTTCTGTCATACTTGACACTCTCATAAGGTTTTCCAAATAGAACATTCTCCTTGATATTTCCTGAAAGTATCCAAGGAGACTGAGGAACATATGCCACTTCACCGCTCATCTTCACGATCCCTGACAGTTTTGACATCTCTCCCAGAACACAAGAGAGCAAGCTTGACTTCCCTGATCCAACAGTGCCACAAATTGCCACCTTCATTCCCTTCTTAGCCTGTAATTCTATTCCATCAAGGGTCGGGATTCTTGATTTTGTGTCCCAGCTGAATGTTCCACTCTTTATCTCAACCCCAAATTGTGTTTCAACTTTGGGAACAAATTCAACTGCATCGGGTTGAATCTCATCTTCCTGCAGGTAGGAAGCAATTCTATCAGCAGAAACTTTTCCTTGTGCTATCACAGAGAGTAAATCTGGCAAATTGAATATAGGATCTTGAAGCATCCGAAATGTAGCCAATGCAGATAAGACCCGCCCTGCAGTCAGTGGAATGCCCATCATAACACAACCAGAAAAGGTTGCCACAGAAATAAATGCAGGTGATCCCCAGAAGATAAAAGCCGTTAGGGCTGACAATCTAAGTGACTTCCATAACCAATTATGCTCTACTTTTCTCAGGATTTCCAGCTTCTGTAGATAATAACTATCCCATGCCTGAAGTTTGATAGTCTTCATGTTCCGCAGAATCTCTGAGGTGGATTTCATTCTTTCATCTTTGGACTCCATTATCTTAGTTTGATAACCCTTTTGGGTTCTTACCAGGGGTATGTTGCCAGTCATCACTATCACAGTTGCCCCTAATGCCACAAGTGCCCCCATCCCTAGATTCATGTGTAAAATATAGATTGCCAATGATATCTGGACTGGTAACATCCATATTGTGTTGAGGTACCATATAAAATCTGTAATCCTTTGGACATCTACACTCATGTAATTCATTATCTCTCCGCTGGTGTAGCTCTGGCGTGATTGACTTGATAAAAGTAGTCCCTTTTGGTAAATGTGAGATATCAGAGCAGCTCTGAGCCGAAGGCCTAGCTGCCGAGCTCCAAATATCCACTGCCTTTGTGCAATGGTCTCAACCATTTTTGCACCAAGAAAAGCTAGTGCTAGAAGATAACCACTTCGTAACCCGCGAAGTTTCTTTTCGTTGAGGAAGTTAACAAAGTCATCAATAAGGTATGGACCAACATAGGACGATCCTGCACTAATAACTGCAAAGAGGGCATTCATTGCTGCTTTTTTCCTTGCAAATATGTAAAGGGTCTTATAGATAGATGGGTTTGTATTTCCATCCATTTCCTTTACATACTTGAGGCTTTCGTCAAAGGAATCAGACAGAAATTTTGCAGAGTCCCTGAAGTCGACATCTGGGACTTCATCCTGGTCAATGGGCTTCTTGACTCCAACTTCAAATAGTGGATTGAGCCAAGAGAAGGTGATCTGTTGGAGAAGACTAGCTTTTCCATATGGGCTGTCCTTTTTTGCTTCAGAATGCTTTTCCTTCTTTCCATTTAGAAGTGGTTCAGTTGCGCTGTCTGAGATGTCAAAAATTATGTCTGTCTTCCCTCTAATAGAGATACCCAGAAGACAGGCTGATGCAATAAGACCAAGGATATCCACGTAGTCTGCAAGTCCTAGATGTTCATTTTTTATGAAAAAATGGGAATCAAGAAGCATACGAGCAAGAGACAGAAAGAAGATGGAAATCCACCAGATTCTGAGGACCCAAGGAAATTTGATGTATTTCCTATTTCGAGTTCTGTAGAGCACAAGAAATGAAGCTGCCAATGATGTCATTTGCAGAATCTCAGATGAAAGAATTGGAAATTCGAATTGGCAGTGAGCACCATTTCTCTTTTGCAGCATTATGAGATGAGTGCACAATAATATAGTTGTGCAGATAATGCTAAATATGTAGGAAATGCCAACTTTTGTGCCAACAGCATACTTTTCGACTGTCACAACCTTCTTTCTGCATTTGCATATCACTGAGTCCAGCAGTAAGATTCCGAGGAATCCCAGTAGGACAATGATGCTGGCGTCCTCCCACAAGCAGCGCGACATTGGCTGCAGCCACGTCATCTTTAATTCAGAGAAATCTATTCCTGCCAGATCAAAAGAAGAACCATCATCTCATTAATCATTGATATAAAGACTAAACTATTCTCCAACTAGCATCCTTTTTTTGGGCAGTGCATGTCAATTTCTATCTGTCATCACTTGATTTTGTTTGGTTATATGCACTTCACTTCCCATACAGCTTAAACAGAACAGAAATTTATGTGTTCATGAATTTTCCTGTTGTTTAGACTCCACAAAGCAGTTTCTTAATTTTTCAATTCTCAGGTTTAAAAAAAAACAATGTGAATACTCATCTGTTCATGAATCTCTACCACTATGTTGTCTTATAAAGGAGAAAACATATGTTGAACTGAAACATCATTCTAACTTTTCCTGCTAACATTTTCATTATAATTTGCTAGGGAGAGGGCATAAGGTCTCATGCCAAACCGACTTTGCAAGAGTCGGGATGCTTTAATTCTCCAAAATCTCAATCATTGCACTACTATTGGAGATAATTATTCCCTCTCCAAATACTTTTCAATATTACATAATATCCCATTACATATTGACATGGATACATTGTAGATATGGATACATAGTTCAGTCTCAGATACATCGCATGTATCCGGCATGGATATATTGTGTACATGAATGCATTGTAGACACGGATGCATCGCGTGGTTACAACATGTATCTGAGGGTTATTGTGGGGTATTATGTAATTAATTTAAAGTAATGAGAGAATGAATAAATACGATAAGGATGTTTGAAGATTTACCCGCATAACTCATTTTTACATGATATACAACTTTATATAATATTATACACTTACTGTACACAAATATATAAATTTGTATAAACATGCATTATAGTGTATAAGAGGCGTTTATACCCACTTTTACACTAATACAAATTTACACAAACTTACACAAAATTGAGTTTGGTCTTCTACGAACACTATTCGAAATGTGTCAAATCTTTTTCAAGTACCTTCAAATTTTAATTGCAACTTTGTCGTACCTTCAAATTTTAATTGCAACTTTGAAATGACACCTCCAAGGAACCACAATCATCAATTTGTAAAAGTTTTCTATAAATTTAAAACGCATTTCTGAGTTTTCCATGAAACAACCCCATAAAAACAAATCCTTAAATCTGAAACTCCTCAATATTTCTTCAGCCATCACAATGAACGCGAGAAGAAAAACAATTTTTTTTAAAAAAAAGAACTTTTGCAGAAACAGAGAAAGCAGAGGCAGAGGTCAATGTCAAGGGAATAAACGGTTGCCCTGTGGCGAAAAAGTGGGCTACATTAAAAGTTTGACAAAAAGTTGTAATAATTTTATCTCAACGTTCATAATTTTTAGGGACTAGGGTCAGATCTTAGTAGAGTTAAAAAAAATACTTCCTCCGTCCATCTTTTTTGTCCACTTTTCTATTTTAATATATCCAACAATATTTGTTCAGTTTGAAAAATTAATACATAATTTATTTATTTTTTATTATTTTACTCTTGATATTAAATATTATTCATTCCTCATTGCATTTTTTAAAGTAAAAAAATTATTATATTCAAAGGGTGATATAGTAAAATCACTCCTCTATTTATTATTTCTTAAGATATGTGTCAAGTCAAAAATAAATAAGTAAAGATGAACGAAGGAAGTAATTGGTAATTTCTTCTCGCGTCTAGGCATTGGTGGAAAAGTTACCAATTTGTTTGTGGGAGGTAGCGGTCAGGAATAATCTAGGTGCGTACCAGTTGGATAGTACATGAGGACACAATTAATTTATAAAATTTGTTTTTTCTACTTTTATTGAGAAAGTCATTTTCTCTCATTTTAAGCAACATGTTTTCTCTGGAGAAAATGTATGGGATCAACTGAAACATGGGGAAAATTAAAAAATATTTTCCCTATGTAACACACCTTAAATTTCTATTATTCTGTTCGAAATAAAGATGGAGGAACTCCATCGTTGAAGTTGCTGTGAGTTTACCATTCAAAGACATTAGGTTGTTCTAATTGATCCTAAATGCAGCTCTAGTGTCGAACCACTCCTTTTTGATTGACCTTATTTGCGTTTGATTTGGAAAATAAATAAATGCTCTGACTGATTTCACTAATTCTTTTTTCCTTTACTAAAGATCTCAAGTTTTTCATTTTCTGGGTTTTACTGAAAACAGAAAAATATGTTGCTCGAATGGAATAAATAGATTTGTGGAAAAGTCATTAACTCCATAGATCTTATCGAGTAAACAAGTCAATATAGTAGTCTTTTCTTGGCAGTACTTGGAATTATTAAAATATATATCATCATGCTCTGATAATAGATTAATTATTAAATAGTATATTCTTTAAGCAATTTAATAGGTAGACAAACGTTCTTTGTCTGTATGAAGCACGATATTACGAATCTTACTAGATCTATATTTGAAAATTGTATAGGTTATGTTTGTTCACTTATCTGGCTCGTGTGCTATCGATCTAATAATTGGCACTGTGTTGTTCAACTTTTTCTTTTTCATTTTTTCTATTTCGCTCTATCTAAAAGTTAGGAATTTCGATCACTCCACTTTATTATTCATTTTGCTAATTTTTTTGCTTTAACCATATACTCCCTCCGTCCCATTTTATATGTCGCTATTTCCTTTTTGGTCCGTCCCAAAAAGAATGTCATCTTTCCTTATTTGGCAATAATTTAATGACATCATCCCCATTTTATCCTCACTGGGTCCCACTTAATAATAAAAGACAACTAAAAGAAAAACATTAAAGTGACTTTAATAGGGGCAATTTTGTAAACTTTACAAAGTCATTATTTATTTCTTAAACTCCGTGCCCGATCAAAAGGCGACACATAAAATGGGACGGAGGGAGTAGTATATACCAGTATAGTTACAATAGGCCGTAGTCACCTTGTTAGGTTAAAATTTTGGAGAAAGTACGTACATGTACTATAGGAGTAAACTATTTATAATTAAATGTTTTCTTTCATAAAATGTTTCTCTAACTAATTATATAGAATGCCCCCTTTTCTTGTACCTTTAGTTATTTATCTCCATTTTAATTCTTTTCCTTTTTATTTCTCTACTTCTTTTTTTCTCATTTTCTTTTTTCTTTTCTTTTTCCTTTTATGGTTCTTCGTTCATTTTTTTTCGTAAAATTATTTTATTCTTTATTTTCTTTTTTACACCATAATCTAATCCACACTCATTTTTTATTTCATATACTCTTTCTTTTTTTTTTTCTCGTTTAATTCTTTATTCATTTATTTTTTTCTGCTTTTTTTCCTTTATTGGTTCCTTTTATTTTTGTGTTTTTATTTTTTATTTTTCAATTTCTTTATTTCTTGTTCCTTTTTTTTTTCCTTTTTTCATTTATTTTTTTATTCTTTAATTTTTTTTCTCTACTTCTTCTTTTTTTCTGATTTTATTTTTATCTTTTTTTCTTTTATTTTTATCTTTTTTATTTTTTATTTTCTCTTTGTTCTTCAATCTTTTTAGTTCTTGTTCCTTTTCTTTTCTTTTTTTTAAATTTATTTTTTTTCTCCTTTTTTCATTCATTTTTTTCTCAAATCATAATATTTTTTATTTTTTCACCACAAACTAATTTCATATTTTCGATCCTTTTTTTTTTTATTTCTTTTCTTTTGTAATTTTATTTGATTCTCTTTTCTTTTTTATTTCTGTTTTTTCATTTGCTTCAGTCTGTAATGATATCATCACAATATATCTATATACTATCATGATATCACTGATGTCTGTTTCAATCCTTCAATCAGACCTCCATGATACCATCACAGTATATATATACTGATATGATATTATTGGATTTGCTTCAGTCCGTAATAATACTATCACAATACATCTATACACCATCTTGGTATCATTGATGTATGCTTTATCATTCAGTGAGACCTCCATGATACCATCACAGTATATGTATATACTGTCATGGTATCATTGATGTCTGCTTCAATCCTTCAATCACGATTTCGAGATGGGTTTCCTTGCGGGTGTGTCCACTTATTTTCCTATTCAAGTTCTGGTTCAAATTTCAGAAAGTTCAGATTCTTATTGCCACTACTTGATCTCTGTGATACCATCACAGTATACATACACTGACATGGTATCACTGAGTTTTCTTCAGTCCGTAATAATACCATCACAGTATATCTATATACCTTCATGGTATCATTGATGTAGGCTTCATCATTTTGTGAGACCTTTATGATACTATCACAGTATATCTATATGTTTTCGTGGTATCATTGATGTCTGCTTTAATCCTTCAGTTAGACCTCCATGATACCATCACAGTATATATATATATTGACATGGTATCATTGGGTTTGCTTCAGTCTGTAATGATACCATCACAGTATATCTATATATTGTCATGATATCATTGATGTCTGCTCCAATCCTTCAATCAGACCTCCATGATACTATTACAGTATATATATACTGACATGGTATATGTGGATTTTCTTTAGTCCGTAATGATACCATCACATTATATCTATATACCGTCATGGTATCATTGATGTATACTTCATTATTCAGTCAGACCTCCATGATACCATCACAGTATATATATACTGACATGGTATCATTCGGTTTGCTTTAGTCTATAATGATACCAGCATAGTATATCTATATACTAACATGATATCATTGATGTCTACTTTAATCCTTCAATCAGATCTCTATGATACCATCACAGTATATATACACTGACATAGTATCACTGAGTTTTCTTCAGTCCATAATGATACCATCACAGTATATCTATATACCTCCATGGTATCATTGATGTATGCTTCATCATTTTGTGAGACCTCTATGATACCATCACAATATATATTGTCATGGTATCATTGATGTCTGCTTTAATTCTTCAGTCAGACCTCCATGATACCATCACAGTATATATATACTGACATAGTATCATTGAGTTTGCTTCAGTCCATAATGCTACCATCACAGTATATCTATCTATTGTCATGATATTATTGATGTCTGCTTCAATCCTTCAATCAGACCTCCATGATACCATCACAGTATATGTATACTGACATGGTATCATTGAGTTTGCTTCAGTCTGTAATGATATCATCACATTATATATATATACTGTCATGGTATCATTGATGTCTGCTTCAATCCTTCAATGAGACCTCTATGATATCATCACAGTATATTTATTTACTGTCATGATAACATTAGTATCTGCTTCAATATTTCAGTCAGACCTTTATGATACCATCACAGTATATATATATATACTGATATGGTATCATTGAATTTGCTTCAGTCAATAATGATACCATCACAGTATATCTATACACTGTCATGGTACCATTGATGTCTGCTCCAATCCTTCAGTGAGACCTCCATGATACCATCACAGTATATATATACTCACATAGTATCATTGGAATTTGCTTCAGTCCGTAATGATACCATCATAATATACCTATATACTGTTAGGATATCATTGATGTTTGCTTCAATCCTTCAATCAGACCTTCATGATACCATCACAGTATATATATATTGACATGGTATCATTAGGGTTTCTTCAGTATATAATGATACCATAATAGTATATCTATATACTGTCATGGTATCATTGATGTCTCCTTCAATCCTTTAGTGAGACCTCTATGATACCATCACAGTATATCTATATTGTCATGGTATCATTGGTGTCTTTTTCAATTCTTCAATGAGACCTGCATGATACCATCATAGTAGATATATACTATGATGATATCATGGAGGATTGCTTTAGTCTTTCAATGAGACACTCCTCAGTATACCACCACTATATATCTATAAACAGGCATGATACCATCCTTCAATGAGACACTCTTCAATCCCCCGTGATACCATCATAGTATATCGATTTATTTTTATTTTATTTTATTTTTAAACAAAAATATAGAAAGAGACAAAAATTAAAAAGAAGATAAACAAAAAAAAGTAAAATGAATTAGGAGAAAAATTTTCAAAAAAAAGAAAATAAAGGAGAAATAATGTTCAAAAAATATAATAATATATTTTATTTAAATAAGGCAAAATATAGAAAGAGGAGAAATATTTAAAAGAAAATAAAGAAACCGAAAAAAGAGAACGAAGAATTAAGAGAAAAAATAGGAAAAGAAAAAAAAATTAAAAAAAGAAGAAAATAAAAAATAAAATTATTATCAAAATATCTGTAATAAATTATAATAAAAGATAAATGATAAAAATAATAAATTAGAAAAAGATAAATGTAATAAATGAAAGAAAAAAAGTAAGTAAAGAAAGGACAAAAGTAATAAAGTAAAGTACAAATCAATTAATGCAAATACAAACAAATAAAAGAAAGGACCTCCACGTGCAAAGGGGGGTAGCGAGAGTAATTTTTTTATAGCGTATGGACATTGTTGAAATTAGTTAGAAATGGGGCATGTGGATGTAATTATTTTAGCTTTTATGTCTATTTAATATAACTTTCAAAGAGAATATGCAACTATTTTTTTCTATATAAAAGAGTGAGTAGAGGAACGACCAAGGGCAAAATAGTCATTTTGCTCAATGGTAAACATTCCAGAATACTCCACAGTTTCACACACCGATGCTCCATCTTCATTATACTCTTTTCTTCTCTGAATATTCAAGGATGGCTTCTCATCTAGGTGTTGCAATTTCAGGTTCGTTTTTGTCTTAATTTGTCTTCATCGTCTTCTCATCGAGGTGTCGCCATTCATTATACTGATGGTTGCAATTTCAGGTTATTTTCTCTCTCAATTTTGCCATTATTTTCTTCAGTTTTTAGTTTCTTAAACAGATGATTACTTTTGTCATTCTTAATCTATTTCTTTTTGCCATATTTTAATTATTCTTCACACTTTTGATTTTCATCATCTCATCTTGGTGTTCCAATATCAGGTTTGTTTTCTAGCAAATTTCTTCTAATTCTCTTCTTATTTTCGAATTTCATGATCTGAAATTTAGGGGTGATGTCTTTAGTTATATCTTTTGTCCAACTTCCTCTCCAATTATGTTAGTTTTTGTGTGCATTCCTCAACTATGTAGTTTTTATCAAAGATGGAAGAGGAGGACGACCAATGTCATTTTTAATACACCATTGTTGTCGGCGGCAACACAATCACATTCGGAAACAATAGTACAGAGAAGAGATCCATTTCTAACAAGGTTACGCAAGGATGATTCAATGTTGCATCCCTTCCAATATCGATTCAATGCACAAGGTAAGCATTCTAATCCATTGGTTATGGTCTATTACCAACATTCAATGCACAAGCACATCTAACGCACTAAACCTAGGTATAGAAACATAGCTAATTTTGAACTTTCCTCTTACTCCTTTTTGGATTTAAACTATTTCCTCTATGTTGAATGTAATAGGTACAACTCACAAGCTACGTTGGAGAAGAGTCATTCTTTGGTGTAGAAGTGAAGAGTAAGGAAGTATCACGAATACACATTTGTATTCCATATAACTATGCTATCAAATTCTACTGCTTCAGGTATAGTTTCCTCAAATTCAAGACTACCAAGTTTAGAATTTTGTGTTTTTTGTTAAATTATAGTTTTAGTAAGTTGCAACGGATAATTTGACTAAATCTCGGCATATAGAATAGGATGAATCAAAAAGGAAAATCTACTTTTGGTGGGCTAGGAGAAAATTTAGTTTAAGGAACAATAAGACTTTATCTGATAAAAAAATATGGCATAGGAAGTTTATTTTCAAGATTTCATTTTTCATGAAGAGTTTACTAAGCAATAACTCTCTACTTATAGTACAACAACAACATACCCGGTGCAATTCCACAGGTGGGATCTGAAACTGAAAGGATGGTGTAATCCCTACTGATAGCAGTCCAACAATTCGATATCCGAGGCCTTTTATTTGTTGTACTGTTGTAGAACTCATAAAGAGAAAGATCTAGAGCACCTATTATGTAGAGTGAGGTAGCAATCTAAGTATGAAAAACCATTCTGTGATTCTTGTGGTATTAGAATCAGCATTAATGATGCATCGACTTATAGAACAATGGCTTATGAAGCCTAAGAGCATTGTACAACAGGTGATGAAATGCATTCCCTTTGTTATATATTGGTTAATATTAAATACAAAGTGTAATGCTAAATTTGAAGGAATTAATATGTCTGCTACGACAAAAAATAAAAGAATACTTTAGCTTGGATAATAGTTAGAACATTAACGTTCTCTACTCCAGCGATTCCATGAATTTTCTCCGGTGTTTGAGGACCTTTCTAAAGTTTATGAAGTAATCCAATGTCGAACTCTGGTTGTAATTCAGGTATACTTTTTTTTCTTAAATTTTATCTTATCTGAATATTTGCTTAAGTAATACAGGTGTCTTCCCAATACATAAACCCCCAACTAATCTTCCCTCTATCGTTCTTGAGTGTTCTTTGGTTACTGCACTTTTATTTTTCTGAGTTATGTGGTTCCAAATGGCTTACCTTTCCCTTCTATAATCTAGAAATTCATTCTATGGGGGTAAACCCCTTGTTATTCTTTGATGGGTAGTTGTTAGTTGTTTTCACTTTCTGTACCATTGCTTTTATTTGTATAAATTTTTTATATTTGTATTTTGACTGTTTTAGATATCTAAATGGGGTAGAAGTCGAGTCCGAAGCAGTCTAGACAGTTTAGAATTGATCAGGTTTGTATTCTTCTTTGACATTGCTTATCATTACTTTACATTTTTTTCTAGACTGTTTTTATGCTGAGCAGGGTTTATCGAAACTCACCTATAAGGTAGAGGTAAGGTATCCATAGACTTTACCCTCCCCAAATCCCACTTTGTATGTTGTTGTTGCTTATCGTTACTTCCTCCAGTTAAATATCTTTATGGTTTTTATTGTTGTTTATATTTAAATAGTTGTAAATGGATCATGAGTAAAGTATAACAAGTAATAATAAGTTTTAAAGTACTCTATCATAAGTACTTAGGTAATGACACTAAATCTAGGTCTAGAAACATCCAACTCTTTCACTGCTTTTGCTCTTTTCCTTCTTCAGAGTTCCACTTTCAAATAATACTCTTTTAGTTGTGCAAATATTAGAGAGCAGATTTAGTAGGTAGAATTAATGAAATTTTGTATGATATATCGGCCAAATTTTCTTTTTTGCTCTGAAATTAGCTCATTTTGAGTTTTCCTTTCCTCTTACTCCTCTTTGTTGTAAACTTTTCCTTTATGCTATAAGTAATTGCAGGTACAACTCAAATTCAGTTGGACAAAAATGTTCATTGGCATGGAGGTGAAGAGTAAAAGAGAAGGGAAGTATCTTGAATGCTCATCTGAATCTTATATTGACAGGCTAGCAAAATACACTGTAGTTTCTAGAATCCATTTCACTATCCCGCATAGCTCTTTTTCTCTCTCAGTTCTCTCATTGTAAGTTTAGCTCTCTATTTCTGTCGGAAAGAAATCCTTGGGGACTAAGGTCATCCTTGGTCACAGAAACTAGGAATATTAAATATTTTTTCAAAAAATATTTTGACCAAAACCAATATAAAAAATACAGGTTTGATACTTCTTTGCAATTGCTTTTTTGGGTTGATGAAGGAGAAAGAGTGAACTATATAGATTTTCTAATTTGATTCAGAAAGATGAAAGGCCCAAAAATCTAAGTAGGGGTACAAATTCCCCATCTCATTGGGGAAGAAGAACGAATCATCATCTTGATGTAATACGTAATACACTCATCCTTAGGATGTGATTGCATGTGTCAGCGAAGGAAGGATAAGAATAAGAGAAATCAGCCCACAAGTAAGCATAATTTTCTGATGACCACATTATTTTTTGCTTATGTTTCAACTCTATTTTGGTGGTAGTGGAAGTCTCTGTGATTGTTGGTACTCCTGCAATATGAAAATGGCTATTGTACCAAATGCTATTGTTACTTTGGCTTAACAGCTATTTGTTTCACGACACGAGTTGGTAAAATTGCTCCTCCTTTTATAATTACCCCATGTGTAAGAGCTGCTATATACTCCATATGTTCCAAGGAGAATGACACACTTCGACTGATGAAAATTCATAACAAAATCTATCTTTTAATTTTCCACTCAGATATCTTTTGTGGATTAGTACAGAGATTAGGAAAATTTATAAAATCACTTGTAAAATTTCTTTCACTGAAGTCTATTGATAGTCTAACACTGATTGTCTAAATCCAGAAAAAAAAAAACGTTTAATATTTGCTACGAATATATTAGCCTGAAATGTATCTGCTATTTTCTTGTGTGTAAATATACTATTCATCATCATGCTTGAACTTCTTTGACTAACTTATTTGTTCTTTACAATTTTCATTCAGAAGAAGAAATGATTTATATTGATTATTAGGGTCTTCCACTAATTTGTCTTTACATCTTTCATTCAGAAGAAGGATATGATGTATATTGATTATTAGGTTCTGACTTGGAGTTTTCTCTTGATTTTCGCTATCCATCTGGACAAGAACGATAAATTACATATATAGAGTGAAAGTCCCATCTTTGAATCGCAGTCGAAAAAAAAGCTTACAGTCAAAGATGACTTAGGTCACTGAGGAGGCACAAGTATGCTTAGTGGAAGAAAAGTCTTTACAGGTTGAGTTCATTAACAAGAAGAATTGGAGTTGGTGATTAGTTATTTAGTTGGTGATTGTTTCAGATTTGGTTAAGTGCCAAGTCGGTAAGTTGAAAGAGTATATTTTCTTTCTCCCACAACTCGAGTAGTTTTTTGAATACAATATTGTATTGCTTGGTGTTGCCTTGCAACTAAATGAATAAGGTAAGCTTAATGCAATTTTAGCTTTATTGTTTTCTCATGATCTATTTTTTCGTTCTTTTTTTCTCTTTGTTCTTGAGTGTCCTTTCATCATCAAATAGCTATGCAAAATATTCAAAAAGACAATTACTTTCAAAATTTATATATTATATTATATATAATAGAAGAGAGGGTTTCGACATGTCTGCTACATGTCATTTTCATTTCATAATAAGGGTATTTTGATCATTTGTTATTGCTGATATGTATTACTTATCCATTGTTTTTGTCTACGTGTCTCATGGACTGCTTCTGAATAGAACACGTATCTTTCCATTACTTACCATTACAACTTAACCCTAATCTCCAAATCTCTTTCCTTTGAAATCTCAAATTTCACTGCTCATGGATGAAGGATATTTACTGGATAATTTTTGTGAAATGGTGAAGGCATAACAAGTTCAAATCTTGATTATATGTAGAATTTTATGAAGCAGGTTTTTTTTATTTGTGTGGATTTAATTTGGATGGTTGCTTTGGATCATCAAAGAAAACTGAAAAACAAGTGGTTAAAAAGGAGTCTTTTAAGGATGATTTTGTTGCTCAGTCTATTCATTTAAGCAAAGTTAAATCAGGTGTGTACTATTTTTTTTTGGTTCTCTTTGCTTTGCTATTGTTGAATTTTAGTTTTTCAGTTCTATTTTGAGAGTGTGTTTTCTGTTATAGACTTTATCTGAGTTCTTCTAGTATAATACAATATGCAAAGGGGGGGTAGCGAGAGTAATTTTTTTTATAGCGTATGGACATTGCTGAAATTAGTTAGAAATGAGGCATGTGGATGTAATTATTTTAGCTTTTATGTCTATTTAATGTAACTTTCAAAGAGAATATGCAACTATAATCCAATATGCAAAGGGAGAATTAATTAATAGTTCTTAAAATCTTACCGTTTCAGTCACGTCTCCAGTGCCAATCGGCTAGTTTTTTCAAATTCTTCTTTTTCTTCTTAATTGAAGTACAGGCAATGACTACAAACATCTTCGCTATGTATCATTGAATATTTGTTAACCCATTCATGAGGACCGTAGATATATATGTAGACATCTAATTATATTATTTCCTCTTCAGGATTTTCTTTCTTATTTTTGTAGGTATCCATTTGGCTATACATATTGAAGTTGAAAATTTAAACTTTGATAATTTGAATTTTTGAAGTTGTAACTTTTGAAATTTGAAGTTACGTTGTATTTGGACATGCATTTTAATTGGAAAAAAAAAAGTTTTGTGAGTGAAAATGAAATTTCTCCTTAAAAATATTTGAAGATGAGACTTTCAAAATCTATTGAATTTCATACCAAACAAATATATAAAGATAAATTTTCAAAATCACTAACCAAATGCTAGCTAAGTATCCGTTTTGAATATACGGTTGGCTAAATATGTTCCTTATTGCAAATAAACTTGCGCAGGTGACAAAATGTTTTTCATGAAAAAGTTGTTAAAGTTATCTTTTAATAAATAATTACTATATTTAAATATATTTTTAATTGTTACCATCTATAGCAATATATAGTAAATCTGCAATATGTATTAGACATGAATTATGCATGTACTATAGATGTATTTTAAGTGTCTTAAGATGTACAACTATGCTTGTTTGATAAGAAATTTGCACTATGTATTAAAAGTTAATTATGCATGCAATATAAATATATTACAAGTGTGTTAAAATGTATTATGCTTGTTTAGTAAGAAATCTATAATATGTATCAAAAGTGAATTATGTATGCAATATAGATATATTACAAGTATCTTAAAATATATTATGCTTGTTTGGCAAGAAATTTGCACTATATATTAAGGACCTGTTTGGCCATGGATAAATTTCACTTTTTTCCTGAAATTTTTTTCACTTTAGTGAAAAAAGTGAAAAGTGTTGGTGTTTGGCCATGAAACTTTTTTCACTAAAGTGAAAAAAATTTCCGGAAAAGTGAAAACAAGTTTTTCTTGTTTTCACTTTTTTCACTTTTTTTCTCTCACAAAAAGTCAAAAAGAACTCTAATTTTTTTCATAGCCAAACATAACTCCAACTCCAACTCCAACTTCAACTCCAACGCCAAAATTTTTAATTTTCATGGCCAAACGCCTACTAAAAGTAAATTTTGCAGAGAGCAAAAATGTATTACAACTATTATTTATATTTAATATAAATCACCTCAATACGGTTACTTCACTAAAATAAACACATAACAAATATTTTTTAAGAGGACTATCAAATCAATATATATCAAGTAAGATGAAACAGAGGGAGTATCAGATGAAAATTTAAAGGTTGAGGATTTGAGTTTGGTTGGGAGAAGTTATATGGTAATAAGGCCTACTTAATAATTACTGCAATTATTGGGGAGTCCTACCAGGCGCCAACCTTCCTGTTAAATTGTACTCCCCGTTTAAAAAGAATGAGCTACTTTTCTTTTTAGTTTGTTTAAAAAAGAATGATTCTTTTCTTTTTTGGTAATATTTTAATTCCAACTTTCCACATAACTTGTTTAAAATCACAAGATTAAAGGACATTTTGGTACATTTGACACAACTTTAATTTATGACCACAAGATTCAGAAGTCTTCTTTATTTTCTTAAACTCCGTGCCAAGTCAAAATAGGTCATTCTTTTTTAAACGGAGGGAGTACTATATTGACATAGTAGTAAATAATTTTCGCATTAATTCATTATAGTAGCTTATTTAATTGCAGAAGTTATTCATTAGTTAGGCGCGTAACTAAATTTTTTTTTCATGGATCTAAATGAATATAATCACGCATGCTGTTGTAGATGGGCAAGGATTTGTGTCAATGAACATTACCCTTAAGAACACAACAGGAGCAGCAAATTTCCTAGCATTAGCCGTTCGAAAAGGCAAAAATGGAGAAAGACATTGGGGGATTAGCGTGAGTATAGTGAACTATTAGGCAGCTATTTTAATTCAAAATATTTGCTATAGATGGTTAAAAAATTCTATCACCATATATGATAAATATTTTTTAAATATCTAGGTGATTTTCCCAAAAACAGCATCTCAAAACCTGGTGAACTTTATGCCCTCCAAGTATATACTGACTATATGAAGGGAGTACAACAAAAAATCAAATCCAAATAAAAAATCATCACATAACTTTTTGTAATTTTATAATGACAGTGTTATTGAGATATAGTTTTCTCATTTGGGAAGAGAAATTCATGCTCATCCTTTTCTAGGCAGAAGTGAATCCATAATCTAGAGTCAATGATTCAGAACGAGCATGATATTTCATATATATGCATAATTTGAGCCGAAATATTGAATTTTAATTATGGAACCCACCCTACGTAGGCCTATGCTAATTTTTCCACGTTTTACTAATTATTCTAAAATAGAATCAAGTTATTTTAACCATTTAAGTTTATATTTCGGAAATCTTGCTATATATTATTCCATATATATATAGGTGAAAAATTCTGGTAAGGCTGTAGAGTTTGCTGGCATGTACGTAGACTTATTAATTCCATGCAGCAGTCCAAAAGTTAAATCCTTTAATTTGAAAAGACTAGTTGGATTTTGGATTTTGGAAGTCTATAGGAAGAAGCTAAGTAGGTTTCAGGAATAAAGAGAAAGGATAAAGGGCTTACTTGCAAGGAGCTTGGACATGGAGTACTCTAACATCATTCTCCAGTCTCTTTGATCTTCACTAGTTGAAGAGAGATGTGAATAGATCTGGGATGTATTTAATATTGATTGCTAGCTATGGAGTACTGGACTACACACTAAACTACCTTCGCCAATGCTTGTCCTTATATATATGTATCAAACAAAAAATAAAGCCTTGATTGTCTAAAAGAAATTTTTATTCTGGTCATCTACCTAAATAATAGGTGGAGTCAACAAGATGGAAAATAATGCAAAAAAAAAAAAAAACTGACATAATATGATGAAATAATATAATACTATATGTACTCACCACAGAATGTTCACACGAAGAACAAAGATTGTGACAAAGGTTGTGAATTTTCTAGAGGTTCATGAAAAAATTAATGTATATGTATAAAAATACGGTGAAGATGTTATTGTTTTGGGAGTTAATTAAACAATTTTCTTTTGCTGTAATTTTCTCAGCCTTTTTTTTTTTAAAAAAAATAAAATCTTTTTGAATCATTACATATACTGACTTTTACTTTTTTCATATAGTTTTCAAATGTGTTAATCTTATTTAATTAAAATATTTGAAGAATTTACACCCAAATCAAAATTACGTTTTTTGATCCTCGTATTCTGAATTTCTTCAAATAATTGAGACAAAAGAAAAACTAACATGGTAAAAGTTCTTCATAAGCAAGATCTTCAGTTATATATATATTATGTTGAGGCTTAAAGAAATATTAAATGATTTAAGGTGGAGGGGAAGCGTTGGATCAAGAAAAAAGTCACTTTACAAGATATATCGTCGTACGTATGGCAAATTATTGGTATATGTTTATGTTATCATTGGATGCAAGAGTTAGAGGTTGTCACGTGATGCTTACCTTTTTTCTTCTTTAAAGGATACTCTTTTTTTTTTTTTTTTGGCTTGTTTTGATCCATTGCTAGCTCTTTGTGTATATCTTAAAGTAACAGGATTTTGATAAAGGTTCAGAAGATGCAGCAATAGTAGAAGTAATCAGTTACATATGTGGTATGCTTATGGTGATTTAATCTTAGATATACTGTAAGTGAGGTGTAAAAAGAATAACTTCCTACATTTAGAAAACGTACCAAATTGGAGATCCCTAGGCTCTCCCAGTGAGTTTTGCTTAATCGTGGAAAATATAAATTTATCTTGAGTTCAATTTGTATACATTAATTAGAGTGAATTCCACTGTACCCCTAACATTTAAAGTTTGGAAAATGATATCCTCTCCACATATTGAAAATGAACGATAACTCTCTTATGCAATATTTTTCGGTGAGATTTTTTTTTCTTTAATAAGTTATTTTTTCTTTTACTTTCTAGAATTAAAATATGAAAATGCATTACTTTTATTATTTTCCCATTTATTTTGCTATTGAATAATGTTTTTCTTTTAGGATATAATAGTTACTTGGAATAATGTGTTAATAAAT
Organism: Capsicum rhomboideum; assembly: GCA_031232105.1. Taxonomy (NCBI): domain Eukaryota; kingdom Viridiplantae; phylum Streptophyta; class Magnoliopsida; order Solanales; family Solanaceae; genus Capsicum; species Capsicum rhomboideum. The sequence continues at coordinate 29,703,370 of CP124710.1, read as the reverse complement.
TTCAAGCTTTGTGGATAGACTCACGACAACAAAAGTTTTAGTGTCCTTGAGTTTGCATAAACCCTAAACAAAAAATGTGTTAATAAAAATGGGATCGTGTCCTTGAGTTTGCATCTAGTATGTTGTTGATTAATAGTTAAAATTATGATGGATTGATATAGTTTTTTTTATCAATATCTCTGACAATTAAGATATTTGATACTTATATTTATTTAAGACATCTTATTTTGGAACAATTAAATGTACATGGTCATTGAGTTTGCGTCTGTGCTAGACATTTGTATATTTCTAGCACTGTTTTGGAGTTCCAAAATAGAAAAATGACGAGGAAGAAAAGGACTACATAAATAGCAAAACAGTAGCAATATCTTGAAATCTTTATGTAATGACCCTCATATTGATTTTTAGAATTTTCTGCATTTTGACTATTTTTCCCTTCCCCATGGTTGCTTTGTCTCATTTTTTAGTTGTAAGGATGGTTGGCACAGTTCCCGAGGCGATCGGGAATGTTTTGGTCGAGTGTGAGGTTGTTTTGAGGCTTTAACAGTCAATAGTTGACTTTGGTCAACATTTCTTGATCCGAGTGCCGAATGGATTTTGGACTGCATCAATAGATCCGGAATGTCGATTTTGGGTTAGTAGCATGGTTGATTCGGGTTTGGGACCGTTATGTCTCATTTCGACCCTTGATTTGAAAAATAGTGAAATAGGGTCTCGGGGGTTAATTTATTGAAAATAATATTTTTTTTCTGTCGGGTCCCGAACAATCCAGAGGGTCCATTTGGAGACTTGAAAAAAATTATAAAAATCTAGTCAACGGTCAACAAGTCAACTCTTCTTTGCTTAAAACAACCCAATTTTGAGATTTATCCCCTTTTTGTTCATTTTCACCATTTTATCATATTGAGAGGGAGATTTGGGGGAGATTTCTTGCGTAAGTTCGTGCGGGTAAGGTCCTAGCTCAATTCTAAATCATTTTCTACCAACTTTATCATCTAAATTCTTCTAAATCAAGGATTTCAAAAGAGGTATTTTTTTTTTATTTGAGCTTCGATTCTTACTCGTTTTTGCTTGAGTTTTCACCCATAGAGTCCTTTTCACTTGAGGAGTATGATTTTCAAATAAGATTTCGTTTTTATCCCTTTTCGATTTTCGATGGATTTTGGGGGTTTTGTTGGTAAAGCTTAAAAATGGATTTTCCTCATTTTGAACCTCGTTTTAAGCTCATTTTTGTGTGGGTTTTCAAACGTAGACTCCTATAATCGCGGAGAATGTGATTTTAAAATAAAATTCTAGTTTTACCCCTTCGTTTTCAAAACCCATTTTTGAGGTTCGTTTTGGATCCATTTCAAATATGATCGATATGGGTATCGATAGCTTCCTTTTGACTTGTAGATGTCATTTTTGACTAGATTGATTGCGTTGGGTGTTGATTCGAGGGAGTCGAGCTTCTGGTTGAGGCTTTGGACAGTGTTTGGACTTGCAATTCTTCTTTAAAGGCAAGTTGAGATGTACCTTGACTTTTTTCAAAGTGTTTATGTGTTGTAAGTTTGGTTGTTTATATTTTGTGATTCTTTTAGGATTAGGGGTCCCGCTTGGATGAAATGACGAGCATCTCCGCCGGTACCAGAGTCTTTTGGGAATTGTAGTTAGATTATTACCTTTCTTGGTTTGTATTGTTGTGTGTAATTATTCTTAGGGTAGAATGTAGATAGATAACTTAGTGATTTTGAAATATTAATATTGGATGTCATATTTAGAGCTTGAATCTTGTCTATCGAATTCTATTGTAATGATCAAGGATTAATGACCTTTAGAGAATACTTAGAGCATAAATGGACTTGTAATATTAGATGAGACTTACCGTATGGAATAAGCTGGGTTGGGTAGTTGCGTGATATATTGATTTTGGGATTGTTGTTAATTTTTGTTGCCCGCGTGGGGCTTATTTGAACTTCACTATGTACTTGAGTAATTATTTATAATCGTGTGCCCAAGTGGGGGCTTATATGCATATTGCTTTGAATTGAGGAGATATATTATTGTGATGCCCGAGTGGGGGCTTGACTTGATGTTATTGGTCATGTTTGCGCATTAAATGCCTTATCTATTATTGTGTCGCCCGAGTAGGGGCTTGACTTGTCATTATAGGCCTTATCTGTGCATTAGAATTTCATCTCTATTATTGTGTCGCCTGAGTCGGGGGCTTGACTTGACATTGTAGGCCTTATCTGATCATTTAATTGCATATTCATCATAGTGATGCCCGAGAGAGGGGTTGAAAATGATAATATTGATGACTACATGACCACTTATTCTGTTAGTGCCAAGTGAAAATTGATATCATGAATTATTGATACATTAAGTTGATTCTAAGCTCACATGTACATGTATTGAATGGATTTTGATCCTCATACTGATTAGTTGCGAGCATTACATCCTCATATCACGCATGCATATTCATGAGACATTGGTACGACTAAGACACTCTGATTTTATAAGAAAATGAGACATTTTATAAAACGCCTATACCGAGGGATGTACCGGTAAGGTTGATTTGAGACATGATATTGAGATTATGGAAAGTATATGGATTGGGAACCCCCCCATGGGTCCTACTTTGAGAGTATTGTACATTTACTTTTGTACTGTATTATTTTGTTAGAACCTTGTTTGTGATAGTGTGTTTGAGCATTCATTTCACTTCTTTACATTATCTTATATCATGTTATATTGGTTGAGAGGTTGAGGTATTGTGAGACGTGGGGTATGGCTGTGGCTTGATTAGAGGGATAGTTGTGTAGCACCTTTGATAGCACAAGATATACTCTTTATGTGTACACTCTCCTTGATTAGATCCTATAGTATTGATTGATTATTATTGATTAAGCCTGATTTATCGTATTAGTGAGTCTTCTTCATAAATGGCTTTCCTTATTTGTTGATCATGAAGTGGATAGTGTTGACTCACCTAGATTAATGTGCCTATCATGTATTTGGTAAATCTGTGGACTCATATGTTGGGTTACCCTGATAGACTGAGATATTGTATTTTGTTGGATAAAGAACTTTTGGGGAAACCTTGGGTAGTTGGAGTGGTGGTTCTTGTCATCACTTTGGATTAGGGTCGGTTATTGACGATGCTTGCGGAGTACACGTGGTTTCGTACTCACCCTTGCTTTTCTTTCCTTTTTCTTATTTTTTTCTGTACCTTGTGCAGGTATTGGTTCGAGCGGTAGATTATAGATCGCGTTGCTTCTGTATTGGCATTGCGGAGATCGAGGTAGTGGCTAACGGATCTTAAGGACTTCTCGAATCTCTCTACTTTTGTCTTATGCATTTATCGCATTTAAGATATTTTAGATGATTACTTATACGCTTAATCTGTATTAGAGGCTTGTATTAATGACAACTATACCTGGGATGTATCTTGAGACGTGTATCGTATATATATATATATATATATGTATATATATATATATATATATGTATATATTTGGGATTAATCTATTTTTTCCGCTTCCGCTTCTTCTTCCTTAATTGCGTTCTTTGGGATGGGTTAGGCTTACTTGTCCGGAGACAAGTGCCATCACGTGCGTATTTTGGGATCGTGACACTTTAGTTGCCGGAAAGGACCTAAAAAGGATTAGAGCATTTGACCTTTTTGCATAAAATGAAATTTAGGAAGCATCAAAGTTCATGTTTCCATAAACCATGTCTTGAGAGAGAGAGAGAGAGGAGAGATGTGTGTGATCCAGGTAACATTGGTTTGCTTCCTTGATAGAATTTTATGGATAAAACTGAGCAATTGAGCATCAAAGAGTGTGAAAATCTAGGGTTTATAGGCCTAGCTTTATACTCCGATTGTAGAACTCTTGCTGAGTATGTCAAAGATCAAGTGTTGGTGTCTGAATGTTTGAGTTGTTGCACATAAGACTCTGATGACGCCATGAATAATGTTGTTTATTTTGGAGTAGTTTTGGAAGTCTCCATGAGAAAACTATTCTTCTATCCTGTTGGGTTCATTGAAGGGGAGGAGTACTAATTTCCTTTTATAAAAGTTTAATATGCATTTAATTCTCCACCAAAGTTGATCAAGTTGGATGATCATGGAGAGCACAAAGAAACCATTAGAATTGATAACTGCAAATGTGAGCACATTTTGCAGTTCTTGAAAGAGAAGGTTAAGTCATCTTCGGATATCTAATGTGTCTGGTAGTCTAGTCTCATTTGATCAAGAGCAATATTTAGTGTGGACATTTCTCCAATCCGCATCTAAGTTTCAGAGAACTTCATCTATCACATATTATTTTTAATAGAAAAAATAAATAGAACAATAATAAAAGCTATATATTTTCATATTTTAATTCTAGAAAGAAAAAGAAAAAAATCTTTATACAAAAAAAAAACCACGAAAAATCTCACCGGAAAATATTGCATAAGGAGATTCTTGTTCCCTTTCAATATGTGGAGGGAGTATCGTTTCCCAAACCTTAAATGTTAGTGGGGTAAAGTGGAATATACTCCACTAATTAAGTAAAATAAGTGGTACACTATCTTATTAACGATATGATACTTCAGTTACCAGGTAGAAGCACGCTCAAAATTTAAATCCATAGAGTTTAATCTTGAGGTTCTTACTAATAGACTTATTGTATTATTAAGATTATAAGTATAAAATAATAAAATTTAACATTTGTTGAGGTATTAATGAGTTCACACACATACACCCAAAATATATACTTATATATATAGTGTGACAAATATTGAGCTCAGTTAAACCTTAAATAATACACTTCATCCGCCTCAACTAGCAGAAGTATATAATAATTGAGAATGACTTTGAAACGTTAACGTTATTTTTTGAAATTTGATGGATTTTGAAAGTGTGACAATTGACATGGTACATATATACAGAGTAATGGTGAGATATTCAAGTGGCTATAAATTATAATTGAAACAAGAAGGGATGTACTAGACGAGAAGGAGTGACTGATTAGTTAAAGGAGGGAAGATATGGTTTTAAAAAAGGTATCTCTTTATTTAAAAAAGAATAATATATTTTGACTTCACACAAAATTTAAGAAAATAAAGAAGACTTTTGAATTTTGTGGTTTTAAATTAAAGTTGTGTCAAATATATTAAAATATCCTTTAATATTATGATTTTAAATGTGTCATGTGGAAAGTTGAAATTAAAGTATTGTAAAAAAAAATTATTCTTTTTAAAATGATATAATTTTTTTTTTTAATTCTTTTTAAAATGGAGAAGTACTGAGGAAGTGTAAGGCTTAATCATCCCACTATATTTTGCTGACAAGAAAAAGTTACTAAAAAAAGAAGGCGTCATTGTTTTGTCAGAGTCGACCTAGGAGGAAATTTCTGCGTCGCCACCCAACTTTGGCTTCAATTTTATACCTTACTTTTCTTGTGTAAAGCAAAAGATGGAAAAGAAGAATGTGGTGGGCACTCGAATATCATATTAGGAGAAGGATATGCTGGGTGATGGGCACTTTACAAGTTTCATTTTTGGTCCTCTTTGTAATATTAAAATAATATTATATTGGCACCCTTTTCAAATTTATCGTTAAATATTATTTAGATGCTTGAACTACGATTTATTTCAATTAAACATATGATAAAGTGTTTCTATTAGACTCTTTCGATTCAAATATTGAAAATACTTTTGTGCGTGTTCTTAAGCGTCTATTAGGTAATTAAGTTAATTACATAAAATATATAATCTCCTTTAGTTATGGACATTGACCACAATTGGACTAAGTCTAAGATTTTATGGCTTATTAAAGTTAATGCATATAATTAAAGAATATGACAAATTTTAAATAATTAACTTATTTAAGTAATGGAAACTTAAGAATACATGCAAAAGTTTTTTTAAAATTTTGAACCTAAAGTATCTTATAAGAAAATTTAATCATGTGCTCAGATGTTCAATTGAAACAAACCGTAATTCGAATGTCAAAATAAAATTCACTGAAAAATTTAAGAATTTATCAATATATTCAGATTAATATATAATTCATGAAATTATATTGGTTGAAAATTCTAGCTATATTACTTTAAGATATGTGAAAGAATTTGAGCATTCAATTCAAAAATTTAAGATAATGCATAGAGTCATGACCCCAAATATATTTATAAATAAACCTCTACAAAAGCTCTTGTAAAATTTTATGAGAGACAAAGTATATTCTCAAAACACACAACAATATATACTAGATGAACATGGCTCATACTAGTACGAGCCCCAATATTTTATACTATCAAGCTATATATATATATAGGTAATGTTTTGAAGCTTTGCATAATCATATTGTGATGAAGGATAATAGTAAAATTGAGACGAAAATATAAAGATTTTCTTATTTTATGAAGGAAAGTCATTTTTTTTAAATTCAAGGGAAATAAATTTATTTGAAAAATATTTTTCAAAATAAAAAACTTAACTAATTATGAGAAAATTGAAAAATATTTTCCGACACACTCTTAGTGTAAGACTAAATCAACCCATTTTAATTTGTTGGCATGATATTAGATAAGACAGAAGAATGAGCGGTGTACCTGTGTTCAGGGGCGACTCAACAAATTTGATGGTCTAAAGACAAATCTTAATAAGAGGTTTCAAGTATATTCAATAAAATTAGTTTTAGTGTGCATCACACGTGTATCTCGTGAGCTACACATGCATATCGTGCGATGTACGTGCATCTCGCGCGATGCACGTGCATCTTATGTGCATTTCTTGCACCATACGTGCATCCTGTTGTCAATTAGTAAAAATATTTAGAATCACATAGATATTATCGTTAAATATGTGTGTGGATATAATACTACCATTGTGAATTATCTTCTAGCTTAATTTAATATTTTTTTTAAGAAAAAAAATCTAAACAACTAACTTTACTTTTAGTAACTATTAAAAATGGGCCTCAAAAAATAGATATAGAATGGTCCTAAAAAAGTAGATATAGAGAAAAACATCTGATACCAATATAAAGGGGATTAGATAAAATTGATTTAGATTCAAAATTGTGATGTAGCTTAGATGAGGGTTGTAATCAATGTTGTAAAAATCCTACTCGGTACTCCCTCTCTCGCTGATGTTTTTTACCATGTGTCGGTATATCCTTAATTCCTATATTTTTTCTCCCAAAAATTCAAATACTTTTTTTCTTTTAAATTTTTTTTTACCCTGTTCATCCGTTTCATCAAGTGTCCAAATTATGTAATGCCTCGAAATCAAAACTCATCCCTGAGACATTTACAAATAGTTTTCAAATTATTTATAGACCATGAGATAATAATTAGCAGAAAGAAAATAGAATTATGCAAAAATTATATTAATTTTTTAGGAGTAATAATAGGAGATAGAAGAATTAAGCTATAACCTCATATTGAAAAAAAGATTATAGAAATACCACACAAACTAGACAAAACAAAGGAACTACAAAAATTTTCACCCCCACCCCCACTCCACCTTTCTTCTTCAACCCACCTCCATTTCATTTCCTTTTCCTTCTGCAAACCCCCCCACCCATCCCCACCCCCACCCCACCCCATCCACACACTTTATTTTTCCTCCTTCAACCCATTCACCCCACCCGTATCCTCGCCACCCCATTTCCATAAGAACAATCATCAAATTTACCTTGAATTATATGTAAACTTTCAGTTAGAATTAAAGTAAAAATTACATCAATTACAAATTAAAAATTTGATTATCTTTATATCTATATTTTTTTCTGTCAAATAATATTATATACATTTTTAATTCAAAAATGTATATTGAGCCGAATTGCTTATTTGTGACATTGCCGCACACAACACATCTATTCGTCGTTGGCAACTTCATATTTCGATCGGCAACGGCGAATCACCATCAGAATCAAAATCGTCAGCATTTTTTTCTATGTATGAAGTAAGCTTACTGTAAAAAAGTAGGAAGAATGAAAATTATAAATAGGAGTTGTCAAAATGCTATTAACAGTCACAACTTTTTTATTTATGTTTTTTTTTTCTTAAAAAAAATTGATGATGTGGGTGAGGGTTTAGAAGAAGGAGAAAAGGGGGGGGGGGGGTTTGAAGAAGGAGAAAGGGGGTGGGCGGTGTGAAAAAGGAGAAAGAGAGTGGGAATTTACTAACTATTTTTAATTTTTTTAATTATATAGTATATAAATTAGTAGGGTTATTTTTTATTTTTTTTTAAAATATACGCGCTTGTAATTTTTTTTTTTAAGCCACATTAATATTAGGGGTGATATTAATTCATTTGAAATTATTTAGGGAGTAAATAAATATCCGTAAAATTAAAGGTCTAAAATAAATTCGTCGAATAAACTTAAGAGTGTTTTAATGTCTTTTATATATATATATATATTTTAGAAAATATGACCTCCAAAAAAAATTGAGGCCCCAAATCATTGTCCTAGTGATTTTATGGTTAAGCCGGCTCTGTCGGTGAAGCAGTGGCGAAATTTATGTGTGGCTACCAAGCATCAAAGTTAATTAAACCTTTTTAATCTTGTCATCCCCCGCCCCCTCCGCCCACCCCCTCCGCCCCTTTGTTGTGCTAAATAAAGCAAGAAATAAATAAAGGAAGAAAAGAAAAAGCGAACGTGGGTAACTGGATCATTACTAGGAAAAGAACAAGTTAGAATTAGCTGTGGATAATAGAGTGATATTTTACTGTATATTATATTCTCATTATGTTCCTGCCTTAAACTTGGCATGCATCTTTGATGTGACATCACATATAAGACAAAGCTTCTGAGGACTTTGCATGCCATTTAAATTTGATTGCTTCACATCCAACGAACGTGAAAGCAATCTGTTGGGTCCCGCTTGAGTTGTTTTTCTCCACTTTTGGAGAAGGTGGAGGGGTAGCGAGGTTAGGGGTTGTGGCCACATGTTGGGGTAATGAGAAATAATTAAATAAATATTTATTTTATATTCTTTGATTTTGTAACGAATTGTTGAACAATCTTTGCATATTAATCATATTGTAGCATGTAGATATGCATTACTTCTTCAAGTTACTAGTCATATTTTTTATAAACAATTATTTATAGTTCTCATACAGATCATCTAGTGTATTTTTTTATATTGTCAGAATATAAAAGTTAAATTCATCAAATAAGCTTTATGTCCTTTTTTTCTCATTTGTAGAATAATATAATGGGAAGACAACGAGAGAAGAAGAAAAATGGCATTTGAAAAGTATACCTTTAATACATCTCAAGATAACAAGGAGAAATATAACAGAACGAAGTGGTGATAGAAAGGGATGTATTTTCTAAAGTGTGTTACTTTTTCAGCAAAAATACAAGGCATCTTGCATGATTGAACATGCGTCCCCTGGCCATTGATAGAGGCAGGAACAATGGACAAGTGATTTTATCTTGATTTAACTCATCTATGTAATAGACACTTGAAAATATACATATTTTTTTTAAAAAATTTGAGCTGGGAGTGTCTAGTAGTAATACTTTATTATATGTTCAGGTGACCAATTATAACATATCATAATTTAAGTCTCTAGATGAAATTTATTAATAAATTTTAAGGGGTTGCAGATGTATTCTGCTTAAATTTACGTGTTTAAGTAATACACATTATTAATACAAGAGTTTCTTTTTTCTTTTTTAGCGAATTTATACCATTAGACAATGTGTCTAGTGCCTTTTTATTATTATTATTAATAATAAAAAATTCTCAACAAGGATAAGTACAAGCAAGGGAGTTAGGTCTTACCTTATCAATCCTAAAGAGGTGACGAGCCTCTACTAATTAATTAACAACCACGAAGAAATAAGCACTAGAAAGAATTAGGTATTCTATGACCATCACATAATTTATAATAAGCTCTATGATGATATTATAAATGAATACGCTTAAGTAATGCAAAACTTTAAAATTCAATTCAAGAAGAAAGTTGAGTTATCAACCTCAAACTTCCTTTTACAAATTGATGAACTAAAAATGATAGATTGCCCTTATAAAGTAACTTGGAGTTTTTCCCGTTTTCCTTTCAAATGTAACAACTCTCATATTGAATTTTGACTGTTGATGTGTTTTGACCATTTGCCCCTCCCTGTAGTTGTATTATGCTATTTATGGTCTGCGAGAATAGGTGACGCAGTTTCTAAGGGGTTGGTCGTGACTTATGTGAGTTTTTCATTTTGGAAGGTTTTGAAGTTAGTAGGATTGACTTTGGTCAATATTTGGAGATTTTTAGGTCGTATGAATATTTTATCAGTTCTGTTAGTTCCAAAAATTCATTTTTGGGTTAGTAGCAGCTTTAGATCGAATCTCGAGGCGTTCGAATGAATTTTGAGTAGTTGGTTAGAAAGTTGGAAATTTATGGCCTAGAGTTGACTTTGGTCAACATCCGTTGATAACGACCCCCGTTCACAAATCTTATGGTTTCATTGAGCCCAAAATGTCAATTTTGGTTTAGCATAATTGGTTGTGTTCATGGAGTTCCGAACGAATTCTGAGGTTTCGTTCAGGGAATTTCTTGTTCCCCTTGCTTCTGGTGCAGAGCCTAGTTGGCCTTTGCATTCACGACCCTCTCATCACGATCGCGTAGGGCAATAAGTCCCTTTACCATAATATCACGATTGCATAGAGGCAGATGGGGAGAGATGGGCTGGGTCTGGGTTGTTTTTCATGAACGCGACCTGGCCATCGTGATCGCGCTGGACCCAGGTCGGTAAGCATAACGATCGTAATGGGTGTCCCATGATCGCGATGAACAAAATCGTTGGGACAGTGTTTAAATTTCATTTTTGACTTAAAACTCCATAACTCGATTTTTGAAGCTTAGGAACTCAATTTTGGGAGATTCAAAATGAGTTTTTCAATAAATCTTTATTGGGTATCATTCTTACGCTAGTTTTACACATTTTCCAATGATTATTTTATGATTTCATCTTCGAATCTTGATTTTTTTAACATGAAAATTTGGAGATATTTGGGTAAAGTTAAATAATGATAAACTGATGATTTCAAGGTCGATTTTAACTTTATTTTTTATTTCAAAATTTAAACTTCTTAAGTTATGAGTAAATTGATTTTACGATAAAATTTTAGTTTTACCCTTGGAGGCTCGGGATTGATATATGGATTGACTTTTTGGACTCGGAATAGAAGTATAGTAATATGGATATCATGGACTCATATTTATGTAGAGAACTTATTATTTATAGATTGGGAGCATTCTGAAGTCTTTCAGAATGGGAGGGCTTGTTCGTGACCATTGGTGGCTTGCAGTTTGACTTTGAGCCAAGTTATGACTTAACTTTCTTCAGAATTTACTTGGATGGAGTCTTATAATATGAAACATGCTATGGGTTGGTAAATTTATGATTTCTAGTAGTGAATAAGGAGGCTTGTTGTTGTGATGCCAGAATTGGTGCTGGATCATTTTAGTAATGTGGGATTTGAAGTCCTGACTTGATATTGAGGCTTGTTGCCTATGTTCATGAGTTGATTGATAACATGAGATTTTGTACATATCTGTTGTATTTTGATTCATCTTATCATTTTGACTATGAATTCATCTCATGGATCACTGGATTATACCATTGAAAATTTTGATTTTTGAAAGAAAATGAACCATCTTCTTATGATTTGGTCCGAGGCAGGATTCCAGATGGTGGGATATGATACTTTCTATCGATTTAGTTTGAGGTAGGATTTCAGACTAGTTATGATTTCATCTGAGGTAGGATTCTTGGTGGGGTATATCGACCTTGAGAGTCCCCATAGGTCCCACCTCACAGTATATGATCATGGAAGAGGTGTATATATGTAGGCATTGGCTATTGCTTATCATCATATATTATTGCATTGTTCTTGGATTTTTGTTATATTTTGAGATGATCTGTTGTGTTTATTGATAGTGAACTATTGAGATTTTTCTGCGTGCAGAGTTATTTTAGTATTCTTTATTTGATATTATATCTGCTTAAGCTTAGTCAGCCTATGAAGCCTACTGAGTACTAGTAGTTGTCCTCGCCCCTACTTTCTGCATCCTTCTAATGTAGACCTGGGTACAAGTGGACAATGCGGGTATTGATCATATATTTTGGTGGTATCCAAAGCTCTGGCGAGCTCCCCTGATTGGAGATTATCTTAGTTTTATCTATCTTTATTTTTGTCTTACCTAGTTTCTTTGACAACTTTGTATTTGGTTTGATATTCTGTATTAGAATCGCTCTTATACTTATGGTAGCTGAGTCTTGGTACTTGAGGTTTTATTGCCTTATTTTTTATGTGAGGATGATTTTGAGTTATTATTATTGACTGTTCGAGATGATAACTTATTGTTTGCCTTTATTTGAATTAACTGCTTTTGTTGAGTTTGACTTACCTACCACAGTTGGGTAGGGTAGGTGTCATCACAATCTTTTGTGATTTTAGATCGTGACAAGTTGGTATCAAAGTGTTAGGTTCATCAGTCTCATGAATACAAGAGTAAGTGTTTAGTAGAGTTTCGCAGATCAACCTAATAATGTCTATATCTATCTTTGAAAGGCTATGGGATGGAGTTCAGCCTCCAGAGCAGGTATTAGTTCAGGGTTTTTAGACTCTCAGTGTCATGACTCAAACGGTCATGAGTGGTACCCACCCTAACCTATGGCGCGAGAACCAAACTAAAGTCAACCCTCACTAGTTCAAGTTTTACTTTCATACTCACATTATGTGAGAGATTGGTACATTCACTTGTGAGAGATTGATACATTCATTTGACATAGCATTTTTGGAAGCTTTGGAACCATAGCCAAAAGAGAAGGCATGTGAATAAACATTATTGTAAACATATCCTTATTGGAAACATAACACCATTGGAACCATTGGACAATCATCCATAAACAAGATACATGAGCATAATCACTTTTGGATCTTTGGAAAACAACCTTATTGAGCTTTTGGAACAATATCCATGAATATGAGACATGAGATTCACAATTGATCTATGAGTAGGAAATATATGATAATGACCATTGATAACCAGATATAGAATACCTTAGCACATTTCGGGATGGAACAAGTGTAATGTCAATGTGAATACTATTTGCCGCAGAAAGATACGGACAGAGTAAACTTACATACCTTGTATTCTCAATACGAATATACAATCCTGGATGCGTATACAATAGTACCGCTCCTTCTTTATGTGTCACTCTACAACACAAATATATAACGGAATTCACATTAACCACCAACTACCTTACAAATGCATATAACGTCAATGAGTTACATGTTTTCCTTCAAACATGCCATTTCCCCTTGACAAAACCATTGATGAAATTATTATCCCAAAAATCCCACAATATTCCCAACATTGACCAATACATGATAATCAATACATTTTACCATAACACTTCTCCTTTACACTTTCTTATCCACACCATATCACAAATAATCCATCAATTCACCTTAATACACTTCATAGCACATATCGGCCAAAATCCCATAATTTACTCTTATAGAAAAATAACAAGTTTAATAACAAAATCACACCATACATGGTCATATTTTATCCATACCATGCTCTTTCATGAAAACCACAAGTCATAATTCAAGTTACAATCCCATGGATAACACATCTTTTTCACAAAACCAAAAGTGCCAAGTCCAACACTTCCAACCATAGCCAACATGATATACATAATATCTCATTCTTAGAATATGTTAAAGTACAAGAATAATCACTTACCCAAGCTTGGAAGATGATGATCTTGCTCCAAAATTTGGCTTTGAGCTCTTAGGGTTTGAAGTTGAAAAAAAAGGGCTTTTGGGATATTTCTAGATTGACATGAGATTTTATGTGATAAAATCTGATTTTTGCCCCTTTATATAAGACTTAGGGGTCATACTTAGCCACTCTATGGCATTAAATGTTGGGTTCTAGAAGGTCAAGGCAAGAATGGGTCATTTGACCCATTTTTGGCCTATGTCTTCTTTTCATTTTTGGGTCCTTTTTGGGCCCAATTCACTTAACCCAATAAAATCAATAATTTCTCGTGTTTAAATCATCTCATACGTGTTACAACAATATTACCACTCACGCTATTCATATCCGTAGCCCCAATCCCAAAAACAAGTGATTCTAGCCATGTATGGCTCATTTTGACCACAAGGGTAAAACCGTCATTTTGACGCCAAATTTGTTCTAGAGTAATTTTATCATACCAATATAATACTTTAATCATTTCATGTATATACTCGTGGTTGTATAAGAAACGTGGCAAAAATCGGCTCGGTACGTCCCCGGGTACCCTTGGGAGTTAGAAAATTTCCAACTTTCAAAAAAATGGCAAAACCAGCGTGGTACGCCCTTGGGTGCGCAAGATTACTGCCTCTGGGCATAAAATTTTGGCCCAAAGCGGTGTGGAACGCCCTCTGGCATGCCCCACACTTAGTTTTTCAAAAAAATTCCGTTTTCCGACTTTTCTTCGCGGGTTTGATTAGATACTTCAAGTCCTATTCTTTAGCTTACTTCTTACCCTTAATATCCTTTGTTTAGAGGTTCTCTTAGCCTCATTTTTAACCCCACAAATACTTCACGAAAATTACAAAACACCTCCTACGAAGGTTTAATCACATATACGAGGGCCAAATTCACTTATCTCATCAATAACATTACAAAATACATATGTATGGCTCTCGACACCTACGTAAGCATTGTTCAACGTCATCAAGTAGGGTTAGGAAGGTACGGGGTGTTACATCAACCCTCCTTGACACTACACTATGTTTGGCTCCAACTTTCAACCTTTCTCAGTTTTACTCTCCCTTATTCTCCTTTCTTTTATTTTCAGATTTTGGGTGTGATTTACTTCACTTTCAAAACAAAACTTTCTTTTTTTTTTCTTTCTTTGCAATTTCTCTTTTCACTCTCTATTTTTTTTTCTTCACACCCAAACCTGTTTTTCCTTTTTCTTTTATTAACTTCTTCTTCATACCCAACTTAATCTACGCACCCCTATAATAGCCACCCTCAACTTAGGCTATTTGCCTGAGTTGAGGTACACAATGTACAAGGAGGGACCAGGGCCAAGACAGGTTCATTGTAATTAAAATGGGAAGATAGGTCAATTACGGCTCAAAGTCAGGATCAAGGGATTATTCATTTGGTTTGGCATTTAGGCTAAAAGTGGACTTTTTCAAAAATGGCCCATGATCCTTTCCTAATCCCCTATCCTCAAATCTTAGTCAAGACTAACCAGGCAAGTTATGGATTGCACATACACAGTTAACTAAGTAGTGACCTTACACACACATAGCACAGGGTTGTATTATTAACTACTGCCTGTCCGGTTCATGCAATGCTAGCTACAGTTATTTGCCTATAATCGTAGTGCCATAACAAGATCCAACAACTGTCACACATAAACATGCTACTCACACAATTTGAAAACAAAAATTTTCAGGAGGGGTATCCTTTAGATAATCAAAAAGCATCCTTAACATTCAAAATACGTTCAAAATTGGATTGCACTAAGCTTCCCATATTTTTCTCCTAATTAAACACGAAAACACATAAATAATATAAATAACAACCTAGATATGCCGGTTCTACTAAGATATCACTTGAGGAAAAAGAAACACGGCAACAAAAACCCCCAAGAGGACATATAGACCCACAAGTACCTCACAAACACCCTCAACTTATAATCATGCATTGTCCCCAATGCAATTGACTAAAATTAAACAAGGGATTTAGGAACATACCTGTGGAACCCTAGGTGCATGGGTCTAATGTCGATCAATGCAATAAAAATCAATGCAAAGGTCGAAATAGCAAAACACCTTGGGTTGCCTCCCAAGCAGCGCCTGATTTAACGTCGCGGCACGACGCAGGTGTCTTGATTACTCATACTTTATTAAGATATCCCTTGGGTTGGCCTCCAGGTTCATCTAAAATATTTATTTCTGAAACCACCCTCATGTCCTTTGGCTGTTTCATAGTTTTACAATTATTGAATGTGACTTCCTTATTATCAAGCCTGAATTTCAGCTCACCCCGCTCCATATCTACCAATGCTCTGCTGGTGGCTAAAAGTGGTCTCCCCAAAATTATGGGCTTCTCAAAATCGACCTCACAGTCCAAGACAACAAAGTCAGCAGGAAAGATGAAGTTTTCAACCTTGACCAAAACATCACGTATTATGCCCACGGGCTTCTTGATTGTATGATCCGCCATAAATAACCGCTTCTTTGTTGGCTCGGGGGCTCTCAAACCTAATTTCTCAAATACTGCCAGTGGCATCAAGCTAATGCTCGCACCTAGGTCACACAAAGCTCTGGCGAAGTGAACTGACCCAATTGTGCATGGAACTGTGAAGGCACCAGGATCATCTTTCTTTTGCACAAGAGAACGGGATGAAATTGCACTACAATGGTGCAAATTATCAATAGAATCATACCTGACGGTTCTCTTCTTCGTGACCAAATCCTTCATGAACTTCACATAACCTGGCATCTGCTCCAATGGCTCAACAAGAGGAATGTTTATAGAAAGTTGCTTCAAGATGGACATGAACTTCTGAAATTTTCCATCCTCCTTCTTCTTCTTCAAGCGCTGCGGGAATGGAGATGGCGGCCTAGGAATGGGGGTTAGCACCTGTGAGGCTTCCTTCTCTTTCTCAGTTTCAGCATTTACCTTGTTTTCACCAGTTTGAGGCTTTTCCACCTCTTTCGTGATCTCCCCACTAACAATTTTATTTTCATCCACCTTTTTCTTGAGACGTTGAGGGAAAGGTGGAGGGGGTCTTGGGAATGGAACATACTTCTTTATGGCTTTCTTTTATTTTTTTGTGGCCTTAGTTTGCTTTTCCAGTGGATCATGAACACCCTCAACTTGATTGGGTGCCTCAATGAGTGTCATTCCACTTCTTGTTGTGATCTCCATACAATGAGCATCATTCTTCGAATTCTGGACGGTGTTGCTTGGAAGGGTGCCTGGCTGACGCTGATTCAATGCTATAGATATCTGCCCAAATTGTTGCTCCAGCTATTTGATGACAATCGAATGGGAATCTACTTTCTGACTTATTCCTAAAATGTCAGTCCTAATCTCCTTCAAGCAATTTTCCTGGATCTCTGCCCCTTTGACCAATTTATTAAGAAGGGCCTCCATCCTTGAATTTCCAGACTCCTCGTCACGTCTTCCTAGTGGTACATAAAGGTCATTCTTCTCTCTATAATCATCTTTCCGCCTCCAATCACCATCACGATCGCGTTCTCTATCTCTGTATCCTGATTTGTTGTAGTTGTCTGCATAATAGTTCCGACCTTGATTTCTTTGCCTTGAGTTCCAAGAGTCTTGATTAGACCCTTGTCCCTTGGCTCGAAAACCCGCCACTTCTCGATCTAGGTACTTCGCCTCTTCATCAGACTCACTATCATCATGTCCAGCCGATTTACCTTGTGCACCTACAACATGCACCTTTTCAGCATCCCTGACAGCTATCTGTTTAGCCAGAAGACCAATTTCTGTCCTCAATTGAGCGACCTCTTGAGCCATAAATTCATCCAAAGCTTGTTGTGCTGCCGAGGCTCCAATAGCATATGTGCCAGCCGACGTATCTGCCTCTCGAGTATGCCATCCTCGATTGGTCTTAGTGATACGATCTAATATTTCTGAAGCTCGGTCCCATCTCATTCTCATAAATGCTCCACCAGTTATAGTATCTGCTACAACCTTAGTATTTACATTTAATGCCCTATAGAAGATTTCAAGTAAGTTTTTACCACTCATCCTATGATTTGGCACATTCTACAACTTCTTCTTGAACCTTATCCATGCCTCATAAAGTGCTTCGGAATGTAGTTGTCTAAAGTTGTAGATCTTATCCTTCAACTGAAGCATCTTGGAAGGTGGGAAAACCTCTCCAGAAATTAATTTCTCAATTCTTGCCAATTAGTTATGGATCCTCGTGGTAATTCTGCCAACCACAAAGTCGCTTCTCCTGTTAGAGAGAATGGAAATAACCTCAGTCGAATAGCCTCTTGGTCATTTCCAGGAATATTATATAATGTGCAGACCCTCACAAAATTCATTACGTGCATGTTTGGATCATCCGTAGGTAGACTGGCAAACACACCCTTTAAGTTTAGCAGGTGAATCATGGCACTGGTAATGTCAAACTTAGTGCTAGAAGGTAACTCAGGTGGGATGATGGCACCGATCTCGACTGGCTCGAAATAATCCACACCCTCATCTTTAGGATCATCATAAACAGGCACATATGGTCTCGATTGCTCTCTCAGTTATCTTTGTCGCTCTTCAGCCTCAGCCAGTCACTGTGCTGCTTCTTAGATTGCTCGATTATCTCTTTCTGCTTGCCTAAGAGTAGCTTGCCTAGCCTGCTCTTCACGTGTTAATCGAGAGGTAGTTTGCTCCACTGTTTATGACCAACTGGCTGAATTGGTTGGTAATGAATGTCTCCCACAGCTGTGGGATCCTGAACTCCTTCAGTATTCACCATTCTTCGATTAGCACTCAGCGTCTTTTCAATTTTAAGATCAAGTGGAATCAGGGGACTGCCTTGACTCCTAGTATTTGGCATAGACCGGCGTATGCCCTCAAAAGTATGTAAAAAGAAAACCAATCAACTCTAACCAGTTCTAATCAACTCCGTAACCGTATTCCCTGGCAACGGCACTAAAATTTGATGTCACCCAAATTATGCCTCCGAAGAAGTATAAAGCGGTCGCTGTCAAATATAGAACCCAACTAGGTTGGGGTCGATCCCATAGGGAATAGGTAGAAGTCTGTATAGAATACTAGATGGAATAAATGGAAAGTAAGTAAAACTGGGGTTTTTTTGTGAATAAAAAGTGACAGTAACAATGGCTGGTTATATCGAGTTTGTAGACAATGAGAAAAATACACTAGGACTGTGATCCCCAACGATTCCTTAATTCCACTGATTACTTGTGCTAACAAAACCATCCCGCTATGTGGCATGCAAAATCTGACAAGATATGTTTATCTAAACTTCTCTCGACCTTGGTTAGACGAATTTCACTCTTCTTCTCTCGGTCTCCGAGTGTCGCACTACTAACCCTTGTCCTGGATCTCAGATAACCATTCCCGCTAAGGTTCAAGTTATTAGATGAAAGTTGATAGCTTCAAATCTCTGTTGTTATCTCCTTTTCCCAATATCTACCTCTCTCTCGAGCAAGTCTAGAATACGGGCGAGTTTCTAATGTTTGCAACCGTTAGAAGAGCAATCACAACAAAGGAAACAACAATACATGCATACACAGCGGTATAGAATTGCCTTGCACTTAATTGGTTTCCTTAATTCCTCATGGTTTACACAACCCTAGTTGATGGGTTTATCTACTCATAATTGTAAGAACACAAGAAGAATTCAGAGATAAAAACATAATTATGATCTCACAACAATGAAGAAAAACTGAAATCTCAATTATCAATAAAACTCAAATTAGGGTTTGTAACCACAAAACCAACAATATGTTTATGAACTCAAAAACAATATGAAATAGCTCTCAAAATAATGTAACGACTAACTCTCGCACATAGGACTATACAGGGGTATTTATAGATACAAAGCTAATCCTATCCAAATCAAAATAGGAGAACAGAGTCGGCAACTTTCACGGTGTCGTGACTTGGTGTCGTGGGACCAAGTCACGCCATGTAGGTGAGTGTCATGGAAATCAGGCTCAATTAGACTTCTTTAGCAGTTGAGTCACGCCACGCTTCCACGTCACGTGAGTGACAGTCATGCCACGTGACTGCTGGCGTGAAAATCAGAACCTGTCTTTGATCTTTTGAATTATACTCACGCCAGACGTGAGTGGCAGTCACGCCATGTGAGTGGTGTCGTGAGTCCATCTCTGGTGCAGATTCTTGTTCTTTCTTCTTTCGACACTTCGTTCTTGGGCTTGATTCTTCCTTTTGATCATTTTGCCTTTAAAACCTGTTCTCCTGCAATGTAAGGCAGAAACCACATCATACCAACAAAATGCACCCAAGTTATTGCATATTTTCCTTGTTTTAAGCATCAAAAGTGCCATGTAATCATGGCGCATCAGTTACTATGTGTTTTAGGTTCATGAGAAGTCCCTAACACTTAGTTGAATTGAAAATTCCTCTTTCGACCAAGTTTTAGTATGAGATTTTTTTTGAGTCGACTTCAAACGATCATAACTCCTTGAATATGAAGAGTTTTGTAGCTCAAGATCCAACAAATTAAAGTTCTTCTAGTTTTATTTTCAAAGCCACTGACCGTTTTTCAATCCAATAGCAGAGTAAAAAGTTATGCGTATTTTACCAGAGGGTATCTGTCTGCCAGAGAGTAATGACGTAAGTGACAACTTGTCGCTTGTGTGACGAAGGTGTGGTCGTCAAGCTTAACCAGTAAGCTCCAAAAATTACCTAAAAGTGATGATATGGTTGATAAGATATCAGGGGGTTGACAAGTCGTCAGATGGGATTTTTCTGCACTTTTTAATCATTTTCTTAGGGGTAGTTTGATCCTTTCCTTACCCCAAAACCTCTCCCCATGACTTAAATCATCCAATAAATATTATTTACTCAATATTGTGAAAAAATCACCGTTCATTTCCCTCTCCACTATCAAGAAAACAAAATAAGGGTTTTCTCTCAAGTTTCAACTTTCAAAGCTTCAAGATTTAAGCTTTCCCTCAAGAAATCAGCAAGACCAGGTATGTGGAGTTTTCAACAAGGATTCCCTTTCATCCTTGTGCCCAAAAACTCTATTTGTGCAAAGGGTTTTATGAATTGAATAACTAGGGCTCATCTCTAATTTACATGATTTTGATTCTTAAGCTTTCTCATGAACTTACTTACACTTTCTTACTAAGATTCATGGTTTTTTATGATAATACTCACATTGTTGCTCTTATGATTTGAATTTTTATCATCCTTGACATGAAATCACATAAGTGGGTAAATGTACATGATTTTAGTATGATTTAACCCAGTTGACATGAAATTCAAACTTATGATCTCAGACTCATTATGGAATTCATGAATTTACTTATGGATATGAAGCAGAAATAGAACTATATTTGGTTTTCAGGGTTATATACTAGCATGCTTACCTCATGATGAATTTTATATAGTATGAGCATTAGTATGATTTTGGGAGTAGTATCAATCACCAAGTGGGTGAGGGTTCAACGTATCCTAGTCCCAGACACTGCGGACCACCGTAGGTATGATATTATGTTCTTGCCCCAAATGGACTTATGAGCGATCACGCCAAAATCATGGCTTTATACCCTAGAAAGGTATATTGCAGCATTCCAAAGAGGCATATGTTGGACTCTATGTTTCTCACATGGTTTATGTCGGTTATAAGAATCTCCTACAGTAAATCCAATTTAGAAACTTAAGTGTATATGGCTCGCTAGACTAATCAAATTATGTTTTGGTACCCTACATACATATGACATTTCAATTTCAGCTTTATATATGAAAATGGTAAGTCTTTATACACTTAACATGCATATATTGATCATATGATTTCCCTCATATTTACATGTTACACGCATTCCCCATATACTCAGTATATTCCATAAGTACTGACCACATACTTTTTGTGCTCTGTATTCTATCATGATGTAGGTTCTGGTGTTCTCCTTCAGCGTCAGGATTCGCTACGGTCACCTTTGCCTACTCCCATCAGTTGGTGAGTCCTCATGTTTGGAGGATTTGGATTATGATTCTTGCTTTTAGTAGTTCAGTATATGTTCATTTCAAACTTCATGATTTTGGGTCAGCAAGGGGTTTGTCCCAATAACTTTTCAGTATGTTTAGAGGCTTGTCCAGACTTAGGAGATGCTTTCAGTTTGTTAGTACGTTTCAGATGAGTTTCAGTTGATCTTGACTGTATTGGGTTGTTTTTATCTGTTTTAGTTCAGACTTGTGAACTTATAGCTTCCACTTATGAATTTAATAATTTTAAATATGAATTTGGTGTTATGTCAGATACCACGGGTTAGCTCGGGCTACTTATAGGCCTAAGCACTATGTGACGTCCTGGGGTAGTCTCGGGGTATTACACCAGGTACTGCTGCACCAACAAAAAAGCTAAGTCCCAACGAACTCTGTCAGGTGCTCAAGATTTGTTCGAAACCTGTGCGCATAAAAGTGCTATGCTACCTTACCAAATTTGGCATTCCAAACTCAGCGCAACTGTCAAAATTTTCATAAGAGGTCATTTTGATCCACTATTCCCTTTTTACCAATTTCCAACCAATAGGCCAAAACGAGTCTGGAAGCCACGAGACTCAGGCCAAGGATCCCCTTAGCTTAAAATCCATATTACAGAGCTAATGGAACTTTCAAAATTCTCATTCGAGGCCGTTTACTAAAAGTTTTAGCCCACGACTAATTTCTCAACTTTAAAAGCTCCAAAATAATGAAATGGGCTTACAACGCAAACGAACTGCCTGGGAATCAAACCAACGGTCTCGACAAGTCATAAATGACTAGTAGCCGCTATGGGAAAGTGCAAAATACTAAAAATACATGGAAACAGGGGAAAAATGACCTAGAGGGTCATTACAATATCCACTACTAATAGGACTTTTATCCTCGAAAGTTAATGGATAGAAAGAGCCAAAAAGCTCAAAAGCTCAAAAGGACAAGGTACTGAAGCCACATGCCCATGCAAGGCTCACCAGGTAACCCCCACAACTAAACAACGTTTCCAAAGGATTTCTCTTAAGTTATCCTTTTTACACCCACTTCCTTACTCCACTTTTTCAAATAATCACAAACTCATCCTCAAAAGCCTACTAGCCTCCTATTGAACTGAGCTCGACTGAAGTTTGCAAGTCCCAAAACCAAAGCATATTGACATCACACCTGATTCAAGCATAACTAAGTGAATACTTGACCAAGATAATAACAACCCAAAGCATGAACCATACAACCAACTCCAAAATCCAAATCTAACATTCTTTATTCTTTCCACACCTGCTGTCTACTCTAAACTATATAGAATTTCCCTAGCATCATTCAAGTTCTATCCACACAATCACATCACAACCACCCTTAAAGAATAACCCAAACCCATCGAATATCCATACTGATTAGCGTATGAAGTATACCTCATCATGTTCCACTTGAATACCCAAATGGTGGTGACAAAAGTCTGTGTTCTCTGCCAAAGCCAAAAATTGGTCCCAATGACTTCAAAACCAATAGTCATGAGTCCTAGGAATGACCTATCAAAACTAGATGATCCGCTCTAGAATACCCCACCAACTGTAGGTGAAACCATCCTAAGCCCAACTCAAATACACTTCTTTCGTTGAGTAGACTTCAAAAAGCTCGATGAAAACTTAGAACTAAGATCAAAAGTAGTAGAAACCAACAACATGTGTCAATGGGAAATCCCTTGAACATCTATGTAAGTCAATTTCTCTGAACTAAAGAAAACTGAATCCATAGGTAGTGAGTATACCTAGTCAGTCTACCTATAATTTCTCAAATGACTCAAACTTCAAAACGTAGGCTACAAACTAGTAACACAATCGATATCTAAGCTTAACACCGAAGCCAAACCACTCAACCTCAATTGCCCAAATAAATTCTGCTGATGAATAAGCATCCAAATATAAAACCTAACACAACTCTCAGACCATCATCCGAAAGAGTCCAAATCATAACTAGGGCCAATAAGTCTTCAAGAAATTTAAAACCCTAACCAATCTTACCTTAAGAACTAAGCATATACCCAATGGTCCCACAAGGTCTAAAACTAAGATGCCCCTAAGGAACATAATCACAAATGAGTAAAACCACGGGATAAAAACACAAGCAATCACATGCGCACCTGCTGTGGGGCACAACACCAAGGCATGACTAAGAACTTACTGGGATTATAAAAAGTCCTTATGATAGCCAAAAGTTGAGAAATTAAGAGAACACCACTACCAATACTCACTCCCTAGGGTCTCTCCCTTTGATTTCCAACAAATGATACCCGAGGACATACAACCATCCTTTTTTTCACACACAAAGTGTAAGCATCCCACGAATACACTAGGCCTAAAAAATCTTGAAATAAGAAGCTATTGAAATCACCTATTTAAACCTTTCTTAACTCAACTGAACCATGAACATCACTGCAAAAAAAAAGAGTACTCAACTCAACATCAATACCCAAGATCAAGGCCACTACTGGGAGATAAACCATACAAACTAGAAGAACAAACCTTGTCTTACTAACAGAAAAAAGCCAAGCGAATAAGGTAGCCATCTAAACCAAGCGGACAAGAATCGCATGCACTAAACATTAACTAGATAACACTAGTCTAGCCGTCTATCATTTAAGGATTAGTAACAATTAAAGTAATAACAATAGTAATGGCGTACAATACAAGTGGCATTAAAGTAAAACAAATAGTCCAATTTTAGAGTCACATCGTAAGCCACTAAGTAAAAGATCAAAAAATTTATTCGACCGCTGCACTCTAAAGAAATCACAAAATCAATCTACTCAATCTACTACTAAAATAAAATACCTATAGGGTAGTCAAATATGCATAAACCTTTATAAAGTCTTGCAACAATCAATTCAATAATAGCAAGACATATGGATATGGATGGGTGTGAAATCCCCAAATCAAATTGCATAGAAACTAAAATATAGCAAATCAAAATTGCACCTATAGCGATGTAATATGAAGCTATGGTCCCTGACCTACTCAAACAAGTACAAATCTAAATGCGTTTGACCCCAAACTGAACATCTGAACAACCAACTATAATACCCGATGCATACCTCTGACCAAGGGTGCCACATCCCTAAGATATTGACCTGGCTGTGCTGACTGCCCGATAATCCCATATTGGGGACACTCTTTAGACCAATGATCAGTATTTCTGATGTAACAAACTCTTGAAGCTTTGATCTAGTGGAAGACACGTGCTGTCCCCAATTGAATGACTAATTCACGCCTGGGACACTCCCTAGACTAATGACCAACCTCCCCCAAACTCTCTGATGGAATGTACCTGCTAACCCTGAGAGGCTGCCATGGTCTAAATACATAGATCGAGAACCCCATAATGCCTGACCAGAACTCTCTGCACTATGACCACTACTACCAGTCTGAGAGTTCTTAATAATCTGAGGTGATACCTGAATGGAACTGGTAGGCTGTGAGTAGCAGTGACCTTTATCGACAGGATCCCTACCTCCAGATGAAATGCCACTGAAACTGTGCTGATTACAGGGCCTCTTGCCACCACCTACATATGTCTCAAGACATAAACATTCTAAAGTCCTCACATGAGCAACAACCTGGAGAAAGGTAGACCCACCGACTATTATATACTCTAACACCAAATAGAGTGGTAAAGATAATCCTCTGATGAACCTCTGCATATCTCATGCTCAGTAGAAAATAAGATAGAAGTATGGCTTGCCCACTCGAGAAACCCAATCTCATAGTTTGAAACCGATAAAGAATCCTGCTGAATGCCTACAAACCTAAATTTGGCCTGGAAACCACTAGTCTTATCGGACACCACCTCTAACTATGATGAATCCATGTAAAGGTTCAGAATCCCTAACACAGTATCCTAAAGAACCAAAATGGTCAGAAGTCTTGCTGGGCCTGGGCTACCCACAGACCCTCTGGTTGATGTTGAAGATCCTCAATATCAATCTCTGACTTTCTATCTTGACCCTAAGCTGAAACTCGAGTAACACATGCAGAAGTCTCATCTCCATCTATCGAAAACCTTGATCTACCCATCTGAGAAAGAGTGGATCCAAAAGAAGTACTTAGAAGTTGATATAAGTCAAGACACATGATGAAGAATCAAGAAATAGGATTTACTAAGAATGACCTATAGCCTCCTAAATATAGGATACATACATCATTGTACTGATCTGGAGGACTTTACTAGGCACTTTACTCTTGTACCAACAACACCAGTGAACCTACGCTCTGATACCAAACTATCACGACCCAATTTCTCAGGTCATGATGAAATCTACTATGACCCACCAGTAGGTAAGCTATCCCATAACTTAGAACAATAGGTAATGAACTAATAAGAGAAAAGATAACAAAAACTAAATATAAGGAGGAAGCAAACTAGAAGAAAGTAAATATTCTCCAAGACCTAGTGAGGTCAGTACAAGAGACACTAGCAAGACAAAAGTACATGATAAACATATTATATATACAAAAATTTATCCAAAATGTAAAATAAAGATTAGTCCAGCAAATGAGGGAGAACAAGAATAACTCCAAATGAAAGTGCTTAGTTTGCCTTTGGTCAATGTTTTATGATTCTAGTATCAGATAGTGATTCTGTCAGTTTTGTTAGATCCAAAATGCCAATTTTGGGTTAGTAGTATGGTTAGTTTAGGTTCCAAGTGTTTATATGTCATTTTGACCTCTTAGACAAGAACTAGTTATAATAGCTTAAAAAGGAGTCCCGGGTGTTAACTTGTTGATAACAACCTCTTTTGGTAAATCTGATGGTTCCATTGAGTCCAAAACAGTGAAACTAGCCTAGTAGAATATTTATTTTATTTATGTGGTGTCCGAAATAATCTCAATGGTCCGTTCGGAGACTTTTTAAACTTGTGTTTCAACTGAATTGCTAATATCTAGTGCCTTCTTTGTATTCATGGGTCTCTAGTTGCATTCATAGAGAAGGAATTATTTTTTCATCGCAGTTGTGATGTAGGGATTGTGATTGCAAAATGTAAGAATCTCCGGTCATTCCAAATGCAAGGTGGTGGCCGTGCTCGTGAAGGGTAAGTGGATCGGGTCTGGGTTGGTTTCTTCATCGCATTCTGGATGAAACTCCCCCAATTGTGAGGGTTACTATTTGGGCCAGGTTGCAATTGTGGCCAAGGACCCACGTTTATTAAGGGTAATTATTACCTGGGCAGATTTTAAGTCATTTTCTCATCCAAAACCCCATTTTCACCATTATTAGATTTGGGAGCTCGATTCTTGGAGATTTCAAAGGGGTTTTGCATCAATCTTATGTGGGTAATCTCTAAACTCTAAATTTCATAATTTTCCATTTATTTCATTGCAAATCTATCTTTATAACTATGATTTCAAACTTGAATTTTTGGACTTTTGCCCTGTAAACTACCAAATTGGGTTTCATTGATTTCAAGATCGATATCAACTCATTTTTTGTTAGTTTTTTTTTATTTAGACTCTTTTTGTTATGGAGAACATGATTCTTAAATTAAATTTTAGATTTATCATTTTTCAATTCTAAGCCAATTTTAGAACTATTTTTGGACCTGAAAAGAAGGTAGCTAATATGGGTATTGTTAGAATCCTTTTGATGTGTTTATTACATTTTTGAGAGATTTGGTCTGATATAAATCCGTTCGTAAAGGAAAGACTTCGTGTTGAAAGGTCCAAGCTAGAGATTCAACGATTTGAGGTAGGTCATGACTTAACTTTCTTCTGACTAGGCTGGATAGTTAACTATTCTTATAATATATGCTATAGGTTGGGGATTTCATCATGAGGGTTATACTTTGAGTTAGATATTCTATTGTGTTGCTCGAATGGGGTCCTGTATGAGCACTATGGTTGACTTGAGATATTATTATTGTTGTGATCCCCGTGTGGAGGCTTACATGCATAATATTTGACTTGATTGACAATTATTGTGGTATACCAGATTGAGTTTTGGCATTGGTCTTGTTTGAACATTAATTTCCTTCATTAATACTGTGATGCCCAAGTGGGGGCTTGACTTGATAGATATTTTGGTGTCATACATGATTATTTATTATTGTGGTGCCATGCAAAGGTTTATATTATAAATTACTGACATATTAAGGAGATTTGAGATCATTTAATACATTATTGAATTGATTTATTATATAATATTATTTTGCTTATAAGCATGCATCCTCATTATAATTATCTATATACATGGTATTGGAACCACAGAGAGACACTGACTTCGAAAGAAAATGAGACACTTTATGAAACCCGTGGATGACGAATGTACCTGAAAGGTTGATTGAGATATGATATTGTGAACATATATAGGTTATGAACCCCTCATGGTGTCCTATCATGGAAGCTTTCACTCGAAGGGTGTATAGGGGTTGATATTGAGACATTACATCATGGACATTACATTGTATTAATTTATCATTTTTTTATGTGTTTGATATCGTGTATTTAGCCTTCTTTATTACATATACTCATGTGTAGCCTTAATTTGATATTAAACTTGTAGAAATTGTTAGGAGATATGATGTGAGCTACTATTTGGGAACTTTTCTATATGTAAGTGGAAGCGTGCTTATAGTATTCTTTACTTGTTTTGTTTTCTACTTCGCTCAGTCGGCTTATGATACCTATTTAGTACAAGTGGACCATACTCACTCCTACTCCTGTGACCTTTTTATGCATATCTCAGTACAAGTGAGACCCATAGTGGCTGATTTGTATGGTTCAGAGTTGATTCAGAGTGCTGGTGAGCTCCTCATTCGGAGCCTTGTTCCATCCTCCATCTATCTTATATGTCTTTATTTATTTTTGAAGACAAATATGTATTATTAGGTTCAGTACTACCGTAGATACTATGTATACTTATGATACCAGGTTTTGAGAGTTGATTGTATTTTCTTTTAGATATTCTAGATTTATGATTATTATGGCCTGACTTCGTTCTTAAAGTCTCGTATTTATTTCATTTCTTTTCTATTTTTGCTTTTCATATTCTTGTGGATTTTTGGCTTACCTACCAAGGTTGGGTCGGGCTAGGTTCCATCATAACCTAAACTTTTGGGTCATGACACATTGGTATTAGAGTTCTAGGTTACCGATCTTTTAAGTAAAATAGTAGGATGTCTAATAGAGTCTTTCCGATCAATACATTAATGTCAGTATCTATCTTCAAGAGCCTATAGGATATCTTTATGAAAAACTTCTCTAATTTGATTTCTTATCGTGCATGTTGTTTATACCCAATATTTTAAATTTGTATTCCATTCATTTCTAGGCAGATAGTTAGGATTAGATCCATAGTCATTGAGGATGATGAGCCAACACCTACTATTGGTGTCCTAATCAGAGAAGAGGCATGGGTCACGACCGAGTTAGAGGTAGAGGTCGGGCATAAGAAGCTACTACGACTAGAGGATGAGCTAGAGCGACCTCCTTTAAGCTCGAGATTAAGCATGATGAGGCAGCGTATCAGACCAAGGAGGTGGGACCAACTCAGGTCCTTCACAGTTTTGATGTTACTCTAGTGCTACAGGATTTGCTATTTCGACTTTTGAGTCACTTGGATGGTATTCCCCAGGTAAGTATTCTACTAGGTACACCCGATGGTTCCCAGACTACAGGAGTTGTTCTACTGTCAGGATAGGTTCCTATTATCGATTTTCAAACTCCTGAGGCACAACCAGATATTGTGGTGGCCGTATGTGTTAAGACTTTCCCTACTAGACTCACTATTCCTCCCATAGTTTATGGTCCTGAGATGTCTGTCGAGGAGCAGAAAAGATTTGAGAGATTTATTTGATTGGCCTTTCCCAAGTTTAGTGGTCGAATTAGCGAGGATGCTTATGAGTTTCTAATTGATTGCTAGGAGAGGTTGTATAATATTGGTTCACTTGAGTCCCATGATGTTGCTTACACTACCTAACAGTTGACTGATATCACTAGACAGTGGTGGAGATCTCTTGTCAGTTGTAGACCAGCGGGTTCCCCTCAGATGACATGGACCTAGTTTTTGAGGCTTTTCTGGAGATATTTTTGCCCTATAGTTTGAGGGATTAGTTGAGGGATGAGTTGGATCATTAGGAGTAGCACTCCATGACTATTTTAGAGTATGAGGCTCATTTTCATACATTATCCCGACTTGCCACTACTAGTATCTCCACAGAGCCTGAGACTATCAGGAAGTTTGTTAAGGGTTTGAATGGTTATTATTAGTTGGGGATAGCTCAGCTAGTGGTCTTGGGTGGTTCCTTTTAGAGTATCATAGATCTTGATAAGTTGATTAAGACTATTTGTCAGGGTACCCATAATGGTGCTGCAAAGAAGATAAGTCATCATTGTGAGTTATGTGGTAATCCATCTTGAGGCAGGGAATTCTCTAGTAGATATTTCCATGGTTATCATGGTAGGATAGTACAGGCAGCCTTGTAGAGTTTAGGTCATAGGTCCATAGTTTCTGATGCTTCGAGTAGGTAGAGATCAAGACATGTAGGTCATGGGTCCCGTTCTGGTTCATCAGGTTATGGAGGGCATTCTAGTTTTTTGGGGCCCTCTCAATGTGATTCAACTATTAGAGGTTGTTAGGTGTGTGATGAGGTCAGTCATTTGGTAAGGGATTTCCCCGGGAGTGTTATGAGTCCTCCCCAGCCGAGTGCTCAACTTTAATTTTGTGTGAATCTAGTAACTATAGTAAGAAGTGGTACACAGGGTAGTAACGGTGGTTCTAGAGGTACCCAAGATAGATCTCAAGGAGCCCATGGCAGTGAACACGGGGTTGCTTAGTCTGGTAGTGGGAGTGGTCAATGTTATGCTATTCCTGGGAGACATGAGGCAGGGGCCTCTGATTCAATTATCATAGGTATCATCCAATTTTTTCATCATCCTACTTCCACGTTATTTGACCCTGGGTCTATATTCTCATATGTGTCCATATATTTTGCTATTGATTTTGCTAGAATGTGAGCCCCTTGCTATGCCTATTCGTGTTTTTACCTATATTGATAATTCTTTAGTGGTGGATTCGGTGTACCGATCATGTGTGGTTACTTTTGCAGGGCGTGAGACCTGGGTGGACTTTATTACCCTTGATATGATTAATTTTGATGTTATCTTGGGTATGGATTGGTTAGCTCCTTGTTATGCTGTTTTGTATTGTGTTTCTAAGACCATGACCTTAGTGACTTTGGTCGTACCAAGATTAGTATGGAAGGGTACATCTAGTTCATGTCTAAAGGGGGTTATATCTTTTTTACATGGTCGTCATATGGTAGAAAAGGGGTGTCTTTCTTATTTAGCTTATGTACGTAATACTAGTGTTACTTCACTGCCTCCATTGGACTAAGTTCGAGTTGTTAGAGATTTATAGGACGTGTTTCCTATGAACTTACATGGTATGCCTCTGGACTGAGATATTGATTTTTCCATTGATGTTGAACCAGGCACTAAGCCTATTTTCATTTCTCCTTGTAGGATGAGTTGAAGGAATTGGAGCAGTTGCAAGACATGTTGAGTAAGGGTTTCATTAGACCGAGTGTGTCTCCTTGGGGTGCTCTTGTCTTATTTATGAAGAAAAAAGATGGATCTATGCGCATGTATATCGTCTATCGATAATTGAACAAAATGACTGTTAAGACTAAATATCCTCTTCCTCGAATTGATAATTTATTTGATAAGCTTCAGGGTGCCTTGTTATTCCGGTTACCATTAGTTGAGGGTTAGAGCTTTGGGTGTTCTAAAGACATCTTTTTGGATGCGGTATGGTCATTATGGGTTCTATCACGCCCCGACTTCCAACGAGGCGTGATTGGCACCCGAAGCCGATATGGCCCGAGAGAACCAATCTTTGCTCATGAACCTTTGTATGAATATCCTCGTATGAATCTTAGTATTCCTCATGCAACTATGCGTAATACATAATCGTGGAAACATATGCTATATACATATTTAGGAAACTTGGCCATTGGGGCCATTAAGTCAAAACGGACATTTATCATTAACATTCATAACCCACACATGTCTACAAAAGCCTCTAACAGATGCATCACCAAGACTAACTTATAGTTGGGACAAGTCCCCGTTTTATACAATATATATAACATCAAAACAAATATAATGCTATGACTCAGGGGCTCCGAACCAACTGGAGCTCACCAAGTATCTACAGATGATCCCTAGTCTACAGAGGAAGTCTACTAATGCCTGCACCTGCAACATGTAAAGTAAGTCCCCCGAGGGGGTCAACACGAAGAATGTACTGAGTATGTAAGGCTCATAAGAAATCATCATACAGAACAATAACAATATTGGAATCAATATAAAGGAGTAATGAACGTGAATAAACTCTCTTTCTGTATGCGTGGAACCATGTATATTACATTTATTATATTCCTTACTTACATTCGTCATCTTTATTAGTCATCCACCTTATTGGTGGGTTATTATGATCATCAACCTTTTGGTGAGCATCCACTTTATTGTGGGTAGTCATCCACTCTTGGGTGGGCATCCACTTTATTGTGGGTAGTCATCCACTATTTGGTGGGCATCCACTTTGTTGTGGGCAGTATTAGGGTCCGCTCGAGCTAGGCTTATGTGCCCCTTTGAGTCGTCCCCGTTCTCATTACTTTCTTCCTTTACTTTTGAGAGATTCACACCTTTACTTGTGAAAGATTGATTCCTTCACTTATGAGAGATTGGCATAATCACTTTTGAGAGATTGACATATTGAGGATCATGACATGAT
This sequence comes from Capsicum rhomboideum, assembly GCA_031232105.1. NCBI lineage: Eukaryota > Viridiplantae > Streptophyta > Magnoliopsida > Solanales > Solanaceae > Capsicum > Capsicum rhomboideum. The sequence continues at coordinate 29,670,850 of CP124710.1, read as the reverse complement.
TTGAAGCACACATAAATTACTTCACTCCTTGACTTCATGAGATTGATATCTTAAATTGTGAGGGATAGATATATTAGCTCGTACCTTACCTTGTCATTACTCTTATGAGATCTTACGAGATTGGTACCTTTACACATATGAGAGATTGGTACAAACATAATCATGATATTAGACTTTGGAACATGCCTTGATTGGAAAAAAAAAATACTTTTCAAGCATAGATAGATTCTCTTTATATCTTACTCTCTTGAGCTAGTTCTTTTATAAATTACAACGTCAAGACATCTTTGGAACCTCAATCAAAGAATAAGAGATAAGTGACTCATAAGTCATCTAAGAATAGTAAACACATATGAATAACAATATATATCAACCTGAATTGATATACTCTAAGCCTTTCGGAATTGAAACAAGCCCGATGTCAATAGGAACAATATGTTGTAGAAGGATACGGAAAGAGTAACCTTACATACCTTTTCCTCTCAATATGAATACTCAATCCTATACGTGAATACAATAGCCCAGCTGCTTCCTTACGTCTTACTCTATAATACAAGTACATACCGAAGCTTACATTAGCAACTAGTTACTATACAGGCGTACAAGACGACAATGAATTATGTGACTACCACATAACGTCATGTCATCCCTTACAATACAATCCACTACATTTCCATATCCATAACACCATAGTATTACACACATTTACTAAAAGATCACACATCGATAGCATTTCACACCACACTTACCCTTTACGCTTTTCTCTTTACCATTCTGTTACCATTCGGTCACAATTACTCCTTTATAACAACATATGAAAAACCATACATACTTAATACAGTCCAACGTACCCCCATACGATACTTTAAATTCATGAAAAAACATCACAAGTTGATAATTACATCCAAAAAGGGTATAGGGGCCTTCGGGGGTCGACTAGGTACGAAAACATACAAAACCGGATCTGGGGGTGACCTGAACCCGCAGGTGGATGAGGTGCGCATGCAGATGCCCCCTGGCAGTAGCCATAGGCATCTGCGCCCGCAGGTGCCTCCGTCTGCGGGGGCGGATGCCCGTTTTGGTCCGAAATGGTCTCTTTTGGATCTTTTAATGCAATGAATGGTACATGATCATAAACAAACTTATTTTAACATATTTTTGATCATCTTATATTCCAACAAGCATCCATGGCCTCACAACACACATATACATCACCAAAAACTCACTTCCTTTTCAATCCGTCACCAAATCCATGACCAAATTTACAACAACCATTCCAAACATTATACAGAAGGATAAAACAAGGTAAGACCATAGTCACATCTCACATATCAATATTGAATACATCAAGTTCATTTTCTTCAAGATCACAAGTCCATGTTCAAGTTTTCAAGACAAAACCATCCTCCGATTTAGCAAATATGTAATATTACATACATAGTGAATTCTCAATACATCACCAACATAACCAACATCATATAAGCACCTTATCATGCATATAACATATTAAACCATCATAGTAAACACTTACCGAGCCTTACAAGTTGAGGATCTTGGCCAAAGGAATGACTTAGGGTTTGTGTGAGAGAGGAATGCATGAGAGAATTCTAGAAAAAGGCATGTGTATTGTTGTTGAATAAAATATGATTTTTCTCTTGCTTTATATGGTATTAAATTTTCATCCTTATCCAATTTAATGCATGGTGGCTTGGTCAAACACAAGAATGGATCTTTTCCACATTTGGGCCATGTCTTCCATGTGGTTTTTGGGCCTCATTTGGGCCCAATGATACAAGAATCATGTAATCCCCAACAATTTAATGTCCAATTCATCACATCTCTCATTTTTAACTAATTCCATAAGTGTACACGTAGTCGTATAGATTCGACAACATACGGGTGTTTCACCTCCTACAAAGGTCTAATCCCATGTACTAGGCCCAACATCAATTATCTCATCAATATTTTGACTCTCAACACTTGAGTAACCGTTGTTCAATGTCGTCAAGTAGGGTTGGGAAGGTACGGGGTGTTAAATTCTCCCCCCCTTAGGAACATTCGTCCTCGAATGTTAACAACATCGTCTCATGTACATCAAATTCCTTACTCAGTCTTCCTCCACTTTTGCACTTTGAACCTTTTGCTTCTGTTTGGAACAATGATGGGTACCTTGGTCTCATCATTTTTTTTTCAGCTTCTCATGTTATCTACTCGACTCGTTGATTCCTCCAGAGAACTTTTACGAAAGTTACAGCTGTATTTACTAACCTTTGCACTTATCATTCTAGAATAGCAATAGGTATCTCTTCATAGTGGGATCCTCCGTAACTTGTATATTTTCAAGGGGAGCAATATGAAATGAAACTCTCATGCACGTCCGGCACCTTTCACCTTTCACCTTTCACACCCTTTCTTTCCAAATCTACTTACCCTTTTCATTGGTGACACTGTCAAGAGTATTTTTTCATCTATGATCACAACATCTATTATACCATCACGATATGTTCTTTCCACTATACTAAACTCACCGACAAGCATATCTACCTGCTTATCTTTGCCTGTACCTCTTCTTGTTATTGGCATTTTTCTATACCAAAGAAAAACAATCACCGTGGTCAGATACAATTCAACTTACAACACTGGCTCTATTGCACGATTTAGAAGTAAAGAAATGAGACAACTCCTAAATGTCCCATAGCCTCCTACTTATAAATGTGGCGTGCAACACATCCATAAGCAAGACTCTACTCAGACACGGCTTTGCAGACACCCTTAGAACAACCTGATCGGATACCACTTTTATCACGCCCCGACTTCCAACGAGGCGTGATTGGCACCCGAAGCCGATATGGCCCGAGAGAACCAATCTTTGCTCATGAACCTTCGTATGAATATCCTCGTAGAAATCTTATTATTCCTCATGCAACTATGCGGAAGACATAATCGTGGAAACATATGCTATTTACATATTTAGGAAACTTGGCCGTTGGGGCCATCAAGTCAAAATGGACATTTATCATTAACATTCATAACCCACATATGTCTATAAAATCCTCTAACAGATGCATCACCAAGACCAACTTACAGTCGGGACAAGTCCCCGCTTTATACAATATATATAACATCAAAACAAATATACTGCTATGACTCAGGGGCTCCTAACCAACTGGAGCTCACCAAGTATCTGCAGATGATCCCCAGTCTACAGAGGAAGTCTACTAATGCCTGCACCTGCAACATATAAAGTAAGTCCCCCGAGGGGGTCAGTACGAAGAATGTATTGAGTATGTAAGGCTCATAAGAAATCATCATACAAAACAACAACAATAATGGAATTAATATAAAGGAGTAATCAACGTGAATAAACTCTCTTTCTGTATGCGTGGAAGGATACGAAAAGAGTAACCTTACATACCTAAGCCTTTCGGAATTGAAACAAGCCCGATGTCAATAGGAACAATATGTTGTAGAAGGATACAGAAAGAGTAACCTTACATAACTTTTCCTCTCACTATGAATACTCAATCCTATACGTGAATACAATAGCCCAGCTGCTTCCTTACGTCTTACTCTACAATACAAGTACATACCGGAGCTTACATTAGCAACTAGTTACTATACAGGCGTACAAGACGACAATGAATTATGTGACTACCACATAACGTCATGTAATCCCTTACAATACAATACACTACATTTTCGTATCAACAACACCATAACATTACACACATTGACCAAAAGATCACACATCGATAGCATTTCACATCACACTTACCCTTTATGCTTTTCTCTTTACCATTCTGTTACCATTCGGTCACAATTACTCCTTTATAACAACATATGAACAACCATACATACTTAATACAATCCAACTTACCCCTATACGATACTTTAAAGTCATTAAAACAACATCACAAGTTGATAATTACATCCAAAAAGGGTATAGGGGCTTTCGGGGGTCGATTAGGTACAAAAACATCCAAAACTGGATCTGGTGGTGACCGGAACCCTCAGGTGTCTGAGGTGTGCATGAATATGCCCTCTGGAAGCAGCCAGAGGCATCTGCGTTGGCATCTGCGCTGGAAGGTGCCTCCGTCTGCGGGGGCGGATGCCCGTTTTGGTCCGAAATGGTCTCTTTTGGGTCTTTTAATGCAATGAATGGTACATGATCATAAACAAACTTATTTTAACATATTTTTGATCATATTATATGCCAAAAAGCATCCATGGCCTCACAACACACATATACATCACCAAAAACTCACTTCCTTTTCAATCCGTCACCAAATCCATGACCAAATTTACAACAACCATTCCAAACATTATACACAAGGATAAAACAAGGTACGACCATATTCACATCTCACATATCAATATTGAATCCATCAAGTTCATTTCCTTCAAGATCACAAGTCCATGTTCAAGTTTTCAAGACAAAACCATCCTCCGATTTAGCAAATATGTAATATTACATACATAGTGAATTCTCAATACATCACCAACATAACCAACATCATATAAGCACCTTATCATGCATATAACATATTAAACCATCATAGTAAACACTTACCGAGCCTTACAAGTTGAGGATATTGGCCAAAGGAATGACTTAGGGTTTGTGTGTGAGAGAGGAATGCTTGAGAGAATTCTAGAAAAAGGCATGTGTATTGTTGTTGAATAAAATCTGATTTTTCTGTTGATTTATATGGTATTAAATTTTCATCCTTATCCAATTTAATGCATGGTGGCTTGGTCAAACACAAGAATGGATCTTTTCCACATTTGGGCCATGTCTTCCATGTGGTTTTTGGGCCTCATTTGGGCCCAATGATACAAGAATCATGTAATCCCCAACAATTTAATGTCCAATTCATCACATCTCTCATTTTTAACTAATTCCATAAGTGTACACGTAGTCGTATAGATTCGACATCATATGAGTGTTTCACCTCCTACAAAGGTTTAATCCCATGTACTAGGCCCAACATCAATTATTTCATCAATATTTTGACTCTCAACACTTGAGTAACCATTGTTCAACTTCTTCAAGTAGCGTTGGGAAGGTACGGGGTGTTACAGGTTCTTGGTCATGTCTTTTGGGCTGACTAATGCCCCGATTTTGGTCTTACCTTGATTCTTTTTATGATTATGTTCATCGATGATATCTTGGTTTATTCAAAGAATAAGGCCGACCATATGCGACATTTGAGGACCGTACATCAGAGATTGCAGGATGAGAAGTTGTATGCCAAGTTCTCTAAGTACGAGTTTCGGTTGGATTTTGTTTCTTTCTTGGGTCATGTAATGGTCGATCCGAATAAGATAGCAGTGGTTCGTCATTGGGGTAGAATACTTCTCCTACTGAGATACAAAGTTTTGTTGGGTTAGCGGGCTATTAAAGGCTCTTTTTAAAGAGTTTCTCTTCTATTGCAGCTCCTTTGACCAAATTGACTCAAAAGAAGATTGTTTTTCAGTGGTCGAATGCTTGTGAGAAGAGTATTCAATAGCTCAAGAAGTTGTTGACTTCGGCTTCTATTTTGACCTTGCTCGAGGTGGGCATGGGTTTCATCGTATTTTGTGAAGATTACAATGTTGGCTTGGGTGGTGTGTTGATGCAGGAGGGTAAGGTGATTGCTTATGCTTCACGAATGTTGAATCCTTATGAGAAGAACTAACCTACTCATGATTTAGAGTTGGCCACAGTTGTGTTTGTGTTAAAGTTGTGAAAATATAACTTGTATGTAGTCCATTGTGAGATTTTCTTCGATCATCGCAACCTTCAGCACTTCTTTACCCTGCAAGATCTTAATGTGAGACAGCGTCGGTGGCTTGAGTTGCTTAAGGATTATGATCTCACTATTCTATGTCATTTGAGCAAGGCTAATGTGGTAGCGGATGGCTTGAGCTGGAAGGCAGAGAGTATGGGAAACCTGGCTCATATTTTGACTTAGGAGCGACCTTTAGCCTCAGAGGTTGAGTCCATAGATAACTAGTTGGTTAGTCTTGATATTTCGGCACCTGGGCATCTTTTGGCCTTTCTTGAGGCTAGGTCTTCATTGATGGAGCAGATTCAAGCTCATCAATTTGATGATAAGAGATTGAGGGTGATTCGTGATATGGTGTTGAGTGGCATGGCAAAGGCGACATCTCTTAATCCTGATGGTGTTTTGAGGATTAGTGGTTGCGTTTGTGTGCTAAGAGTTGGTGGTTGGATTAGACTGATCTTGGAGGAGGCTCATTGTTCGAAGTATTCCATTCATCCAAGAGCGTCTACGATGTACCATAACTTAAAGCAACACTATTGGTGGGTAGAATGAAGGACATTGTGGAGTTCATAACCAAGTATTTGAATTACCTGCAAGTGAAGTATGAGCATCAGCGACTAGAAGGTTTGATACAGAGAATGCCCATTCCTGAATGGAAGTGGGAGCATATCACCATGGATTTTGTAGTTGGCCTATCCCCAACCTTGGGAAAGTTTGATTCCTCTTGGGTCATTGTGGATAGGTTGACCAAGTTGGTGCATTTTATACATGTGTGGGAGAATCATAATGAGGAAACGATGTCCAGGATCTATATTCAAGAGATTGTTCAATTGCATGGTGTACATATCTCCATTGTTTCTGATAGAGGTACTTAGTTTACCTCAAATTTTTGGAGTTTTATGTAGAGTGAGTTAGGAGATATGGTGTGAGCTACCATTTGAGAACTTTTTTGTATGTAGGTGGAAGCGTGCTCATAGTATTCTTTACTTGTTTTGTTTTCTACTTTGCTCAGTCAACCTATGATACCTATTAAATACAAGTGGACCATACTCACTCCTACTTCTATGCCCTTTCGAAGCAGATTCCAGTACGAGTGCGACCCACGGTAGCTGATTTATGAGGTTGAGAGATGATTTCGAGTACTGGTGAGCTCCTCTTCTGGAGCCTTATTCCAATCTCCATTTATCTTATGTGTCTTTATTTATTTTCGGAGACAGATATGTATTATTAGATTCAGTACTATCTTAGATGCTCTTTATACTTATGACACTAGGTTTTGGGAGTCGGTTGTATTTTCTTTCAGATTTTCTAGATTTATGATTATTATGGCCTAACTTCATTTTAGAAGTCTCGTATTTGTTTCATCTCTTTTCTATTTTTGTTTTCCATAGTCTTATGACTTTTTGGCTTACCTACCAAAGTTGGGTCGGGGTAGGTGCCATCATGTCCATAACTTTTTAGTCATGACAATATGTTGATATTGTACTCGAACATAATGCTAGCCATTAATATCGCTCTATCTAGAGTAAGGGTGTTATCATTACTTGTTGGTCCCAGTCGGGTTTGCACAATAGCCCACCAAAACTTAGCCACAAAGTTAGTGTCTTCCTTTTATTTCTAGCTTGGTATGAACCCAGTCAGCATCTATCAGTTTTTCTACAATCCTACCTGTAATCCATCTTATTAATTCACCCGGTTGCATCGGATCTGCCATTTTCACTCTATCGTTGACTACCCACATCTGATGGTCATATTCAGAAGTGTTTGTAGGTGCTTCAAACTCAGGCCCAAATAGGAAGCACTGTATTATGCACTGAGATATGCCCACGGACCTATCCCTAATCTGTAGTCTCTCCAATAAGGGATGTTTTCTCACTGCTTGCCTCTTTTGGATGGTACTTTCCTAAGTCGTATAATAAGAGCATAAAACTCATGAACTAACTTTGGCATATACTTGTCCAGTACATCCTCCATCCATCCATACTGATATTTGTCAGATGTGGTTTTTACTTTCGATAGCTCTGTCAAATATGCAGTCTGAATACGTGGCTCTTCAAAAATACTTCTTTTTGGATTACCCTATCAGTTGGAGTCACGTCCTTCTGATAGATAGCACTCATTGTTAGGACACACCATCAGATATTTTCACAAACCAGGGTAGACTGTGCCCTTTTCTCCACTACCTTTCTTCTATCTGCAGAGGTATTAGTTGAACTTTTTATATTTGAGCTAGATCCTGAGTACTTAAATCCAAACTCATTACCATTGCCTATACCGGATGAGCCCTCCCCCTCATCAGACTGGGGAGGGGTGGTCTATGCCTGAGTTATAGCTGGAGGTGTGTCCCATGCCTGAGTTGTAGCCTGCTCTCTCTTTCTCAGCCTTATGTTTTAAGGCACAAGTTGTGTATTGCCATGTTCGACCTCGTGTTATTCCTCATATCCACTAGGCTAATTCCTTAGTTTGGATTGGAGAGCCTTGGCTTGTCCTTTCCTGGTGTTATTATTTGGCAGCATGGTACTTATGGGTGTAAAGGTTAGACTCATATATCAAGATATGAAACCAAAATTTTTAGATGTTTAACAATACGAGTGAGTCTATGAGTCATGAGATGAAACCACAACTAGTGAACTCGCTCATGGAACTATATCCAGTGAGCATGCATTTTTGATAATTTTTCATGAATGAGTCAACGACTAGTGGAACTGGACCAAAATTTGATGTCGCTCAAATTATGCTTCACAATAAAGTATAAAGCGTCCATTGAATCAAATATAGAACCCAACTAGTTTGGAGTCGATCCCACATGGAATATGGCTAGAAGCTAGGTTAATGCAGTTATTTAAGCTATTATTTGATTATTTTTGAAAGAGGGAGTTGGTAACAAATAACAGTTGTAAACTTTGATTAACCAAGTAATAGAGTATCAATTATGTTATTTGTAATCAATAAGAATGATAGACTAGGATTGTGTTCCCTATGATTTCATAACTTGGTTAGCGCAGTGTACTAGTTAGGTTCACCTAAATGGTTGGTTGCTCCTATTAAGTGAATATCACTCGGTTACTGGATACATGTATGAGTTATTGCGTGTTAACCCTTACCTTTGATCTTAGATTAGCTACCCCTGGACAAGGCTCAAGCTATTAGATAAGGGTTGATAGCCTCAAATATCCATTGTTAATCCCTTTTCCCATTCTTTACACCTATGGTTATGCAAGTAAGAATTTAAGCGAGTTCTAACATTTTCAACTGTTAAAAAGCAATCAATACGAAGGGATGAACAATACATGCATGAACGCCATTCAAGAATCACTAAGTACTTTAACCTACTTTGTTAATTCATTATGATTCCCACAACCCTAGTTATAGATATAGCTATTCATGTTTGTAGAATCACAATTAGAATATATATAAGAAATCATAATCGTGAACTTACTAATTTGAGTAGAAGAAATTCAGACTCTTCAATTATCAAATAGAGATTAATAATAAAGAATCAAAGTATGTAAATTATCTTAAAAAACAAAGAACAATGTATATCAAAATAATGGAATGCATATTTTTGGTCTAAGAGTGCGTAAAATGTAAAAGAAAACCTAGGAAAGGTATTTATAGACAAAACAAAACCTATCCTAAACAAAGTAGGAGTACAGAGTCGGCAGTCATCTACGAGTCATGATATGCAATTTATGACTTGTGGTCTTCAATTCTCCATTTGTGGTTCTTCTTACAATAAAAAATCCTCTAGTTTTACACGAATCATTCCATGACTCACGGGTCTTGGACTACGGCTAGTGAAAAGGACTTGTGGTTTTGAAGTCCAACTTGTAAACTTTTAGGTCAACTCCCATGACTCAGCATAATAGTTCGTACATTGGATCATGAGTCGTGGAATGTATCGTGGTGTCTGGAACCTATTGTGCATCTTTAGATCAGCTTGCAAGATTAGCAGAATGACTCGTGGACTGAGCCACGAGTCGTGAACAGCTTCCACGAATCACCACTTGGTAAATTTCCAACATATTTATCCATTTTGGCTTTCCAAATCTTGTTTTCCTGCACAAATACCATAACACATATCAAATCTACTAGAAACTGCTTAATAATGTAAAATAATTCTATATTTCAAGCATTGAAAGTGTCGTAAAACTATGGCACATTAGTGTCTATTTCCATTATTTTAGATTGAGGTCCTCAATTCACTTTGCACTTTTGGAGTTTTATGTAGCGAGAGTTGGGCACTCAGTACAAGATGAGCACAACATTCCACCTATAGACAGATGGTCAGTCAGAGCAGACTATTCAGGTTTTGGATGATATGCTTTGGGCTTGTGTGATTATTTTGGTGTTCATTAGGACCAGTTCTTGCCTTTGGCGGAGTTTGCCTACAACAACAGTTATGTAACACCCCGTATGTTTCCGAACCTAGTTAATTCCCGCGACATTTATGGAAATAATCAAACATGAGAGATTTGATGAATTATACATTAATTTGTGGGCATTACTAAGTCTTGTATCATTGGGCCCAAATGAAGCCCCAAAAAAAAAATCATAAGAAAGACTTGGCCCAATGGAGCAAAGAATGATCCAATCTTCCATTTGACTAATCAACCATGCATTTAATGCCAAGAATTGGATAAGAGAGACTTAAAGGGACCTATATATATGAGGAAAATCAGATTTTATTTCATTGTGACACCCATGCCTTTTTCTAGAATTATCTCAACATTTCTTATTTCACACAAACCCTAATCCTTCATCCCTTGGGCCAAGATCATCATCTTGCAAGACTTGGTAAGTGATTATGCTTATGGTTTAATATATTTTATGCATGAGATATGGTGTATATGATGTTGAGTATGTTGGTGGAATATTGAGAAGTTCACTATGTGTGAAATGTTACATGTTTGCTAAATCGGAGGATGGTTTTGTCTTGTAAACTTGAATATGTACTTGTGGTCTTGAAGGAAGTGAACTTTATGGATTCAATATTGTCATGTGGGATGTGATTATAGTCTTACCTTGTTTTTTCCTTGTGTATAATGTTTGGAATTGTTATTGTGAAATTGGTTATGGATTTGGTGACGTATTGAACGAGAAGTGTAGTTTGGGTTATTTATGTGTGTTGTGAGACCATGGCTGATGGTTGGCATTCAAGATGATCAAAAATATGTTAAAATAAGTTTGGTTATAACCATGGACCATTCATTGCATTAAAAGACCCAAAAGAGACCAATTTGGACCAAAACGGGCATCCGCCCCCACAGACGAGGGCACCTGCGGGTGCAGATGCCAACGCAGGTGCCTCTGGAACATGCCACAAGCCACCTGAGGGCGCACCTCAGTCAACTGCGGGCGCAGGTGGCTTCGCAGGTCATCCCAGGTTTGGTTTTGTGTGTTTTCGCATCTAGTCGATCCCCGAAGGCCCTTATTCCCTTTTTGGATGTAATTATCAACTTGTGATGCCGTTTTAATGACTTTAAAGTGTCTTATGGAGGTATTTTGGAATATATTAAGTATTTATTGTTGTTCATAAATTGCTACAAGGCAATTTGATAGGGTAATTGTGACGAAATGCTAATGAGAGAGCATAAAGGGTAAGTGTAGTGTGAAATGCTATTGATGTATGATATCTTGGTCAATGTGTGGAATGTTATGGTGTTGTTGGTAAGATAATGCAGTGGGTTGTATTGTAAAGAGTGAAATGAAGTTATGTGACAGTCATATAGCTCATTGTCGTTTTGTACACTTGTACGGTAAATAGTTGTTGACGAGAGTTCCATTATGGACTTGTATTGTAGAGTGAAACATAAGGAAGAAGCTGGACTGTTGTATTCATATAGACTTGTGTACTCATACTTTGAAGTAAAGGTATGTAAGGTTACTCTTTCCGTATCCTTCTACAACATATTGCTCACATTGACATTGGACTTGTTCTATTCCGAGGGGTTTTGAAGTATATCAATTCAGGTTGACATATATTGTTATTCATATGTGTCCTATTCTTAGATGAATTATGATTCATTTATCTCTTATTCATTGACTGAAGTTCCAAAGATGTCATAACGTTGTAATTTCTAAAATAACTATCTCTCAAAAGTAATGAAGGAAGTAATGTGCAAGCTAATGTATCTATCCCTCACAAGTAAAAGTACCAATCTCTCAAAAGTAATGAAGGAAGTAATGTGCAAGCTAATGTATCTATCCCTCACAAGTAGAGATATCAATATTACAAGAGTAAGGACGTGAAGTATTATATGTATGTGTTCTAAGTTTCATGAATGTTCCAATCATTAAGGTATCACTTTTAGAATAAAAGGAAGGGGAATAAAAGAAAGAAGTAATGTTTAATTGATGAGTAATCGTGGGTGATATCCCAGGGGTCAAAATACCTAGCATGGGTCGATCCCAACACATCCCAGGGGCTACAGAAAAGCCTAGCTCGGGTTATCACAAGTACATCCCAGGGGTGACACGAATTCCTAGCATGGGTTAATATAACATCCCAGGGGTCAAAGTACCTAGCATGGGTTAGTAACATCCCAGGGGCGACACGAAAGCCTAGAATGGGTTAATATAACATAACATCCCAGGGGTCAAAGTACCTAGCATGGGTTAGTAACATCCCAGGGGCGACACGAAAGCCTAGCATGGGTTAATATAACATCCCAGGGGTCAAAGTACCTAGCATGGGTTAATCTCATCCCAGGGGCTACAGAACAGCCTAGCATGGGTAGAATATTAAAAATGAATAAATACGAAGACGAATAAGTGTGAAGACAAAAGAAGTAAAGAAAGCATTATACATGGTTCCACATATGCAGAATGGTGAATTACTTGTAATCATTATTTCTCTTTTAACTGAATCCATTGATGTTCTTGTGTATGACGTAATTCTTATGGCCTTACATACTCAGTACTTTATTCGTACTGACCCCTCTTGGGGGATTTACCTTACTTGCTGCAGGCGCAGGTGCTAGTGGTTCTCTACATTAGATTGTCGATCATTTGCAGATCTTTGGTGAGCTCCAGTTGGTTCGGGGTTTTCTGAGTTACAGTGTACATATGTTTTGATGCTGTAGATGTTATTTAAAGTGGGGACTTTTCCTAAAGTTAGGTTGATCGTGTATGTATTTCTATTAGAGGTTTTTGTAGACATATGTGGGTATATGAATGGAAGAAATTTACGTTCACTTCAGCTTGATGGCCTTAACGGCCAAGTTTTATATATTGTGCATGTTCTCCATGACTTCCTCCAATGGCATTTTATATTTCATCAGTTACATGAGGTAGTATGTTATTCATAAAGAGACATGCATATGAACGGACGTGAGCAAAGATTGGTTCTCTCGGGCCTTATCGGCTTCTGGTGCCAGTCCGCCTCAATGGGATTCGGGGTGTGACAAGTTAACATTCTGGTATTCAAATGGTACCACTCAAGGAGTGTATAGGAGGAAGTATATGAGGTTAGGATATGGGTACCATCTTATTGAGAGATTCAGTGGATAGGGAGAAGTTGATACATGACTGACTCTTGACAACCAAGAGTAGATAGAAGAGTTATACAGATCAGAGGATTAATGACTTGGAGTTCATGGTTGGTGAGCAGGTTTGGTTGAATGCTTCACCCATGAACGATGTGATAAGGTTTAGGAAGAATGAAAAGCTTAGCTCGAGGTTTATTGGTCATTTTCAAATCTTTTAGTGTGTTAGGGAGGTGGTCTATAAGTTGGCTTTACCTTTAAATATTTTAGCCATGTATCCATTTTTCCATGTTTCAATGTTGAAGAGGTATGTTCTCTTATGATTTGGTTTGATTCAATAGGTTTGGATCATAATCTGACCTTTGAGGAGGAACCAAAAGCCATTTTGAATAACCAGAATAGAAAATTGATATCTAAGAATATAAATTTAGTGAAGGTTCAGTGGAAGCATTTTCTAGTTTTGATGATTACATGGGAGATAGAGTCGGACATGTGGAGTAGATAAACCCAACTTTTTGATAGTTCAGGTATCTTCCTTACTTTTATGTTCGAGGACAAACATATGTTTTAGTGGTGGATGATATAATAATCCTCTTATTGAATTTTGACTTTTGATACATTTTGACTATTTTACCCCTTCCTATAGTTGTATTGTGGTATTTATGATGTACAAGAGTGGGTGGCATGGTTCTCGAGGTGGTTGGTTGTGTCTTATGTGACTTTTTCATTTTGGAAGGTTTTAAAGTTAGTAGGATTAACTTTTGTCAACATTAGGAGATTTCAAGGTCGTATGAAGATTCCATCAATTTTTTTAGCTTTAGAATGTCATTTATGGGTTAGTAGAAACTTTCTTTCGGATCCTGAGATGTTCAGATGAATTTTAAGTAGTTGGTTGGAAAGTTAGAAGCTTATGGCCTAAAGTTGAATTTGGTCATCACTTGTTGATAATGACCTCTGTCCGCGAATCTAATCATTCCATGGGCTAGGTATGTTGATTTTTGTTTAGTCGTATTGTTGGTTTGTGTTCATAGGGTTTCGATTGAAATCCAAAGGTCCATTCGGGGAATTTATTATTTCCCTTGCTATGGTGAAGATGGTTGCTGGTGAATTGCCAAGTTCGCCTTTGTGTTTGTAACCCTTCCAAAGCAATCGCGATGGGAAATGAGTCCCTTCACCACAATTGTAGGAGAAGCAATCATGATCGCATAGAGGCAGAGGGGTTGAGACAAATCATGTCTAGGTTGTTCTTTGTGAACGCGATTGATCCATCGCAATCTCGATGGACCAGAGCATCACGATCGCAATGGGTTTCCTGTGATCACGATGAACAAAATCACTGGGACAGTTTTTAAATTCCATTTTTGTCTCAAAACCCCATAGTTCAATTTTTGAAGCTTTGAAACTCAATTTTAGGAGATTAAAAAATGTGTTTTTCAACAAATCTGTAAATACACCAACTATTTTTTGCTATATAAATATCCTGATCGGGTGTTCGAGATTCATTCGAAGTCCCATGTATGCAAATGAAATATGCTACCCTATCAAAGTCAGCATTTCAGACTCAATGAAACCATTGAAATTCCCAATGGAGGTTGTTCTGACTAAAAGTGGGCCCTTCACTCACTAGTCCATTTTTATCAAATTCCAACAAATAGCCTAAAATGAGCCCAGAAGCCTTGGGACCTGAACCAAAGGTCTCCCTAGCCTAACATCTACATTTCAGAGCTAACAGAATTGTCGGAATTATTATCCAAGGATGTTTACTTGAAATTTAGGCCAAAGACCTATTTCTCAACTCCAACAACTCCAAAACAGAGAAACTAACATAAAACCACATGAACTGCCCATACACTGAACTTTCAGTTCCAACAAGTTACAAATATCTTGGGACAGCTGTAACATCCCGTACCTTCCCAACCCTACTTGATGATGTATTCAATGGTTGCTTAGGTGTCGAGAGATATAAGTATGTATTTGGTAATGCTAATGACAAAAAAATTGAAATTTGGCCACGTACATGCAATTAGACTTTCATAAGAAGGGTTTTGTGATTTCGTGGAGCATTTGTGTAATACCCCGTACACATTCTAACCTCATTTGGTGACTTGGAGTCATGTTTACTTGATGATTAAGATCACTAAGTAAGTATTTTGTAGTGTTTGGATAAGATATTGGACGATATGCAAGTGTTGGAAAAATTGCCGAAAAATTCAGCAAGACATGGAAACTTGCGCCACTCCCTGTTTCAGGGGGTGTGGCACAAGCCACCTGATTCAGAGGGGGTTCAGTTCTTGCGCCACAGCTTGCTTTTCAGCTAGTGGCGCAAGGCACAAATAATGTGCCCTTCCGAACTCGTTTCGCAACGCAATTCTACGACGATTCTTAGATGGTTTATTTTGGTTCTTTGGAGTTATTTGAGCATTGTTAAAGCTTCAAACACTTCAATACAATCCTACATACTCCTACATTATCAAATCATGAAACATGAATAGTGATCCAAAATGTCTAATGACTCCATGGGCGACTAGAATTCCTATTTTTGCGACCGAGACGACGAATGAGAATCTCGTAAGAGAATATTGTCGTGACATTATGGAATTATTTGAACATGAGATATATGATGAGTCATACATAAAAATTGGTAGGCTAAGTTAAGTTGTGTTAATGGGCCAATTTGAGGCCCAAAAATGAACCAAAATACATGGGCCCAAAGGAAAATGATCCATTCCTCCAATATTGACCAAGTAAAACTTGTATTAAATGCCAAGAATTGGCTAAGGACAACATGAGAGGCCTATATAAAGGGGAAAATCAGATTTTATTCACAAAATATCTCATGCCTCTTTAGATATTTTCCCAAATATTTCTCTCAAACCCTAAGAATCCTAAAGCACTTCTTGGGGCAAGATCACTTATTTGCAAGCTTGGGTAAGTAATTATGCTTATGGATTAATATATTATATGCATGGGAGAGCATGTAGATCATGATGGTTATGCCTAAAAGTGTAGTGGTGCACTTTTGTGTTTTGGTAAAGATGTGTCATTTTTGTGAATTAAACTTAAAAGGTGACTTGATGTCTTGATGAAAGTGAATGGTATGGACAAAATATGAACATGTATGGTGTGATTTTGTTATTAAACTTGTTCTTTTTCTAAAAGTGTAAATTGTGGGATTTTGGTCGATATGTGCTATGAGGTGCATTAAGGTGGTTTGATGGCTTCTTTGTGATGAGATATGGATAAGAAAGTGTAAAGGAGAAATGTTGTGGTGAAATGTATTGATTCTCATGTATTGGTCAATGTATGGAATATTGGGGGATTTTTTGGAATAATAATTTCATCAATGGTTTTGTCAAGGGGAAATGACATGTTTAAAAGCAAACATGTAACTCATTGATATTATATGCATTTGTAAAGTAATTGATGGTATAATTATGATGTTGTGATGGTGGAGAGTGGAAAGTATGAACTTGGTGTGACATACTAGTGGTTTATGATACTTTGGTCAATGTTGGGCATGTTGTGGTATTATTAATATGACCATGCCGTAAATGGTATTATAGAGAAAGAAACAACATGTTAAAGCCAAACATGTGACTTATTGTTATTGTATGCATTTGTAAGGTAGTTGGTGGTTAATGTTGGTTCCATTATGTACTTGTGATGTAGAGTGAAACGTAAAGAAGGAGCGGAATTGTTGCGCTCACATATTTGATTGTGTACTTACATTGGGAAGATAAGGTATGTAAGGTTACTTTGTCCGTATCTTTCTGCGGCAAATAGTGTTCACATTGACATTTCACTATTCCTATCCCGAAATGTGCTAAGGTATTCTATATCCGGTTATCCATGGTCATTGCCATATATTTCCTACTCATTGATCATTGGTGAATCTCATGTCTCATAATCATGGTTAATGTTCCAAAAGCTCAAATAAGGTTGTGTTCCAAAGTTCCAATGGTGGTTGTACTCATGTATCTTGTTCATTGATTATCGTTCAATGGTTCCAATAGTGTTATGTTTCCATGAAGGCTATGTTTCCAAGAATGTTATATTGCCAAGTTATTCATATGTCTCTCACTCATTGATTATTGATCCAAAGCTTCAAGTAAAGTTGTGACTATCAAAAGTATCAATCTCTCACAAGTAAGGTACCAATCTCAAAAGTAAAGAAATGAAGTAAGAATAAAGTAATGCATGTTGATTGTGTTCATGGGTGTTATCCATGGGGTACAAATACCCGCATGATGATGATAGTTTATCCATGGGGCGCAAACGCCCGCGTGATGATGGCCATTTATCCATGGGGTGCAAGAACACCCGCATGACGATATGATCTTATCCATGGGGTGAAAAGAATACCTGCATGACGATGATATGTTATCCATGGGGTGAAAAGAACACCTGCATGATGTGGGCCCTGAAAGTTTATGAATGATGTAAAAGTCAAGTAAAGTAAAGGTAAGAGAAAGAACGAACGTAATGTACATGGTTTCCAAAAGTACAGAATAGTGAATCATCTACATTGTGACTTATCTATATTGGTTATGCATTTAAACTTGAGTTCTTGATATATTTTCATATCTTACAGTTTCATTTGAGCCTTACATACTCAGTACATTCTTCGTACTGCCCCCTCTAGGGGAATTTACCTTACTTGCTGCAGGCGCAGGTTCTAGTAGGCCTCCGCAGTAGATTGTCAGTGCTGCAGATCTTTGGTGAGATCCAGTAGTTCGGGGCTTCTCCGAGTCACTGTTGTACATGTGTTTTGATTTTGTACATGTTGTATAAAGCTGGGACTTGTCCCAACTTTTAGTTCATTTTGGTCAATGCATTTTGTTAGAGGCTTTTGTAGACGGATGTGGGTGTATAAATGTGAAGGTACATGTCGTTTTGATTTGATGGCTCAAACGGCCAAGTTTTACATATATAGCTATGACACATGTTTTCATATCTATGACTTCCGCATAGTTGCATAAGGTGTAATAAGATTTATATGAGGTTATGTATGGGAATGTACACGAGCAAAGATTGGTTCTCTCGGGCCTTATCGGCTTCTGGTGCCAATCACGCCTCGTTGGGATTTGGAGCGTGACAACAACTATAGGAAAGCTTTAAATATTGAAACAACACGAAAAAGGGAAAAATGACCTGGAGGGTCATTACACTAGGTCAATGTGGTTATTTAAACTATTAATCAGTTGTCTCTGAAAGGGAGATTTTATAGAGTAAAGTAACAGTTTGTAATCTATCAGTAACTATGTAACAGAGTATTAAATTATGGTTTGTAACAATTAATGAGAAGTTTGTATGCTTTCATGCATACTCACTTATATTCATATCGTGGCACAGTGAAAATGATATTTTAATAAAGATTGATTTTAAATGACTTATATACCCGATGGAAAAGTGTTCTTGGTGGATTTTACTAATTTTGACTTGCCTGCTCAATGAAAAATTATTTTGGGTGGTCCGATGGGCAATGATTCTGGTAGTATTCATGATTCGTATGTCTGATGAAAAAAATATTCCCGATGTGTATATAGACCTCGCGTATCCCCCATGGGTACCTAATATAAAGACTATTGGTTTCAGATGTATTTTCTAATTTAAATATGCTAAGGATATTCCTATATTTATACATGACCCATTTACTTCTTAAACGCTACATCATTTTTGAAAAGATACAATGTTTCCCAAAAGACACATTGTTTCTGTGATGACACATTATTTTTGAAAAGAGATAATGATTCAAAAGACACATTAATTCTGAATTGACAAATTATTTCCAAAAATACACATCCTTTTCGAAACGACACATTATTTTACAAAGCAACGTGCTGTTTCAAGATTTTATATCCATATTTATTTTTCCTTTTTCTAATTACTGCTATTTCTCTTTAAAATTCAAACGTCAAATATTAAAAGTAGTATGTTCTCAAAATCCTAAATCATACAAGTAAAATCAGACAAAGATGGTTGTATGATACGCCTTCCTGCAGGCTGCTGCACATCTGATTCTTATTACATCTTCTCGAGGAAGGTAATTTATGAAATTCTAACTCTTGCTTCCTCAATGCTTTCTCTCCCATCTTGCCATTTCCCTTATTCATTGTTCTTCTTTTTCACCGTATGCTAAAGTGGCTAGGAGGGTTAAGAGAAATATTTTACAACCCTATCACTTTTCTCATGTGTAGATTCATACAAAGTTTGATAGTGCATCTAGTAAACAAAGTGCAAGAGTAAAGTGTTCCTTTTAGAAATAGTTGTTCTAGAGTGGTAGTAAAAATTTATAATATATTATCAATAGATAAAAATTTATAATATATCATCAATAGTCCCATGTATGGCAAAGAAATGCTAACTTACTTCATTCAAATTTCATAACAATAAAATTTACCAATTCTTCTTTTTTCTCCATTTAAAAATGGCTATCCTAGAATGGAAAATTCCTCATCCAAAAATTCAAGTCAATAAGTTAACTTATGTTCTAATATCTCATATGTGATGTAATGTCCTACTAAATTTTTTATTTTTATATACTTTTTTTTATAAGTAAAAAAATTTCATTAATGTCTATGTTAAAGGCACTTGTACACAAGAAGTATACCAAAAGGAAAAACCAACAAAATACATGGTTTTCTATTAATATATCCCATTTTTCTATTCAACATATGTAATGACCCACCAGGTCATTTTTCGATTTTCATGTGTTCTTGGCATTTTGAGCCTTTTCATAGCTTCTAATATAACTTATGACTTGTCAAAACTGTCGGTTCAGTAATCGGACAATTTTTTTTTAGATTTTTGGCTCAATTCCCTATTTTGGAGCTTTCGTTGTTAAGGAATTGGTCTCGATCTAAAACTCCTCATAAATGATCTCATATGAGAATTCAGACACAACCGTCAGCTCCAAAATATCAATTTTTGGCTAGGAAGACCCTTTGTCCGGGTCTCAAAGCTTCCGAACACATTTTAGGCTATTGAGTGGATTTGGTATAAATGGAACTATAGGTGTGGGACCCACATTGTATCGAAATGATCTCTATTGGAAATTTTGATGGTTTCATTGAGTCCAGAATATCGAATTTAGTATGGTAGCATAGTTTATTTGTGCGCACGGGGTTCCAAACAAATTTCGAGCCTCCGGTCAAAGTCTGTTAGGAATTAAGAAAATTGTTGGTGTTCAGTATCTGGTGCAGCCAAACCTTGGCCTTCATGTTCGCGAGGCTTGTCCGCGTTCGCGATGGTCATTAAATATTGACCTTCACATTCGCGAAGAGTTATCCTGCCTGGCCAGTTCAGCTTTGCTCTTTGCGTTCGAAGTGGATTGGCCGCGTTCGCAAAGACTTGGCCTGGGCTGGCATCGCGTTCACGACCCTTGCCTTGTGTTCACGAAAGGCATTTCCCTGGCAGTATATATCTGTCTCCCCTAATTGTTCATTCAATTTCAACCCTTTTTCCGCCGTTAGAGCCCTTGGAGTTCGGAAATTAGTGGGATTTCATCCTATTATGCTCACGTAAGTTAGCCCATCGTTCCTTGGCCTTTTTCCCTTTTTAGTTTTGTGTTATTTCATCCTAAAATCTATTTAATTCTTGGTTTTAGGTCTAGATTCTTTGGGCTTTGGGGACTAAAATGAGCCCTGATTAGTACTCCATTTTTACTCAACTTTTGAGTACACATTCCTTGTC
This sequence comes from Capsicum rhomboideum, assembly GCA_031232105.1. Classification (NCBI taxonomy): domain Eukaryota; kingdom Viridiplantae; phylum Streptophyta; class Magnoliopsida; order Solanales; family Solanaceae; genus Capsicum; species Capsicum rhomboideum. Next base: position 29,649,906 of record CP124710.1, on the reverse strand, counting down.
CTTCGAGGGACCTCGTGACAGATTAAATATTTGGAATTTTATTTGCGGGTCCCATGAGCTCATTCTTGACCCGAGCTTTTATATAGAAATATGGGTATTGTTTTACTCCTGTTAACATGTAGATTATTATTTTGATAGCATGGCGATATTTCGAGATTGTTCAGCAAAGACGAGTGATTCGTGGGCGATTCAAGATTGTGGTTCGGCAATGAGGTAGGCTTCAGTCTACTTTTCTCTATGAGATTGTGTATTGTATAGATTGCATGATAGGTAGGGATTATAGGGTTGGTCTATACCTAGTTGTATCATGACTTGACCTATTTAGGGGGATTTAGAATAGAAATGTGACCCGAACTTTAACCTAGAATACCCGATATTATTGTAGAATCTTATTACACCTGACCATAGGCTGGTTTGGCAACAATTTGACAGCATAAATCCTTTAGTTTAAGACTTACCTTATTTACTTATGTAATTGGACCATGTTCCCCGATTAGTTCCTTCTAACAGCTTTAGGCCCTTATTTACCGTAGTTCCCCAAATTATGGTGCTATTGTCATGTTAATTATATACTGTTGGGCCTGAGGCCGTGGTTACGATACCAGTTGGACTCCATGTGAGTAATTAATCCTTAAAGAGGATATAATTCTGGTTTATAGATGCTTAGGAATTTGTGGTTGTATTGTTTTGATACTGGTGATGGCATGCATACTTTTAGGCGCATTTATGCTCACTTATTGGTACGATTCCAACAAAAACTTTGATTCTACTACTATTTTCTAAAAAAGGGTTTATTTCCATTTTTCACTTTTAAAATGGATTCTTTTACGACGGGAATCGTACCTCCTTATTTAATGAATTATGAGTTTTTGGAACTAAATATGCTATTTTAGAAATTAGACCAAGTTTTATTCTGGTCCATTATTAATCCACTCTTTTACCACTACTATTTACTTTGGTCGAGGGAGATTCTGACCCTTATTACATTGTTATGCCAATTTAGTCCCGAACTTGATCTCGGGCAAGAGATTTATAGATTTATACTCTTTTAGTCTCGGTTTGAGTCCGAGCACTTATTATACTTATATATCTCTCTGGTACTAGGCTGAGTAGATTGATTATGATAGTTATTGGAAGTCCTATTTCGGGACCAGGCAGTGTATACGGATATCCCGAGTCCCCTTCATCTGTGAGCCACAGTGCCGGAGAAGGATTGTCACCATAGGTTCTGTATTTGTGAGATACTGAGGTGGAGGAGGATTATACACATGGTACGTTATGACACTCAGTTTATTCAGTATTATTCATCTACGTTGCATTCATACATTCATATGCATTGCCTATCACTAGTATAATTGTTTGGCGCTTGTATCTATCGGTCTTGTGGGGAACTGTATAGATATAAGTTATGGTTGTTGTTGGTTGATTGATTTTATGTGCCTCTCCGAGCTTATGAGGGATCGGTTGGGGTTATTAGTTGTCCGGGCTAGTCGATTACTTTATTGCTGGTTGTTATTGTATGGTTAGTGGCAGGCTAGTTATGGACTGGTATGCGAGATTATCGATACTTCTTTGATCCCTTTTCTTCCTATTATGGTATGGCCTATTGTTGTTAGATCACCTTAGGATCGTGCATACGTCGGTTAGAGACTTTGATAATGCTAGTATTAGATTCCCTTACTGGTTATGATCCTCGAGACTTTATGTTGGCTCCCTCAGTCTAGTATCTTTGTGTTCAGCTATATATATATATATATATATATATATATATATATACACACACACACATACAACAAGAACAACATACCCAGTGTATTCCCACCAGGTGGGGCCTGGGGAGGGTAAAGTGTACGCAGTCCATACCACTACCTCAGATGAAGTAGAGAGGCTATTTCCGATGGACCCCCAGCTCAGAACAGATAATAATAACAAACAAAAATCATAAAAACAAACAACAAAAAAAAGATAACACATTACTAGATAATAAAAGAAGCAAGACACCCACAGAGTAATACTATAGACTATTTATTCAAAATTCACTCTTCATTTGCATATTGGCTAGTGATATATGGTATTGCATTTTAGTTCTTGACTACTGTTAGAATAGGATAGTTTATCCTTATTGCTCCATTAGTATTATTATGATTTAGCTTCTTGGATAGATGTTTGTAGTTATATTCTTGCTTTACATGTTATTTATAATTGCATTGTTACGAGAGTTTAGTCGTCTGAAGCCTACTGAGTACTACGTGTTTGGTACTCATACTACACTTCTGCAGCCTGTAGATCATAGTACGAGTTCTTTCCATTGATGTGTGCATCGTACGGAGCAGCGATGGCTCAGAGATTTGGGGTGAGCTCCTGATGTTTAGAGTATTCCTGCTCTCTCTCATATTGTTAGTTTGATCTCTATTTTGTATTTCAGAGATTTGTATATCTATTGACTCTATATTCCACTTTGTAGTCCTGTTATATTAGAAGCTCTGGTACTGGCTTCACCAAGTCATAGGGTTAGAATCTATATTAGTCTCTTGTTTAAATTCCTTTTTGTTATTTTCTTCATTTCTCTTGGTAGTCTATTACTCGCTGTTCCAGACTGTGGGTTGACTTACATACTGGTGGGTTATGGTAGGTACCACCATGACCTAAGAAATTAGGTTGTGACAAATTGGTATCAGAGCCTATCTTTACCTGTATTGTTGGTGCAAGAGCTAAGTGCCTAGAAGAGTCCTACGGATCAGTACAGAGTCGTCTGTATCCTATCTTTGGGAGGCTATAGGGCATTCTTAGGAAATTTTATTCTTGACTCCTTGTCGTGTGTCCGTACCTCTATGAACCGCTAAGTACTTCTTTTGACTCCACTCTTTCCCAGGTGGATCATATGAGGTTGTCGATAAATATGGATGGGATTTCTCGAGTAGGCTATTCAGACATCTATGTTATATGCTATAGAGTATGAGAAGGTGCGGAGATTTATTAGGGGATTAACTTTACCACTTCGTTTGGCTTTAGAGCATTTGAAAGTAGCTGGGTCTTCTTTCTCTCAGGTTGTCGATCATGTGACGGCTATAGAGAGGGCTTGTATTAAGACATATGATGTAACGCCCCGAGTCCCATCGAGACGTGATTGGCACCCGAAGCCGATATGGCCCGAGAGAACCAATCTTTGCTCATGAACTTTCGTATGCATATTCTCGTTTGAATCTCATTAAACCGTATGTACTATGCGGAAGACATGATCATGATAACATATGCTATATACTTATTTAGGAAACTTGGCCATTGGGGCCATCACATCAAATGAACATTTATCTTATACATTCATAACCCACACATGTCTACAAAAGCCTCTAACAGATGCATTTACAAGACCAACTAACAATCGGGACAAGTCCCCGCTTTATACAATATTTACAACATCAAAACAATTATACAACTATGACTCAGGAGGCTCCGAACCAAGTGGAGCTCACCAACACTCTGCAAATGATCCACAGTCTACTGAGGAGGTCTACTAATGCTTGCACCTGCTGTCACACCCCAAATTCCCATTGAGGCGTGATTGGCACCCGAAGCCGATAAGGCCCGAGAGAACCAATCTTTGCTTATGTTCGTTCATATGCATGCCCTAAGAAATATCATTACCACGTGAGAATTTACCATGCTAATAACGACATTCATGAAACATGTGCTAAATATATATACATATGTGAAACTTGGCCGACAGGGCCATCAAGTCATCATGGACATACGCCTCTCACATTTGTCTTCCCACAACTGTCTACAAAGCCTCTACAGATACATGACCATGTCTATACAATATTTACATAATACCAAAAAAAAACCTAGTGTTCACATGTGAATTGGGAAGCCTCGAAGCAACTGGAGCTCGCCAGAGACCTGTATAAAATCCGCAGCCTACTGTGGAGGTCTACTAATGCCTGCACCTGCAGCATGTAAGGTAAGTGCCCCGAGGAGGTCAGTACGAAGGATGTACTGAGCATGTAAGGCTCATAAGAACTGTGTCATAAATCATAACAACAATGGAACCAATATAAGAGAAATAGACAATGTGAATAAACTCTTTTTCTATATGTAAGGAACCAGTTGTATATATCTCTTCTGTCAGTACCACTTAAAAGTGTTCTAGTAACTGTGAAATATATAGGAACGTTAATAAAATCAAGTGTAAGTGATCACATCATGTGAATAATTGCCATCAAGGACTCATGTGGGATCAAGTGCATTCTTTCTTTAATTTCACTTTACTTTGTTTTACTTTATCATCACTCGTGTAATCATCAATCATGTGATTGCCCGGGCCCAACTGATCAGTGGGAAATAACATTGGGATCGTCTCTAGCTAGGCTTATGCCCCTTCGAGCTGCCACCCATAAATCAATAAAGCAGGTTCATCTCTAGCTAGGCTTACGCCCCTTTGAGCTGCCCCCTGTATCCAATAATCATTCGGGATCGCCCCTAGCTAGGCTTATGCCCCTTTGGGTTTCCACCCTTTCTCAACAAGTGTTCATTACTTCAATTCATTACTTTGAGATTGATACTTTAACTTGTGAGAGATTGATACTTTAGCTTATGAGAGATTATTACAATGATAGTCACACCTTTCTTTGAAGCTTTAGATCAATAACCAATGTGCAAGAGACATGCAAATAAACATTAACCAATGACTATGAACTATGTGAATCACCATTGACCCGATGAAGAATACGATATGGCAACTTGAAATGAAATACTTTTGGACAATAATCAATGAACAAGATATACTAATATAACCACTATTGAAACTTTGGCATGTGACCTTAACAATATTCATGAATATGAGACATGAGCTTTACAACTGATCAATGAATAGGAAACATATGATAATGACCATGGATAACCGGATATAGGATACCTTAACACATTTCGGGAAGGAACAAGTGTAACTATTGCAACCTAACATGATTAGAAAAGCTATTTAAGGTTAACTAGACTCTCTTCCCTCCATTACTTTCTTTGATATAGCTTCCTTAGAATTTACCACATTATGACAACTTTGGAACTTCAGTCAATGAATAGGACATACGTGAATCATAACCCGTCCAAGAGTCGGACACATGTGAATAACAACATATGTCACTCGTAGTTGGAATTCTATAGAACCCTCATGGAATGTAACACTTTTGGAACCTTAAGATAACGATCCATATTAACTAATGATCATGAGTCATACGATTTACCATTGACCAATGATTAAAGAACATGTGAGTAACACTAGTCAACTATCGGATACGGAATACCTTAGAATATTTCGGAATGGAATGAGTACTATGACCATGTGAGCACCATATGCCGCAGAAGGACATAGAAGAGAAACCTTACATACCTTTACTTCCAAGTATGAGTGCACAAGTCTATATATGAACACAACAGTCCAGCTTCTTCCTTATGTTTCACTCTACAATACAAATGCATAACGAAGCTTATATTAGCAACCAACTACCTTACGAGTGCACAAGATGACCATGAATCACATAGTGACTTTAGAACGTCATTTCGCCTTCTTACAATGTCATTTATCGCATCTACATGCCAACACTACTATAACATTCCACTCATTGACCAAGATTTCATACAACAATAGCATTTCGCATCACACGTACCCTTTATGCCTTCTCATTATCATTCCGTCACATGTACTCCTATCAATTTGCCTCATAAAAACATATAAACAATAACCAATACTTAATACAGTCCAATAAACCTTCATACGACACGTTAAATTCATAAAAACGGCATCACAAGTTGATAATTACATCCAAAAAGGGTATCGGGGCTTTCGGGGATCAACTAGAGACGAAAGCACACAAAAACAATTCTGGGGCTGACCTGTGCTGCCACCTGCGTATGCAGGTGGCTGAGGTGCGTGCGCAGGTGCCCTATGGCAGCATCCAGAGGCATCTGTGTTGGCATCTGCGCCCGCAGGTGCCTCCGTCTGCAGGGGCGGATGCTCGTTTGGTCCGAAATGGCTTCTTTTTAGGTCTTTTAATGCCATGAATGGTCCATGATCATAACCAAACTTATTTTAACATATGTTTGATCATATTAAACACCAACAATCAGCCATGGTCTCACACCACTCATAACAACGCCCAAAACTACACTTTACGGTCAATACGTCACTAAAACCATAACCAATTTCACAATAGAAATTCCAAACATTATTCACCATGACAAAACAAAAGAAGACTATAATCATGTATTACATGAACATATTGAATCCATCAAGTTCATTTTCTTCAAGATCACAAACCCATGTTCAAGTTTACAAGGCAACACCACTCTCCGATTTAGCAAACATATACACTTTACACATAGTGACCTTTTCAAGATTCCACCAACATACCCAACATCATATACACCATATATCATACATAAAATATATTAAACCATAACAATAAACACTTACCAATACTCACCAAGTGATGATCTTTGCCAAAAAGATGACTTAGGGTTCTTGAGAGACAAAGAGAAAATTGTGGAAAAGTCTAGAGAAGGCATGAGAGTTCAAGTGGAATAAAAATCTGATTTCTTTGCTTATTTATAGCCCCTTTATGATGATCCTTATCCACACACTTGGTGTGTTTACTTGGTCAATGGATGAGTAATGCAAGAATGGATCAAAATCTTGTTTTGGGCCATGTCTTTCTCATGAATTTGGGCTTCATTTAAGGCCCACTTGCACAAGAATTTTAAATGTACACAATTTAATACATAAAGCCCACAATTTAATGCATAATTATTCAAAGATCTCATGTTTTCATATTTCCATAAATGTTACGGTAGTCAGCTAGACTACGAAACGTACGGGGTGTTACATTCGTTCCCCCTTTGGAACATTCGTCCTCGAATGTTGGTAACAGCGTTTCCTGTACATTTCATGCTTCTTTATCTTAACACATAGGAATATTTACTTGGCATTACTCTAATTCCACTCTTTAAACTTCCTTTTCTATTTACATCAAATACGAGTACCTTAGATTTCCTTCCCTTGTGATTTATTCTAGTGCCCTTACAGAAACTACTTCTTTATCTCTCATTGCTTTACCTTGTCGATCTAGCATAGTAAGCAGTGCCTCTTCACATGTGAGATCTTCTGTAACTAATATATCACCACTGGGAGCAATACGAGATAATCTTCTATGTACCTTCAAAACAGTGAATATGGAATATTGAATGAACTGTGAGGAGTTCTTGGACTAGTGCTAACAGATACGCAATTTGCTCAAGTCTTTGGACAATGTCCCTTTCTTTCTTGCCGAATTCTCATTATCCTTCTTCAATGGTGACAATGTCAAAACTACCCAATCACCTATGAAACGTTTTAATTCCCTTCCCTTCTTCTAATATGAACATATGATTTCTATCAACTTTGGTATCACATTCACTCCCTCGATAGCTTGATGAACAAAATCTGACTCGAGCAAAGCAAATTTCCTCCACTGTAATCCATCCAATTGATGATCTATATTTATAAAAACTTCATAAGGTGCCTTTTGATGCTTTCATTGTAAGCAATTTCACTAGACGACAGATGTTCATCCCAACTACTTTTAAAGTTCAATGTACCAGCTCGTGGCATATCTTCAAATGTTTATATAATATGTTCTGTTTGTCCATCCATCTGAGGATGACAAGCCGTATTTACATCCATCTGTGTACCCATGCTTTACTGAAAATACTTCCAACACTGTGTAATAAAGTGAGTTCTCCTGTTTGATATAATAGTGAGTGGAATCCCATATAATCGTACTATCTCTGTAACATACAAGTTTGCATAACGTTTCGCTGTATCGGTGGTCCTAACTAGTAGGAAATACACTGACTCGGTAAACCTGTCAACTATTACCTATATGAAATCAACCTTTGCAGTGTACGAGGCAACCCTGTTAAATCCATGTTATTCATGCTCCTCTTCCAAACTAGAAAGGCAATACATTGCATAAAACATATAGATTTCTGATGCCATACTATTAATCAGTGACCACTTGGACATTGAGCTACAAGTTCTACGATGCGCTCCTCATGTAACCTTACCAAAACATCTCTATTAAACCATGGTACATTCTGGTTGCTTCCGAATGAAATAAAATACCGTGAACGATGTTCTTCTGTCATAATTCATTTTCTTAACTCGTCTATCCCGGTACACACCATCTACATTGGCGTTAAAGTACTCTCCTTTGTGTTTGCTCAAATACCTTTGTCTAACTTTGTTGTACATTTTTGTTTTTCCTTCAAGAACTAAACATAGGATTTACATAGTGCTCTTTCTTGATCTCAGATACCAATGAAATGTCTGCCACATTTGACACAATAATTCCTTCACCTGGGGTTTTACACAAGTAGTGGTGTCATCTGTTATAAGCAATTGTCACAACTGTTAACTTAAAATCATATGTGGGATAAGTTCTTTTATGTGGACGCAATTGTCTTAATCACATTGTCGTGCTGCATGTATACACGTCCCATACCAACTTGTAAAACATCACACTACATTGCATATTCTTATGTGTTTTCGGGAGGTACTAGTACAAGTGTAGGAGTCAATTTATCTTTCATCTCTTGGTATTGTAATGGAAGATAAGCTCTCCAGCGAACTTCCTATACTACCCGACTAAACTCAAGAAAACTACGAATCGCCATAGGCGTCGTAGGTTTTAACCAATTCTTCATGGCTTCTACCTTTGGTATATAGTCCCTTATGCCTTCATTTGATACTATGTGACCCAAGAATGCTACGGGTTTTACCTAGCATTCTCCCTTAGAGAATTGCATCTATATCGTGCGGTCACGAAGAATCTATGACATCGTGTAAACCACCATCACATCTGTAAGCTTTGTTACAGACTTGTCTAAGAATGGTTTTTGTTCTACTCATCAAATCCATAATAACTACGGGTGCATTCGCTAGCCCAATTGACGTACTAGGAATTTATAATAACCTTACCGTGTTCGTAATGCTATTCTAGGTATATCATCATCATTCACCTTTCATTTCATCATTCACGTATTCATTCATTTCAATCATTAGCATCTTTTCACTTTGACCAAGTAGCACATGTATCCCTTAAAGTATCAGTTTCTTTACCTTCATATAGGCAATAGAGTTACCTCTCGATGTTCCGACATTGTCTATGTAACTTCTTAGCTCGACACTCTACTATGGTCTAACATGAAGCCAACCAATCCGTACCCATTACTTAATAACGTCAACCAATGTGTCATGATCACCATATTCACTATACAATTACGATATACACAATAGATTCATGATTTCTCCAGCTTCCTAGGTGACCTTTCCGACTTGTTGATCTAGAATAGCAACGGGTAGCTCTTCCTAGTGATATCCTCTGTACTTATAGTTTTAATGGGAGCAACATGAAATAGAACTCTTTTATACACTTTCGGCAAGTTCATCTGACATGTTGTATAGGGAAATTTTTCCCTTTCTTTCCAAATCCCATTACCTCGTTCATTAATAACACTTTTTAAAGTGTTTAATCACCTGTGATCACAACATCTACTATACCATTATACGACATGTGCCTTTAACTCTAGTAAATGCACCAACAGGTGGAGATAACCTTGACCAGCTTGGTCAGGTGGTGAGTTACTCATTCCTTCACAAACAAACCAACCATATCTATCTTCTTACCATTGCCTCTGCCTCTTCTCGTGTTTGGCATTTTGACTATACCAGAAGAAGCAATTACCATGGTCAGATACAATTCAACTTACAACACTGGCTCTATGGCACGATCTAAAAGTGAATAAGAGAAACCACATCCTAAATGTCCCGTAGCCTCCTACTTATAAATGTGGTGCACAACACATTGATAAGTAAGACTCTACTTAGACACGGCTTTGTAGACACCCTTGGAACGACCTGCTCTGATACCACTTTGTCACACCCCAAATTCCCATTGAGGCGTGATTGGCACCGGAAGCCGATAAGGCCCGAGAGAACCAATCTTTGCTTATGTTCGTTCATATGCATGCCCTAAGAAATATCATTACCACGTGAGAATTTACCATGCTAATAACGACATTCATGAAACATGTGCTAAATATATATACATATGTGAAACTTGGCCGATAGGGCCATCAAGTCATCATGGACATACGCCTCTCACATTTGTCTTCCGACAACTGTCTACAAAGCCTCTATATATACATGACCATGTCTATACAATATTTACATAATACCAAAAAAAAACCTAGTGTTCACATGTGAATTGGGAAGCCTCGAAGCAACTGGAGCTCGCCAGAGACCTGTATAAAATCCGCAGCCTACTGTGGAGGTCTACTAATGCCTGCACCTGCAGCATGTAAGGTAAGTCCCCCGAGGAGGTCAGTACGAAGAATGTACTGAGCATGTAAGGCTCATAAGAACTGTGTCATAAATCATAACAACAATGGAACCAATATAAGAGAAATAGACAATGTGAATAAACTCTTTTTCTATATGTAAGGAACCAGTTGTATATATCTCTTCTGTCAGTACCACTTAAAAGTGTTCTAGTAACTGTGAAATATATAGGAACGTTAATAAAATCAAGTGTAAGTGATCACATCATGTGAATAATTGCCATCAAGGACTCATGTGGGATCAAGTGCATTCTTTCTTTAATTTCACTTTACTTTGTTTTACTTTATCATCACTCGTGTAATCATCAATCATGTGATTGCCCGGGCCCAACTGATCAGTGGGAAATAACATTGGGATCGTCTCTAGCTAGGCTTATGCCCCTTCGAGCTGCCACCCATAAATCAATAAAGCAGGTTCATCTCTAGCTAGGCTTACGCCCCTTTGAGCTGCCCCCTGTATCCAATAATCATTCGGGATCGCCCCTAGCTAGGCTTATGCCCCTTTGGGTTTCCACCCTTTCTCAACAAGTGTTCATTACTTCAATTCATTACTTTGAGATTGATACTTTAACTTGTGAGAGATTGATACTTTAGCTTATGAGAGATTATTACAATGATAGTCACACCTTTCTTTGAAGCTTTAGATCAATAACCAATGTGCAAGAGACATGCAAATAAACATTAACCAATGACTATGAACTATGTGAATCACCATTGACCCGATGAAGAATACGATATGGCAACTTGAAATGAAATACTTTTGGACAATAATCAATGAACAAGATATACTAATATAACCACTATTGAAACTTTGGCATGTGACCTTAACAATATTCATGAATATGAGACATGAGCTTTACAACTGATCAATGAATAGGAAACATATGATAATGACCATGGATAACCGGATATAGGATACCTTAACACATTTCGGGAAGGAACAAGTGTAACTATTGCAACCTAACATGATTAGAAAAGCTATTTAAGGTTAACTAGACTCTCTTCCCTCCGTTACTTTCTTTGATATAGCTTCCTTAGAATTTACCACATTATGACAACTTTGGAACTTCAGTCAATGAATAGGACATACGTGAATCATAACCCGTCCAAGAGTCGGACACATGTGAATAACAACATATGTCACTCGTAGTTGGAATTCTATAGAACCCTCATGGAATGTAACACTTTTGGAACCTTAAGATAACGATCCATATTAACTAATGATCATGAGTCATACGATTTACCATTGACCAATGAGTACGAAGAATGTACTGAGTATGCAAGGCTCATAATAAATAGCATCATACATGAGAATGTCAATAGAATAAAATATGAGAGAATAATCAATGTGGATCAAGATCATTTTATGTAACATCTTTTATAATTATAGTCCTTCAAGGAATTTACCTTCACTCAAGAGACTTGCCTCTAATAGGTTCTTCTATACCTAAGAGATTCGTTCTTGCTTCTCTATTCATTACCTCTATTGTTCATCTACTTGGTTAGTAGGTTATAACAGAATAACACTTCATCCACATACATCCACTCTAGTGGTGGGGGTAACAACATAACATACATCTACGCTCTTAACGTACATCCACTCTATTGGTGGTTTTAACCTACATCCACTCTATTGGTGGGGCAACATATATCCACTCTTATGGTGGGGCAACATACATACACTCTCATGGGGGTAACATACATCCACTCTCATGGTGGGGTAACATACATCCACTCTCATGGTGGGAGAATCATACATCCACTCTCATGGTGGGAGAATCACACATCCACTCTCATGGTGGGAGAATTTGATATGTCAACTTATGAGAGATTAATACATTAAGGATCATGATACTAATTGAAACACACAAATACACTTCACCTTACTCTTATACGTCATGAGATTAACATCTTAACTTATGAGGGATAGGTATATATCAGTTTGCCATTTACCTCCAACACTAACCCCATGAGATCTTACATGGGTACGTATATGATACCGGACCTCCACCTCGGTTGGGCTATACTAAATGACAAATCACAATCTTGGGGTTATTCCATCTTAAACTTATACGCTCTAGAAGGTGGTCCATACTCAATGAAACGTATAATAACCATGTGCATTACCTTTTCACAATCTTATACCCTCTACTTAGCCATGAGAATGACATGCTAAAAATCATGGCATTAAAGCACACACTTACATACACATCTCACTTCACTCCTTTACCTTATGAGATTGACAACTTCACTTATGGGGAATAATTATACTCACTTGCACATCACCTCTCTTCTTACTCTTATGAAATCTTATGAGATTGGTAATCTTACTTATGAACAATTGGCACAAGGATAACCATCATACTATAGGGAATTACCATGTTATGACATCTTAGGAACTTCACTCAATGAATAAGAGATGAGTGAATCATCAATCATCCCAAACTGGGATACATATGAATAATAATATACGTCAACCTGAATTGATATATTGAAACAAGTCCAATGTCAATAGAAATAATATGTTGTAGAAGGATACGGAAAAAGCAACCTTACATACCTTGTCTTCTTAATACGAATACACAAGTTTAGACGCTTGTACAATAATCCCACTCCTCCTTTATGTTTTCACTCTACAACACAAGTTCATAACGAACCAACATTAACCACCAATTACCTTATCATGGCATACAATAACAATAAGTCACATGTTTAGCTTCAACATGTCATTTCCCCCTCGACAATATCACTTATGAAATCATTATACCAATAATCCCACAATATTCCATACATTGACCAACACATGATAACCAATAGCATGCCACACCAAGTTCATAATTTACACTTCTCCATCATCACAACATCACAATTATGCCATTACTTTACTTCAATACACCTCACAACAACAAATCGGCCAAAATCCCATAATTTACACTTATATGAAAATAACAATTTTAGGACAATAATAACCCCATACTTGTTGTTATTTCATCCATACCATACTTTTTCATCAAGACCACAGGTCATAATTCAAGTTACAATCCCATGGATTTCACATCTTTTTCACAAAACCAAAAAGTGCCATGTCCAACATTTCCAACCATAACCAACATGATATACATATTCTCTCATGCTTATAATATGTTAAAGTACAATAATAGTCACTTACCCAAGCTTGAAAGATGATGATCTTGCTCCAAGAAGTGCCTTAGGGTTTTGAAAGCCAAAGAGATGTTCTTGGGAAATTTCTAGAAAAATATAGAAAAGGCATGGGTGTTTCTCATGATAAAATAAGATATTTGTCCCCTTTTATAGACCTTGAGTCTATCCTTAGTCATTAATGTGGTATTCTAGAAGGTCTTGGCAAGAATGGGTCATTTGACCCATTTTGGGCCATGCTTTCATTTCATTTTTGGGCCCAATTCACTTAACTCAGTAAAATCAATAACTTTACGTGTTCAAGTCATCTCATACATGTTACAACACTATTTCCACTCATGTTATTCATATCCGTAGCCTCAATCCCAAAAACAAGCGATTCTAGCCATGTATGGCCTATTTTGACCAAAAGGGCAAAATCGTCATTTTGACTCCAAATTCGTTCTCGAGTAATTTTATCATACCAATATAATATTTCACTCATTTCATGTATATTCTCATTGTTGTAGAAGATACGTGGCAAAAATCAGCTCAATACGTCCCCGGGCACCCTTGGGACTTAAGAAAAATTACAACTTTAAAAAGTGACCAAACCCAGCGTGGCACGCCCTTGGGCGCGCTATATTGCTTCCTCTGGGCACAAAAATTTGGCCCAAAGCGGCGTGTCACGCTCCCCATCGCGCCCCTACCTTAAATTTTTTTTTTTTTTTTTTTTACTCTCAAAACTAAGGTAAACATGTACGGGGTGTTACATTCTTCCCCCCTTAGAAACATTCGTCCTCGAATGTTAACGATATCGCTTCAATTACGACAAATACATCTCTATCTTAGCATACACAGACATAGACACTTAATGCTCATAAATACTTACTTGTTATGACTCCACTCCCACACTTTGCACTTTTTCATCCTTTTGAAACAAATATGGGTACGTCGATTTCATCCTATTTTGTTTTCTCAACTTCTCATGCGATCTCTTCGACTTGTTGATTTCTCCAAAGAATTCTTATAAAATGTACGTCTTTATTTATTAACCTTCACACTTGTCGGTTTAGAATAGCCATAACTATCTTTTCCTAGTGAGATCCTCCGAACTTTGTATATTTCCAATGGAAACAATATGTAAGGAAACTCTTATACACCTTCACCAATTTCACATGGCATGTAGTATAGGGTCAATTTTTCCCTTTTGACTTCACTCATAACCTCGGTGTACTATTAAATTCACGATAGTCGATGGAGTAACGTACGATGGAGTAGAGCGCAAATCAATCAATACATATACATAATGTAAAATGTGGTAATATACCTAAATACCTGTACCGTCCTCAGGAGGTGCTTCCTCATTCTGCCGGTCCACTAAAGCATAGGTGCGATTTTGCGTTCCACTGGCACTGGCTACTCCTCTGGCACCTCTACCGTGACCAGCAGACTATACACCAGCTTTTGATGCCACATTGGCTGATCCGGAAGGCCGTGTCATACTACTCGTGGGCCTCTGTGGGCATTCTCTCATCATGTGTCCTGGCCTACTACATACAAAGCAAACATTTGTATCAAATCGGCATTCGCCTGCATGAAATCTCCCACAGTGCGGGCACAACTGACGAGAAGATCTCATTGCATGTGACCCATGAATCCCACTACTCTGTCCAAATAGACCACCTCTAGACCCTCGAAATTGGGAATGAGCACCTGCTGTGGAATAAGAGGATGAGGGTCTAGGCGGTAATACTCGAGATCCAGATTCTCCTGGGGACAACATAGATTGGCCCATAGGTCTGGCCCTTTTTGATGGCCCTTCTTCCGCTTTCTGTATCCTCTTTCTTTGCCTTTGGTCCTCCATTTTCTGCACAAAGGCCTGAATTCTAGCTATATCCATATCTCGATTTAAGGCAGCAATAGTGCAGTCTCGTACCAAATAAGGCTCCAATCTGTCCACATATCGATGGACTCTATCTTCCATAGTGGCTACCACATTTGGAGCATATCTAGCCAAGGAATTAAACTGCAAACTGTATTCTCTAACACTCATATTTCCTTGACGTAAATGGAGAAATTGGTCTGCACGTGCCTCCCGAATCTCATATGGGAGGTAATGATCAAGGAATGCTATTTTAAATTCTTCCCAATCAGCTGGGAGTGCATCAGTACCTCTTGATCTTTTCCAGTCCTCATACCATAAGATAGCCTCGCCCTTCAGTCTATAAGCTGCTAGCTCAACTGTTTCTACACCTGTTACGTGCATCACCTCTAGTGCTCTTTGCACTTGGTCCACGAAATCCTGTGGATCTGCTTTCGGGTGGGACCCTGTGAATATAGAAGGGTCTAATTTCAGAAAATCCTGTGTTCTGCGACTCGCCACCCTAGCCGCATCATCATCATGTGTCATTGGACCTGCTCGTCCTTGACTTTGTGCTGCCACTAACTGTGTCAACATATGTACTGTATTTCTAAGGTCCTGATCCGTAGTGTTCATTGGCGGCTCTGCAGGTTCTTCTCTACCTCTTGGCTCTTCTGGAGCTGGGAGGGTAGAAGAAGACCACAATGCAATTTCTGAATCAGCTCCACCTTGACTAACTTGTTCAGGTGGTAATCTACTCATTCCTTCTTCAGCAGGCACATCCACCTGCATCCCTTTACCTCTACCTTTTCTCGTGATTGGCATGTTTACTATACCAAAGAAAAACAATTACCATGGTCAGATACAATTCAACTTACAACACTGGCTCTATTGCACGATATAGAATGAAGAAAAAAAACCACATCCTAAATGCCCCATAGCCTCCTGCTCATAAATGTGGTGCACAACACATCCATGAACAAGACTCTACTCGGACACGGCTTTGTAGACACCCTTAGAACAAACTGCTCTGATACCACTTTGTCACGCCCCGAGTCCCATCGAGACGTGATTGGCACCCGAAGCCGATATGGCCCGAGAGAACCAATCTTTGCTCATGAACTTTCGTATGCATATTCTCGTATGAATCTCATTAAACCCTATGCACTATGCGGAAGACATGATCATGATAACATATGCTATATACTTATTTAGGAAACTTGGCCGTTGGGGCCATCACATTAAACGAACATTTATCTTTTACATTCATAACCCACACATGTCTACAAAAGCCTCTAACAGATGCATTTACAAGACCAACTAACAGTCGGGACAAGTCCCCGCTTTATACAATATTTACAACATCAAAACAATTATACAACTATGACTCAGGAGGCTCCGAACCAAGTGGAGCTCACCAAAACTCTGCAAATGATCCACAGTCTACTGAGGAGGTCTACTAATGCTTGCACCTACAAGATATAAGGTAAGTCCCCCGAGGGGGTCAGTACGAAGAATGTACTGAGTATGCAAGGCTCATAATAAATAGCATCATACATGAGAATGTCAATAGAATAAAATATGAGAGAATAATCAATGTGGATCAAGATCATTTTATGTAACATCTTTTATAATTATAGTCCTTCAAGGAATTTACCTTCACTCAAGAGACTTGCCTCTAATAGGTTCTTCTATACCCAAGAGATTCGTTCTTGCTTCTCTATTCATTACCTCTATTGTTCATCTACTTGGTTAGTAGGTTATAACAGAATAACACTTCATCCACATACATCCACTCTAGTGGTGGGGGTAACAACATAACATACATCTACTCTCTTAACGTACATCCACTCTATTGGTGGTTTTAACCTACATCCACTCTATTGGTGGGGCAACATACATCCACTCTTATGGTGGGGCAACATACATACACTCTCATGGGGGTAACATACATCCACTCTCATGGTGGGGTAACATACATCCACTCTCATGGTGGGAGAATCATACATCCACTCTCATGGTGGGAGAATCACACATCCACTCTCATGGTGGGAGAATTTGATATGTCAACTTATGAGAGATTAATACATTAAGGATCATGATACTAATCGAAACACACAAATACACTTCACCTTACTCTTATACGTCATGAGATTAACATCTTAACTTATGAGGGATAGGTATATATCAGTTTGCAATTTACCTCCAACACTAACCCCATGAGATCTTACATGGGTACGTATATGATACCGGACCTCCACCTCGGTTGGGCTATACTAAATGACAAATCACAATCTTGGGGTTATTCCATCTTAAACTTATACGCTCTAGAAGGTGGTCCATACTCAATGAAACGTATAATAACCATGTGCATTACCTTTTCACAATCTTATACCCTCTACTTAGCCATGAGAATGACATGCTAAAAATCATGGCATTAAAGCACACACTTACATACACATCTCACTTCACTCCTTTACCTCATGAGATTGACAACTTCACTTATGGGGAATAATTATACTCACTTGCACATCACCTCTCTTCTTACTCTTATGAAATCTTATGAGATTGGTAATCTTACTTATGAACAATTGGCACAAGGATAACCATCATACTATAGGGAATTACCATGTTATGACATCTTAGGAACTTCACTCAATGAATAAGAGATGAGTGAATCATCAATCATCCCAAACTGGGATACATATGAATAATAATATACGTCAACCTGAATTGATATATTGAAACAAGTCCAACGTCAATAGAAATAATATGTTGTAGAAGGATACGGAAAAAGTAACCTTACATACCTTGTCTTCTTAATACGAATACACAAGTTTAGACGCTTGTACAATAATCCCGCTCCTCCTTTATGTTTTCACTCTACAACACAAGTTCATAACGAACCAACATTAACCACCAATTACCTTATCATGGCATACAATAACAATAAGTCACATGTTTAGCATCAACATGTCATTTCCCCCTCGACAATATCACTTATGAAATCATTATACCAATAATCCCACAATATTCCATACATTGACCAACACATGATAACCAATAGCATGCCACACCAAGTTCATATTTTACACTTCTCCATCATCACAACATCACAATTATGCCATCACTTTACTTCAATACACCTCACAACAACAAATCGGCCAAAATCCCATAATTTACACTTATATGAAAATAACAAGTTTAGGACAATAATAACGCCATAAATGTTGTTATTTCATCTATACCATACTTTTTCATCAAGACCACAAGTCATAATTCAAGTTACAATCCCATGGATTTCACATCTTTTTCACAAAACCAAAAAGTGCCATGTCCAACATTTCCAACCATAACCAACATGATATACATATTCTCTCATGCTTATAATATGTTAAAGTACAATAATAGTCACTTACCCAAGCTTGGAAGATGATGATCTTGCTCCAAGAAGTGCCTTAGGGTTTTGAAAGCCAAAGAGATGTTCTTGGGAAATTTCTAGAAAAATATAGAAAAGGCATGGGTGTTTCTCATGATAAAATAAGATATTTGTCCCCTTTTACAGACCTTGAGTCTATCCTTAGTCATTAATGTGGTATTCTAGAAGGTCTTGGCAAGAATGGGTCATTTGACCCATTTTGGGCCATGCTTTCATTTCATTTTTGGGTCCTTTTTGGGCCTAATTCACTTAACCCAGTAAAATTAATAATTTTACGTGTTCAAGTCATCTCATACATGTTACAACACTATTTCCACTCATGTTATTCATATCCGTAGCCTCAATCCCAAAAACAAGCGATTCTAGCCATGTATGGCCTATTTTGACCAAAAGGGCAAAATCGTCATTTTGACTCCAAATTCGTTCTCGAGTAAGTTTATCATACCAATATAATATTTCACTCATTTCATGTATATTCTCATGGTTGTAGAAGAGACGTGACAAAAATCAGCTCAATACGTCCCCGGGCACCCTTGGGACTTAAGAAAAATTCCAACTTTAAAAAGTGACCAAACCCAGCGTGGCACGCCCTTGGGCGCGCTATATTGCTGCCTCTGGGCACAAAAATTTGGCCCAAAGTGGCTTGGCACGCTCCCCATCGCGCCCCT
This sequence comes from Capsicum rhomboideum, assembly GCA_031232105.1. Classification (NCBI taxonomy): domain Eukaryota; kingdom Viridiplantae; phylum Streptophyta; class Magnoliopsida; order Solanales; family Solanaceae; genus Capsicum; species Capsicum rhomboideum. The sequence continues at coordinate 29,630,366 of CP124710.1, read as the reverse complement.
ACCTTAAATTTTTTTTTTTTTTTTTTTACTCTCAAAACTAAGGTAAACATGTACGGGGTGTTACATATGAAGGTGGAAGTAAGAGGCCATATCGACATTACAATGTTAGTTGTATTCCATTTAGAGGTATGAATCTTCCCAGCAGAGGTCAGCATCATTTTCAGCCCATCATATCCGTACAGGTAGCTCCTCGGATTATGGGTAGCTCTCAGGTAGATCATAGTGGTCACAGTGGAAAAAGTTCTGGTCAGCCAGTACAGGGTATTCGATCTCGGTCTTGAGGCCGTGGCGGCCGTTCTGAGTCAACAGGTGTAGTGCATTAGAGAGTTCTAGGATCATGTTTTTGTTGTGGTATAGCTTGCTGGACTGACACATCAAAAATCATCTATAATAGACTTGTAATTGGTCTTCAAATTGAAGAATTACAAAGACCACACCTTGGGGCAAAACCCCTCACTTCCCCAATTCAAGATACTAAGGAAATCACTAAGTGGGTTAGAATCATATCTAATGAAAAAATATTGAAAGATCATGTTTAGATCATCCCAAACCGTGATCCAAAGCTCCCAAAATAGATTTATGAAGTAAAAGATTGAAAATATGTATTTAACTCTATCTACGTGAGTTTCTTCATTGCAAATGTAATGGTCTCTGCAAGATCATGAGGCTGGCCCGAACCAGACCATTATGAACACAAGGACTCCCACTAGTCATCAAGACAAAATAGGCCAGGCCTTTTTCATTTTACACTATCACGACCTTTCCATCATGATTGTGATGCTCTACACGATAATGCTTTGCAAATGTGGAGAATAAAATTACCCTACCTCAAAAACTGTTGATAACAAAACCAAACTTAACAATAAAACTCGTATTGGACTCTCAGAATTTGTTCATAACCCCGTGAAAATAAACCAATTATGAAAATTGACTAAAAACCACATTCTAGACCTAACAAAATTATCAAATAACCAATCCAGGATCAACTTGATCAAAATTTTACCGTGGTCACCTTTAAGTTCCTTAAATTTCAAAAATTATATCCGGACGTAACAGAACTGTCAGAATTCAATTTTGAGCTTGTTATCTTAAAATGCTAACTTTGATCAAACTTCTAAACATCACAACTTCAAAACTAAAAAACTTATCCAATGTCTACCCGATCAAATGAGTAATCAGGCCACTCATACTCGCAGGTCATAAATGCCATACAGAGCTAGGGAAAAGGATAAAATAAGAAAATACATAAAATATCAAACCAATAATAAGAGTAGTTACATAACCACAACTAGATAACCACAACTATATAGTAGTTAAATTAAATTAAATAAACAAAAAAGTCATAGAATAGATCCATAATAAATTAACAAACAAAGTAAAAAACAAATTGGAAGAAATCAAATTGATCAAACACAAAACCAACAAAATAATGAAAGCTATTGATACTGAAATATTATGGAAGAAGTACAGTTTCCTTGGTTTATGCCATGTGTTAACACCTCCAAAGCTCTCAGAAAATGTTATGCAACTAAAACCTACTCAAAATTCTTCAAGCAAAAATGGACAGATTTGCACATCTCTAATAGAAGCTTCATAAAACATGAGAATGACAATGATCTGAATGAGTGATACGCTTACAATTATGCATATAAGGTGATGTAATGAGGTCATAATCAAATTCAGTAAGCCAACAAAGTTAGGGTCAAATCTCACCCTAAATAAATTTGAAAAGAATACAGATCAAATGAATACTTGACTAGTAGTCTTATTTTCTTTCATGTTAATGTTGAAAGATTTTTTTTAAATTAACTTCTAATAGCAGTTGTATTAACGTTATTGTAAAATAATAATGATTAAAGAGCAAATGTTGTGTCCCACTTCTATGAAATGCATTGTCCGAGGTTTTTAATGCCAAAATAGATAATTAATATAACTATCCGTATAGTGAATTTTTGAATTTTATGTGTTTTAACCATTTTACCTCTCTCCTTAGTTGCTTCATGGTGTTTGTGAGTTGAAAAATAATATGGAATAAATTTTGGGGTGTGTGGTTAAGCTTTATGCAAGTTTTTGATTTTGGGTGGTTTTTAGTAGAATTGATGATCAATAGTTGGAGATTTAGACATCGTATGCAAATTATGTAAGTTTCATTAGCTCGAGAATATAATTTAGGATAGTAGCACTGTTGGCTTGGGTTCCGAGTCACTTCGATGTGTTTTGAGCACTTGGATGGAAAGTTTTTTAAGTTTGGTCTATAGTCGACTTCGTCAACATTCATTGAAAATGACCTTTGTTGGTCAACTAAATGATTTTATGGGGTCTGAAATACGTTTTATGTATATAGGGTTTCAGATGAATTTTGGGTGTTAAAAAATAAATTTTGAATTTTGCTGCAATTTCAAATATAATGTGCGATCGCGATAGCGCTAAAGGAGTTGTCACGACCCAAATTCTGGATCGGGTGGGCACCTACTCTATTCTAACTAGATTGGAGAACTCTTACCACTTAATAAATATTATGCAAAATTCAAATATAACTTTAAACAATTCCAAAATGTAAGTCGACATAATCGTAACCCAAAAATCCTTAACATTTATAATACATAATGAGCAACTTATGACATCACCCAAGACCTAGTCAAGAGATGTATAATAGATTCTAATACAATGAAGAACAAAAACAAAAGACACGGCTAGGAAAAATCTTACCACCCAACCAATAATATGCGAAAATTCAAATAAAACCCTTAATCCTTACCACCCAACCAATAATGCAGAATGTATGCATATTAAATCAAATACCCAGCCAGGATATAATTCAATACAAATATGCAAGTACACATTTTATCTAGACACTTAGTCAAATTCAGGTTTATATTTTATGTTTACAACCAATATCAACAGATTCACCAATCACAACTATGCCCAAAGAACAATTCACAAGTGTTTAACTTAGAAATACAAATGCAATCAACCATCACCAAATACAAGTAATCCCAAAGACCAATGAATAGCTTATTCATACAAGCTTTATCTACCGTATTAAGTCAATACTCTAATTCAACATCCATAAGTTCATTCACTAACCCGAACCTCTTTTATTCTCATTGAGATCAGTAAATTCAGTTACAAACTAGTAACCCTTACATTCAAGTCATTAATAGATTAAAGATACCATTTAATTAGCCAAGTATTCAACTCGCAATTCTAACCTTAGTTATGTGCCTTTACACATATTACTTCCTAACACTCAACAAAACTTGACCTTAGGCTCTTAAGCTACATTACCTCATTTCCCTCATCGAAACAATTCTTATAATAATATTACAATAGGAATATCACATACTCATAACACGCCCAACATCTATTTAACCTTTTTTATGGTATTTAGGCTAAATTTTTAGATTATAATTTGACACAATCTCCTTATCATCATCTATATCTACATATTTCATATTACAATTCATCATGGAGTCATACAAACACAAAACACCCATCAAGAGATTCATACTTGAACATATAAACACACAATTAGATCATTATTACATTAATTCCATGTTTTTATCTATACAAACATCATGCTCATAGTTTTAAGCATGACTCATCTATATTATGCATACAATCACTACCCATAGTCCACTACTCATAAGCCATAGCCTACTTCAATCGAAGATCTTGGAAAAAGCATGCCACACTACAGATGTTCTTTCCCTTCCTTCATGCCTTAGAATGCTCAGTCATCTAATAAACAAGTAGTTATAAGAGTAATTAATCCATTACTCTACAAATAAAATACTTTGTGAATTCAAACCCACTAATTCTATGCTTATCATGGCCTATAACATTACCCAATGGACAATTAACAATTAACTAGTTCTATCATACTGACATTATCTCAACTAATAGAGATGAAGAGACCTCAAGTTAGAAAGTAATATTTGATGCAAACATATTTAACCCACTTCTAATAAAATTTCATATTTGAACTCCTTAAGTTATGGGTAAATTAATTTTCGAAAAAAAAAAATCCAACTTTGCCCTTGTGGGCTCAAGGTTAACTTTTAGGTTGACTTTTTGGACCAGTATTATAACCATAGCTATATGAGTATCATTCGATTCATGTTTATGTGTAGATCTTATTTTATAGATTGGTTGCATTTAGAGTCTATTTGGAAGGGGAATGTGAGTTTGGGATCATTAGAGGCTTACTGTTCGACTTTGAGATAGAGTATGACTTAACTTCTCTTAGACATTGTTTCGATGGAGACTTATCATGTAAATCATGCAATGGGTTGGGTGAATTTGTAAATTTGAGTATCATTCAAGATGGATTATCTTGTGATGCCCAAATTGGGGTTGTACTATTATAGTGATATGGAATCTGGATTCTTGGTTTTATATTAAGGCTTGTAGCCTGTACTTATGAGTTGAGTATTGCCTCAAGACTTTATACATAATTTATGGATCTAGATTCATCTTGTTAGCATAATCATGCATACTCACTCATCTCATTGATTATTGAATTTGAACTATTGGAAATATTGATTCTTTTTTAAAGAAAATGAACAAACTTCTATTATTTTAGTTCGATGTAAGATTTTAGGCTCATCTGAGGTAAGTTTCTGGGCAGGATATATGGACCTCATGAGTCTCCTATGGGTCCCACTTTACAAAAAAATGTTGAGGTGAGTGTATACCAGTAGGCATGGTCATTGCATATAATTCCATTTCCTATTATTGCATTGCTTTATCATTTGTATTGTTATTGTGATTGTGATTGACTTTTCCATTTATATATATTAAACTGCTAGGAATTTTTTGCATGCAGGGTTATTTTAGTATTTTTTTAATTCAATATAGTTTCTGCTTAAGCTCAGACGGCCTATGATGCCTACTTAGTACAAGTGGACCATACTCACTCCTACTTTTTTGCATCCTTTTGATGTAGATCCTGGTTTGAATGGCCCGCACTATTAGAGATTTTGCCAAGAAGCAGTTTCAAAGTTGTGGTGAGATTCTACCTTCAGGGATCTCCCAACTTCATCTATCCATTACATACTATCTATTTTATCCTTCTCAGATAGTGTTTCTTTACTTACTTAGGCTAATCCGATTTAGAGTCACTCATGTATACTAATGACAGCTGAGTAATGGGGTGTTTGGATTTCTAATTGATTTCTCCTTGTCTAATATTAATTTTAATTTATGATAAATTATTATCATTGATATTTCTTTCGTGTATGGATTCTCTTGCTATTATCTTATGTCGACTTATTTGATTGGCCAGGTCAGGCTTACCTACCACACTAAGGTGGGGTAGCTGCCATCACAATGTATGAGATTTTGGGTCATGTCAATAAGTTGTTCTAGATATGCGCATAAACTCGTACCATCACTCAATATTCTCCAAAAGTTGAAAGATTCATCTCTTCATGATGGTCGTGACAATTAAGTTGTTCTAGATATGCGCATGAACTCATACCATCACTCATTATTCTCCAATAGTTGAAATATTTATTTCTTAACGATCATCCAAAATACACAAGATTTATTCCCTAAGAGAAATTAATCTATACAAAGTAAATTCAACTTATCCAAATAGAATATATTAAATGAGGATTAGCGCCATGAGTTTTTCCTAATTATTCCATTAAAGTCCAAGTCCTATTTTCAAAGAAGACTATGGTAATATATCACAACCCAACCCATCGCGAGTGGCACCCACAGTAACCTTCAGGTGGGAGAACCATCCGACCCAACTACTCAATACCAACACTTAACCAAATATTAAGAAAAACTAGTCATTCAATTAAATAAACCAACAATCCAAAATTGTTCTAACAATAAAACCCAAATGTGGAAAAATAGAAAAGTCTAAAATACCCCCAAGAACCGAAAGTCATTGTACCAAAATACTATAATTGTCAATAAAAGGGTTCAATCCAAAAACAACTGAAAATACCAAGTCCGAAACAAATGGACAAGAATTAAAAGGAGGACTCATGGCTGCCCGAAAGATGTATCTCACCCTTGAGTCAGATTGCAGTCTGCTCTTAATCTGAGATCACGATGCAGTTGCCGAAAAATGCTCTGCACTTAACAAAATGAAGAACATGCCTAGTATCAATACACAAAAAAACCACAGTGTACTGATAGAGTCATCGACCAATCCAAAATAATAAATGTGAACAAGTAATCGTAACTTAGTAAACAAGAACAACCATCAACACCTACCATCTAACTTTACTTCAATTATCTGACACTTAGTCTTTTCAAACAACACCATAGACTTCAGTCAAGTGCAAGTCAATATAGACTATAGCCCAAGTCAAGACTATGACTACCAGCATTAACTAAGTCAACAAACCATGGCTCATCAACAATAGGATATACCTTACCTTAAAGTACATAAGTATGTAGACAACTAATGAGATATGCCAATCACTTGTAATTTAGCCCAGACCACTCAAGGATCCAATTCAACAATAAATAACAATAACCATAAACCCTAATTCACTCAAGGAATCAAATATAACAAGTCAACTAAACCTGGTCCACTCAAGGAACCATCACACTCACCAATACCTTGTACACTCATGCGAAGGGTCTTATGGTCGCCCACTAGCCATGACCTATAAGGGATGAGCTCATGTCCATGTATCAAAAATCCAAGACATCTAGTGCCTGCCAACCTTATATCAACCAATCCAGTTAAGAAGTCAAAATACTAGTACATGTCACAATAATCAATAGATATCACAACAATCATAACTGCTACGAAAATAAAGAACCACACTTGTACAATCAACAAGCTTTTAATACTACCTCATTGCATGTGATTAACACTTAGGATATTATTCAACCATTTACTTCCATTGATCATGCATTCTAACAAGTATGCAAGAAAATAGTTAACATGCACATATAAATCAATTGGGGTTTCAACTACGTTAAACCATTACCTACCTCAATCTAAGCTTGCACCAGTCTACTATATCTCTCTTCATTCCAGGCAATAAATAGAGCTGTCTTAAATCATGGTACTTCTTGGTTGCACCCAGTTGAATAGAGTATCAGGTACGATGAGTTTTTGCAAGCAAACCCTAAATCATATCACCAACACGAGGCATGCACATGAATTCTCTCACCCTCAATATCCCACACACATCAAGAATGGCATCAGAAACTTCACCACACACCACCTTGATCCAAATTTTATTCAGCTTCACATCCTCAAACTGTATAGCCTTGATTTGATCAAGAAATGGCAACCTTCCCTCTACACTAGCCAACACCCCAACCCTTTTATAAATACCAAACCACATGAATTATGATGCTAAAGTTTGAAACTCTCTAGTCAAAGGTCGCCTTGACACCCTTAAATAAGCCAACCTACCCATACTTACCAATTTTTGGCTCAATACATCTACCACCACATTGGCCTTGCCTGGATGGTAATAAATAGTCACAACATAATCCTTCAACAATTTCATCCACTGCCTCTGCCTCAAGTTCAAACCTTTTTAGGTGTAAACATGCTATAAGTTACAATCGTTTGTAAACACTTCACACTTGACACCATAGAGGTAGTGTCTCCAAATATTAAGTGCAAATACCACTGTTGCTAACCCCAGATCATGGGTTGGATACTTTTTCTCATAAGGCTTCAATTGCCTTAAAGCATAGGCAATCACATTTTTGTTCTGCATTAACACAACACCCAAACCAGAGCGTGAAGCATCACAAAATAGAATAAAGTCCTTACCTTCAATTGGTAAGGCAAGAATGGGGGTTGTAGTCAAAAGAGACTTGAACTTTTGAAAGCTCTCTTCACACTTGTTAGAATATACAAATGGCACCTCTTTCTGAGTCAACCTTCTCAAGTGAGTAGTAATGGAGGAAAATTTCTTGAAAAACCTGTGATAGTAACTAGTAAGACCCACAAGGCTCTTAACTTCAATCATAGGGATAGGCCGAACCCAACTCTTGACAGCCTTAATCTTTTGGGGATCTACTATCGCCTATTTTTCTAAAACCGCATGCTCTAAAAAGGCAACAGAAGACAACCAAAATTCACATTTAGAGAACTTAGCATAGAGCTGCTTCTCCTTCAAAATTCCCAACACAATATGAAGTTGACCTGCATGCTACTTCTTACTCTTGGAGTAAAGCAAAATGTCATCAATAAAAACAATCACAAACGAATCCAAGAATAACTTAAAATATCATTCATCAAACTCATGTAGGCTTCTAGTGCATTGGTCAACCCGAAGGACATCACTAAGACCTTGTAATGCCCATACTGAGTCCTAAAAGTTTTCTTGGGTATATCCTTAGGCTAAATCTTTAGCTGATGATAACATGACCACAAGTCTAACTATTTGCTTTATATAAATGTTTACTATCATTTGAACCATATATTGTGTATAACAAATTTATTGTTAGAACAGATAATACCCAAGTAAAATGGTGGTTAACAAGAAAAATACAAGATTCAGTTACAACAAAAGAAATACGACGACTTGTATTGAATATACAGAATTTTACTTTTACAATTGAAGTAGTTAGCACTAACAAAAATACTGTTGCAGACTACCTATCAAGACAAGGCAACTCAGACCGAACCAGAAAGAGATAGTACAATGGAAACTATGCTAAAAGCCATTACTACACTTTGTTCCAAAGTGGAAAGTATTGAGCTAGAAATGAACAAGCTAAAGCTTAATGAAGTAAATCTGAAAGCTAAAGCTACCAATAGTCAGCCGCATGACTCAAAAGATGCTGAACTACGTCCACAGGCAGACGGTAAACAACCAGAGCTAGAAGGAGACGCTGAGAAACTCCCTAAAACTCATAACAAGTTTGTTAATGCAGCTACAGGCAAAGCTAGTACAGGAGCAAGCAGCTCAACCAGCCAACCTACGAAAAAACAAAATACCAATCTAAATAGTCAATTCTCAAAACCATTTATCCAAAAATTCCAATCTACAAATAATCCCAGTCCACAAACATCCAGCTATGCATCTAGTTTAAGTCATAATAAAGACATATATAATCACCTCTCCAGGACATATGTTCGCAATATCCAAAGAATCCAAACATATTTAAATCTAAATCCAAGGTCAACCACGACCACCGATCCAGAAAAAGACTATATAACCCAAAAATTACAAGGTTACAACAAACTCGTAGCCCAACCAGATACAAAATCAAACCTAGTCAAGACATGTTATGATTATGGACTATTAGCTACCGTATACACCAAAGATGGACATGAAATTCAGAAAATACCAGAAATATACAACGCATTCTCTACCTATAAAAGAATTAGAGGAGGAACATTTTTCTACATAAGATTCTATACAGCACCAGCTGAGATATTATTTGACGAAATAAAACCAAACATTCAAGTAGTCAAAATTGGACTAACTAGAGACATGATACTACCAGAAGAGATTGAACCACAATTAGAGATACCTGAAGAAGAAATACCGCAATTTTATGCAAATAAAAGACTTATCGGATTACAAGTTATTCTCCAAGAACTAGCTAATAATTATACAAACGGACATGCTATTTGGAGCTACTACTGTAGAAACCAAGTTATGATTTATGCCAACTCAAGAGAACTACGACAAGCACACATGGAAGAAGTTAGGCAATGGATTATTTCCTTGTTAAAACTAGAAGATACACCTACTACAAGAGCACTGAAGAAAGGATTTATTTCAACACATCTATTAACCAGATATTGCCAATACATTGGACCAAAATATGCAGACCATCAATGTTCACAATGCAATGGAGGAACTACTGTCAATATACCAGATGTTCAACTAGAATAAAGCAAGCGGAGCAGAAGGACCATCTAGTCAAACATCACCTACCGACAAGAAGCAATTATGTAATTACTTTTGCTTTACACGTTTTTGTCGTTTAGTAATAATGTAAATTATGCGTTTTCTTTTACTTTTTAAAAGATAGGATAGACAGGCATATTACTGTACATAACTTTATTTACGCGTTTTCTTTTTAGAAAGTCGTAAAGTGCACAGGATAGTTACTGTACATTTACGCATTTTTGAGGAAAAGCCTCTTATGTATATATATAGGAGAGAAAAGAGGAGGAGAAGGCATCGAGCAATCGAAACCTAAATCCTCTCTCATGTGTTGAGACTCCCTACTATAAATAAAAATCTTTTCAGTAATCTAATCATTTTTCAATTAACTATGGAGGAATCCAACATACAGACTTCAGTATCACATACCACAGAGGAGATAATAACTACGGTACACTCATATTTAATTATGTGTAACTAAATTTTATATTCCTGCTAATTTCTAGAATATTATTACTATTTATCATGTAGTAGTTTGATTATGTTAAATTATTCGAGTAAGTTTGCTATGGTTAGGTAAGCTGAGAGTTAGGTAAGCCCAGACTAAGCCATCCTAGAGGTCGAAATCGGAAAAGGCTAGGAATGCCGTCAAAAGGGTAGTAGACCATTGTTGAGGCATTGTTAGGGTAACTGATTGAAGCTGAAACCCATAGTAGTGACACAAAGGATAATTAAACATACTGGATTACTAGATGATAAAGATAATAATAGGATTAGAGGTTAAAGGGAATATGATTTGACCACACATTAAATGAAAAATATGGCCTCATCTAGCAGAAACATAGAAAATTACCAGGATAAAATACCTAAATATTTAATAAATGAAGATGAAAATTATAAGATATTACTTCTATATACTCTTAAAAGTTTAGATAAAGATTCGATACAAAAAATATACAACTTACTATGTATTTATGAAATCACAGAACTAATGAAAGAACAATGGTTAGATAATATACTAATAGTAAACACTGATGTAAGATGAAAATTATGAGAATAATGACATAGACGATGATATAGACTCAGAAGGATATTTAGATTTTAACTAAGAGAATGAATCAAGAATACTTAGAAAACTGGCAACAAACTATAGACAAATTAAGAGAAAGAGAAACTTTAATACAATATAACTTAGACAACTACATACAAACTCAGAATGTTGCTTATTTAGATCTAATAGTAGAAGATATTAATAAAATATTAAGACTAATTAGACAAAGAGATAATTATTATGAATCCGCATTTAGACAACAATGACTAAGCAGAAAAAAGAAGGGACCCCCCCCCACATTGCCTCAACAATGGTCTACTACCCTTTTGATTCTAAGGATTAATAATCGAAAAACTAGTTAATGGAAAAAATTAACTTACCTTAACAAAGGAAATTGATAAAAATTAGGTTGAAATCGACCAAAATTGCCTCTTCCATCCCTTAGACGAATGTGGAATGAAAATAATATTTTTGGGGTATTTTCTGCATTAATCAGCGCATATTCTGTTATAGTGGCCCATTCTGCTATAGCGGCATCACTATAATGAGATCTGCCCACTATGGTGGAATTAACCAAAGCTGGCTCCACCTATAGCAGGGTAAGCAAAGTAAAAACTAAGATTTTTCCCAATTTTGCCATTTTTGCAACACACCCTTAGATTTTGACATCCCAGACTAATCCATTTACATCAAATTTGATGTTGGGAGTTCTGTTCACTATGGATTCTTTGAAATAGCAAGTTTCCCATGCTAAATTTTGGGTTGTCTTTCAGGTGTTGGCTCAAGCTATAACAACTCAGGTCAATCAATAGGCGGTGGCCCCAATTCAGCAAAATGGAAACTTAGCTGCAACCAATATTCAAGATTTCATGAGGATGAATCCACTTGAGGTTTTTGGTTTGAAGGTGGTTGAGGATCCACAACACTTTATAGATGAGACAAAGAAAGTTACCCAGATTATGTATATCATTGAAGTAGAAAGTGTAGAGCTAGCATTGTATCAGCTGAAACATGTTTCTCATGATTCATTTAAATAGTGCAAGAAATGGAGAGGTAAGAATAAATCTCAGATTAATCGGGGTGTGTTTGAGGCAACTTTTCTTGATTGGTTCTTTCCTCAAGAGATGTGGGAAGCTAAGATAGAGAAATTCATGAATCTCAGGCAGGGCTCTATGTCAGTGAAGGAATACACACTCAAATTTTAAAGTATACTACAGAGATGATGTTCGATCTGAGGGCCCATATGAGTAAGTTTGTTACTGGTGTCTTTGATTTGATAGTCAAGGAGTGTAGGACTGCCATGCTAATTGGGGACATGTATATTTACCGACTGATAACCTATGCTTAGCATATTGAAAAATAAAAATTAAAAGAACAGGATAGGGAAACCAAAAATTCTAGGACCGAGAAGTTTGAATTCAGTTAGCACAAGTCAAGTGGGGGAAATAACTCATAGTTACAACATCGATCATCAGCCCCTGAACCATCTTCAGCTAGTGCTGCAACACTTAAATCTAAGCAGGAACAGTGTGGTAGAGCACTATGTTTTAGATCATAGGAAAATGTTAGTAGGAGACGTACGTACCCAGTTTGCAGAAAGTATGGTAAAATATTATCTTGGTGAGTGTATGGTAGGTAGGGATGGTTGATTTGGGTGTGGAAAGCTAGGCCATCAACTGAGGGATTTCCCATCTGCCAAGAAAAGCGGTAGGGATGCTTGCACTCAGGCCCAGTACACTTTCTCAACATGGACTCGATTAGAGATGACAAATTTTGATGTCATTCTTAGCATGGACTGGATTCATTCACATTATGCCTGAGTTGACTGTCGAACCCAAATTATGAAGTTTCAGTTTTCTAATGAGTCAGCCATCAAATGGAAGGGTAGTCTAGTGATTCCAAGAGGTTGGTTTATTTGCTATCTCAAATCTAGAAAATTGATCACTAAAGGCTATATCTACCATCTAGTCTGGGTTAAGAATTCTAAATCCAATACCCCAAGTCTTCAATTAGTTGTCATTGTCAGTGAGTTCCCAGAAGTTTTCCCTAATGATCTACCTGTATTTTCTCATAATAGGGAAATTAAATGCAGGATAGACCTTCTTTCAGATACCCAGCCCATCTCCATATCTCTTTATAGAATGGCTCCAGCAGAGCATAAGGAGTTGAAAGAGTATCCCAAGGACCCCTTAGACAAAGTTTTGATTAGGCCCTGTATTTCTCAAAGAGTGCTCCAATTTTATTTGTATGAAAAAAAGATGATACTCCCAGAATGTGTATAGATTACAGGCTTCTTAATAAGTCACCATCAAAAATAAGTATCCTATCCCCATAATGAATGACATGTTAGATCAACTTTAGTGTACTCGTTGCTTTTCAAAAATTGACCTCAGATCAGGATATCATCAGCTAAAAGTCAGGGTGTGTGACATCCCAAAAACCATTTTGAGAACTTGGTATGGTCACTATGAGTTTGTGGTGATGTCTTTTGGACTAAAAAATTCTCCTGCAACTTTTATAAATTTTATGAATAGGATCTTCAAGCAGTATTTAGACATGTTTGTCATTGTCTTTATCGATGACATACCTGTATATTATCAAAGTGAGGAGGAGCATGCATACTATTTGAGGATAGTGTTGCCAACTCTCAAGAATCATCAGTTGTTTGCTAAGTTCAACAATTGTGACTTTTTGTTGAAGTTTGTTTCCCTTCTAAGTCATGTGATTTCTAGTAAAGGTATTAATGTAGACCCTTAGAAAATAGATGCAGTTAAGATTTAACTAGGCCTATTAGTCCATCCAACATTAGAAGCTTTTTGGGCTTAGCTGGTTACTACAGGTGGTTTATTAGAGGATTCTATTTGATAGTTTCACCTTTGACTAGGATGACACAGAAAAGGGCGAGTTTCTAATGGTCAGACTTATGTGAGAAAAATTTTCAAGAGTTGAAGGATAGGTGGACTTTAGCACTGGTGTTAGCTTTACCAAATGGATGATCAGATAGGTTTGTGGTTTATTGTGATGCCTCCAAGGTTGGACTTTGATGTGTTTTGAGGTAAAATGGGAAAGTGATAGTCTATCCCTCCTGACAACTCAAGGATCATAAGAAGAATTTTCTGTCTCATTACTTGGAGTTAGAAGCAATAGTCTTTGCTTTGAAAATTTGGAGACATTATTTATATGGAGTGCATGTTGACTTTTTCACTAACCATAAAAGTTTCCAATACGTGTTCAGTTAGAAGGAGTTAAATCTTTGTCAGAGGAGATGGCTAGAGTTATTGAAAGACTACGACATGAATGTGCTTTACCACCCGCGTAAAGTAAAATACTGTTAGTAAATTGTCTATGGGTAGTGTAGCTCATGCTGCAGTTGAGAAAAGGGAGTTGGCTAAAGATGTGCATAGATTGGCCCGATTAGGGGTTAAGTTGCTTGATACAGATGATGGTGGTATGATGATATATAATGGTTCAGAATCATCTCTAGTGGTGAAGGTGAAGGAAAAATAGCATAATGATCCTATATTAAGTAATATAATAGATGCAACCAATCAATAAAAGGTAGAGGTTTTCTCCAAAGGGGGAGATGGTGCACTTCGCTATTAGGATCATTTATTTGTCCCCAATATAGATGGTTTGAGATATTGGATGTTAGCTGAAGCCCATAGTTCTAAGTATTTTATCCATCCAGGTGCCACCATGATGTACCGTGACCTACAAGAAGTCTATTGGGGGAATAACATGAAGAAGGACAACAAATTTCATAGCTAAGTGTACAATCTGTCAACAAGCTGAAGTTAAACATCAAAGGATGGGAGGTACACGTCCGGATATTAGCATACCCACTTAGAAGTGGGAGGTTATCTGTAATGACTAGTTCCATTGTTACTAAAAATATATATTGTCAAGGAATGTGTTTCTCATTCGTAGCAAGTGTTAGGATTGATTTTTTAGTATGGGCGTGCATTTGATATGTACTAAGGTCATGCAATACTTCTAGCACAAAGTTAAGTTGAAAGGGTCCTTACCATTTAAGTTTTGGGCTAAGTTTAAACTAGGGATAAATTCAAAAAATCTTTTCTCCTAGAATATAAAGAGTTAAGGGTCCTAATACCCACCAAATTAAACATATTTGAGCCTTCTTTCCAGCGTAATCGACCATTTGTTAATCCTTTTACTGTGTATAAAGTTATCGCCATTTTTCTAAAGTCTGTCTGTACTAAAAAGCTGAGACCACCATAGTGGGATCAGGCCGCTATAGCAGTACGAACAACAGTTTATAACTCATTTTTGATGGATTTCAGCCCCCAAACCCCAAAAATTCATTCCTAAGCCCTAGAGGGTGATTTTCTCTTGGTAGGGGTGAAAATTCTTCGTTGAGGCAAGTTTCTTCCATCATCTTCTTCATTTTGCAATTCTTTAACATCCTAAAATTATTAGAACAACCTTTAATGGTAAAATTCTTGGGGATTTGAACCGTAAGTTCATGAAATTTTGGGTAAAACCTATAGGTTGGTTTTAATATCACCTAAAATCACTTCTAAATTTTTAATTAACAATCCCTGGCATGAATTAGTGTTTCTAAAACATGAAAATTGCTAGTTGGGGACCTAGAATTCAATAAAGGTGGAACCTTTAGCCTAAAAACTCCATTAATGGAGTTGGGTTGAGCTTGAAGGAAGTATTTTAATTACTAATTGACCCTTGGGTAAACTTGTAAACGTGAATAAGGGTAGACTTTATGGGTTTGAATCCTCAAGGTATTTGTTTGAAGAGTAATAATTACTTTTATAATTGTTGTATCTTAGATGATTCAGCCTTTGGAAACATGAAGAACAAGGAAGATCATCCATGATATGGCTTATTTGTTGAAACTACTTGGCATCCAGGTAGGTTATGGTTTATGAGTAGTAGACTATGGTTAGTAAACATATTAATAAAGTAGATTTGATGAGAGAAATCATGCATAGGCCTGCGGGCATGGAGTTTGAATGGATAAAATAGGTTTTAATGCAATAAGAGCCTAATTATGTGTTGATATGTTAATGCATGAATCCTTGATGGATGTTTTGTGTTTGTATGAGTCTATGGTGGTTATACTGTGAAATATTTTGAATATAGCTGATAAGGAGATTGTGTGAACTTATAATCTAGTGGTTTAGCCTAATTATCATAAAATGGTGAACTTGATATTATGTGTTGTTGGGACATGGGATTATCTTACCTAAGGCTAGTGTTGAGAACTGATTATGTTATAAGTGGTAGTGACTTAACATACGATTCTAAGGTCAAGGTGGTCTAAGGGTTAGGAAGTAAAAAGTATAAAGGTGTACAACTAGAGCAAGATTGTAAGTTGAGTAGAGTTGAATGATTGGTTAATGGAGTAGGTCTTGAACCTAGTAGACTTGAATGTAGGGGTTGCTGGATAATAGTAGAATCCCTAATTTTGGAATAAATAAAGGAGGATGGGATTAGTAAATGGACTTATAAACGTTGAACTAGAGTTAGACTCCTTGGGTTGAATGTGCTCTCATAAAATATGTACTTGAATTTAATGAATATGTCTTGATAATGCGTACTGAAATAAGTCGGGCATTGATCTTCGGACATGCTATATTTGATGAAACCAATGATTCATATCTAATTGTGATTAGTGTGTTAAAGGATTATTGCTGTTTTCATATATTGATTAACTCGAGTTGACCAAGTATTTTGGTGGTTGTTTATTGTTGCAATGAATACTTAAGAAATATAATTGTTAAATGATATCCTAAGTGTTAATCACATATAATGAGGTTATATTAAAGGCTTGTTGGTTGTATAAGTATGATTGCTTATTCTGATTGTAGTTGTGATTGTTGTGATATCGATTATTATTGTGGGATATATCGGTATTTGGACATCTTTACGGGATTGGTTGATATGATTCATTGGTTGGCTCGAGTACCACGCCAATATAGTACATGGATAGAGTTTGTCCCCTGTAGGTCATGACTAGTAGGCAACCATAAGACCCTTAGAATGTATGTACAAGGTATGTATGAGTGTGATGTTACTCGAGTGAACCCGGTAAATGCTTGTTGTCATTGTTGTGGTTTTTATTGGTTCCATGCGTGGCCTGAGTATTATTATTGTTGTTGATGTGGTTTTCTTTAGCGAACCACATTATGATTTGCTTGATATATTTGGGATTCTGGTGATTAGAGTCATGGTTGGCTGACTTGGTTATTATTAGAGTCATGGTTGGTTGACTTGGATATTTTTAGAGTCATGGTTTGTTGATTTGGATATTTTTAGAGTCATGGTTTGTTGACTTGGATATGGTTAGAGTCATTGTTTGTTGGCTGGGATATTGTTAGAGTCAAGGTTGTTAACTTGGTCATGGTTTGACTTGACTTGTTATCTCTTGACTTGTACCTGACTAAAGTTGTAGAGTTACTTAAAAAGGCTAAGTGTCATAAACTTGAGGTATTTATCATAATATGTGTTCATAGTTGTATTTGTTACAAGGTGATTATTATTAATCATTCACCATGATTAATAACTATTAGGATCAAACAAGTGAGTGTTAGGATTGATGACACTAGATGTGAAGGTGATGAATGATCAACGGGAATAAGAATAGAAATACTCTTAATTAAAACAAGAGATAAAGAGAGCATAAGTGGATGAAGGTGTTATGAATTAAATTGTTATATAAGATGTCATATTTTCTCTTGTGATATCTATATTGTATATGCGTGATTTAACCCTATCGGCCGATGACATCTACTAGTAGGTGTTATTTGTACTACTACTACTCTTGCTATACCCTTTTTTGGTTATAGTTTAATTGCAGGATCAATATATATTTCAGGTTTGACGTGGATATTGATCTCTGACAGCTTCTTTTCCTCTCATTCCTATGGTGGAAGTTGTGTCTTGTTTTGTACTTCATTATGCTAGAAGTTCTTGTACCTATTTAGACTAGGTCCTAGGGGTATTTTCAATTTTTGTATTTAATGTTTGTAAAATAAAATAGTTTTACTAAGGTTTGGCATTTTGTTATTTATTAAAGATTTTCGCATATCTTCTTAAAGGGTGGTAAGGGGTTCTCCTTTCTAGGTGGATTAGAATAGGTACCCTCACGAGCCAGTACATTGGGCTATGATAATTTGGTATCAGAGCCTAGGTTATCTGTCTCCCAGTACAAGAACAAATATTTGAGTAGAGTCCTACGGATTGGTGTGTTGACGTCCACATCTAATCTTTTGGAAGCTATGAGGCATTTTAGGAAATTTTTGAACTTCTCTCTTTCTTCTCGTGTGGTTGGTATAGTTGCTTATATGGGTTGAATCCAATTGGTATCTCTCGATTCCAATTGGTATCTCCACAATCATAATTGATATCTAGTCGATCCCAATTGGTACCTTGGGGAGTTCACAATTGGAACCTAGTTGGTTCCAATTGGTATCTGTCTATAAGGGCTGGAACTTATGATTTTCATATGAATTATGATCAAATTAGTTGGTTGTAAATTTGTTAGTGTAATATAAGATGCGTTTGTGATTTGTAGTTACTTGATTAACTATGAATCTGTGACAGGTGAATGTTGCAAGTTGCTATGTGTTGTGTTGTGTGTGATAGAATTTGACTATGTTTGTTTCTTTCCTTGTTGGTAGTAACATAAGGTTTGAATTCGTGCATAAGGTTAATGCCTTTGTGCTTATGTGAATCGTAGTTGGTTGAATTATTATAAATTTAATGAATTGTGAAAGGTCACAACTTTGTTATGTGTTATTGATTAAAATAAGTTGTTGT
Organism: Capsicum rhomboideum; assembly: GCA_031232105.1. NCBI lineage: Eukaryota > Viridiplantae > Streptophyta > Magnoliopsida > Solanales > Solanaceae > Capsicum > Capsicum rhomboideum. The sequence goes on along the minus strand of CP124710.1, from coordinate 29,611,679 downwards.
TATGTGATTTCAGAGGAAAATGGTATGCTAAATGTTGGGCATGGTCTTATTATTTGTAATATGGTAAGGGAAAAATAATACAGAATTGTGGAAACTCTTTTTTCAAATTGTTGGTACGGGAATAAGTACAATGGACAAAGGGCTATCGTTGCTTGATAGCGAAAATTGTGTCAAGAAAATTTTGTGGTGATTCATGATTTTTTCTTAAGGAAATTTGTTTTGTCTTTAAATTTTATGATAACTTAAAGGTTTAATTGGTGACTGTATTGTCGGGTAAGTAAATGAAAGGTTGAATATGGTAGCCCTTGGCATGAAAGTTAATTGTTTGGTGTGGGTGATATTTTCGATTGAGGTAACATTTATATTTGAACATCAGACTTTATCTAACTCGGTGGTTTTTACTGTCGATTGACTAATTACTTACATTTTGATGATAATGTGTAGTTAATAAAAAAAACATGAGATTATGGTGGAACTAACTTCCCGGGTATTTGTGAAATTATGGTTGTCGATTGGTAGAAATAGTCACCCATGTATTGATTTTTTAAATGAATTATCATTAGCTATTTATTGTATGATGTTGCTCATATGGTTATTATATGACAATAATTATTGATTAATAGTATTCCTTGGGAATGACATAATTGAATTTCTAGGATCCTCACAATGAGATAGATTGATTATGATTGATGATCCTTAGTTGTAAGGTTGGATGAGGGAATGGGGTTATTCGATGTGTTCTTGAATATTCATGTCCCTCTCATTGATCATGGTAATACTTGGTTCTGGTTTCTCCTTGAGTGATTTGGGTATGTTGGGTCGGTAACTTGACTAGTTGTAAGATAGTAGTGAGACTAAATAAGTATAGCTTGCCCTTAGTTGATAGCTAAAAAGTGGGTTATTTATAAACAATTGATTGAGGAGGATTCAATAGACTAATGTACGTGGTGGTGGAGAATCTACGTGTTAATGAAACCCATAATAGTGTGTTGGTTAGTGGTTGTACTCTAGATGGTCTATTTCTATGCGTTGATCATGGAAGGGTGAAAAGGGTCATGAGGTACATGTTTCAAAGGGAAAATACGGTGAGTGTTTGGTGATGTTATGTTTATTATATTGTTGTTTAGGGTGTAATTTCCCTCTTTAAGATTTTCCTCGGGTTGGGAGTTAGAATTTTAAGGCTAGGCTAGTCTTGGATGAAATCTGAGTGAGGTAAGGTCTAGGGCACTCTGAGAATGGATTGGGTATATATAATGAAGTTTAGCTTAATTTTATGTGAGCTAAGGCGATAAGTAACCCGCAAGACTTTTTTGAATGGAGTTCGGGTTATAGAAATCCGGGTATAGTGTTCAACGTAAATGAGTTAGTATGGGATGTCAAAAATATGAGTATCATATGGTTAAAAAGGTAAAACTAGGAAGATTCCCAAGTCTCTGCCTCACTTGTACCTCTAAAGCGGTGTGCATACCGCTATAGCGGAATAATTACTGCTATAGCAGTATTGCTATAACAGGATCGATAAAGTTATTGTTTAGCTTTCTCAGAGTTTAGAAATTACCTAGTAATAAATTTTCAAGGTTTTATTTGTAGACCACAGAGGTAAATAACTAATTCGTGCTTCTCTTTAACCAACACCCATTCGGGAACGAACGGATAGTAAATTGGTATCTGTTGTAATGATCGATTCCATTATTCCTAAAAATACTTGTGGTCAAGTCATGTGCTACTCATTCATAATAAGTGTTAGCATTAATTCTTTAGCATGGGAGTGCATCTGATATGCATTAAGTTCATGCAATACTTCTAGCACAAAGTTAAGTTGAAAGGGTCCTTATCGATTTAGTTTTGGACTAAATTTAAATTAGGGTCAAATTCAAATGAACTTTTCTCGTAGAAAATAAAGAGTTCAGGGTCCTAATACCCGCTAAATTAAACATCTTTGATCCTTCTTTCCAATGCAATCGACCGTTTGTTAATCCGTTTACTGAGTGAAAAGTTATGGCCATTTTATTGAAGTTTGTCCGTGCTGAAAAGCTGAGACCGCTTTAGCGGGATCAGGCTGCTATAGTGGTACGGACTGCAGTTTATAACTCATTTTTGACTAGTTTCAGCCCCCAAACCCCAAAAATTCATTTCTAAGCCCTAGAGCGGCGATTATCTCTTGGTATGGGTAAAAATTCTTCTTTGAGGTAAGTTTCTTCCATCATCTTCTTCATTTTTTAATTCTTTAACATCCTAAAATCATTAGAACAACCTTTAATGGTGAAATTCTTGGGGATTTGAAACCTAAGTTCATGATATTTTGGGGAAAACCTATGGGTTGGGTTAATATCACCTAGTATCACTACTAAATTGTTATTTAACAATCCCTAGCATGAATTAGTGTCTCTAAAATATGAAAATTGCTAGTTGGGACCTTGAATTCAATAAAGGTGGAACCTTTAACCTAAAAACTCCATTAATGGAGTTGAGTTGAGCTAGAAGGAACCATTTTAATTACTAATTGATCCTTGAGTAAACTTGTAGACTTGAATAAGGGTAGAATTAGTGGGATGGATAAAACATAGTTTTAATGTTATAGGAGCCTAATTGTGTGTTGATATGTTAATGGATGAATCATTGATGGATGTTTTGTGTTTGTATGACTCTTTGGTGGTTGTATTGTGAAATATTGTGAATATAGCTGGTAAGGAAATTATGTAAGCTCATAATCTAGTGGTTTAGCCTAATTATCATAAAATAGTGAACTTGATATTATATATGGTTGGGACATGGGATAATCTTGCCTAAGGCTAGTATTGAGGATTGATTATGGTATAAGAGGTGGTGACTTAACTTAAGAGCATAAGCTCTAGGTAGGCTAAGGGTTAGGAAGCAATAAGTATAAAGGTGTATAACTAGAGCTATATTGTAAGTTGAATAGAGCTGAATGATTGGTTAATGGAGTAGGTCTTGAACGTAGTAATAACTGGAATGTATGGGTTGTTAGATAATAGTGAAATCCCCAGTTTTGGTATAAATAAAGAAGTATGGGATTTATGAATGGACTTATGAACATCAAAATAGAGTTAAACTCCTTTGGGTTGAATGTGCTCTCCTAAAATAATTACTTGAATTTATTGAATATGGCTTGATAATGCTTATCGGAATAAGTCTGGGATTGGTCTTTGTACATGCTATAATTGATGAACCAATGATTCATATCTACTTATGATTAGTGTGTTAAAGGATTATTGTTGTTTTCATGTATTGATTAACTTGAGTTGACCAAGTATTTGGGTGGTTGTCTATTGTTGCAATGAATGCTTAGGAAATATAATTGTTAAATGATATCCTAAGCGCTAATCACATATAATGAGCTTATACTAAAGGCTTGTTGACTATACAAGTATGATTGCTTATTCTCATTGTGGTTGTGATTGTTATGATATCAGTTATTATTGTGGGATGTACCGGTATTTGGACATCTTCACAAAATTGTTTGATATGATTCATTAGTTGGCTCGGGTACCACGCCAATACAGTATATGGATAAGAGCTCGTCCCATGTAGGTCATGACTAGTGGGCAACCATAATACCCTTAGCATATATGTACAAGGTAAGCATGATTGTGACGGTTCCTTGAGTAAACTGGGTATATGCCTATTGTCATTGTTGTGGTTTATAATTGTTTCATGAGTGGACTGAGTATTATTATGGTTGTTGATGTGGGTTCCTTGAGTGAACAGAAATATGATTTGCTTGATATGTTTGGGATTTTACTGATTAGAGTCATGGTTGTTTGACTTGGATATTATTAGAGTCATGGTTGGTTGACTTGAATATTGTTAGAGTCATGCTTTGTTGACTTTGATATTGTTAGATTCATGGTTTGTTGACTTGGATATGGTTAGAGTCATTGTTTATTGACTTGGATATTGTTAGAGTCTAGGTTGTTGACTTGGTCATGGTTTGATTTGACTTGTTGTCTCTTGACTTGTACCTGACTAAAGTTGTAGAGTTACTTGAAAAGGTTAAGTGTCATAAACTTGAGGTATTTATCATAATCTGTGTTCAAAGTTTTATTTGTTACAAGGTGATTATTATTAGTCATTCACCATGATTAATAACTATTAGGATCAAACAAGTGAGAGTTAGGATGAATGACACTAGATGTGAAGGTGATGAATGATCAACGGGAATAAGAATAGAAATACTCTTTATTAAAACAAGGGATAAAGATAGCGAATTAAGGTGTTATGAATTAAACTGTTATATAAGTTTTCATATTTTCTCTTGTGATTTCCATATTGTATTTACGTGACCTAACCCTGGTCGGCCGCTGATACCTACCAGTATGTGTTGTTTGTGCTGATACTACTCTTTCTATACCCTTTTTGGGGTATAGTCTAGTTGCAGAATTAGTAGGTGTTTTAGCTTTGACATGGATAATGATCTCCAACGGCTTCTTCTCCTCTCATTCCTATGGTGGAAGTTGTATCTTATTTTGTCCTTCATTATGCTAGAAGTTCGTGTGCCTGTTTAGACTAGGTCCTAGAGGTAGTTTCATTTTCCACATTTAATGTTTGTAAAATTAAATAGTTGTAATAAGGTTTGGTATTTTGTTACTTATTAAAGAATTCCACATATCTTCTTAAAGGGGTAGTAAGGGGTTCTCCTTTATAAGTGGATTAAAATAGGTGCCCTCACTATCTAGTAATTTGGGTCGTTACATTATCAATATGGATTTTACTATGGGGCTTCCTCGCACTAGGAGTTAGCATGATTTGATTTGGCTTATTGTGGACCAAATGACTAAGCTCATTTTTTGCCAGCCAAAACCTCAGATACACCAGAGGATTACGACAAACTATACATCTGTGAGTTAATCAAAATTCATAGGGTTCCTTTATCCATTATCTTAGACCGAGGTGCTCAGTTCACCTCTCAATTTTGGAAATCATTTCAGAAGGGTCTTGGCACGAAAGTGAATCTTAGCACTGCGTTTCACCCTCAGAAAGATGGTCAGTATAATCGTACTATCCATACTCTAGAGGATATGTTGAGGGTCTATGTAATCAACTTCAAAGGGAACTGGGATGATCACTTGCCTCTAATTGAGTTTGTGTATAATAACAGTTACCACTCTAGCATCTAGATAGTGTCATTTGAGTCTTAGTGAGGCAACTTTGATTGGGCTAGATTCCATTCACGAAGCTATGGAGAAAGTTCATTTAATTAGGGAGAGGTTAAAAATAGCTCAGAGCCTTCAGAAGTCATATGCTGATGTGAGGAGGAGAGAGCTTAAGTTTGAATTAAAGGATTTGGTGTCCTTGAGAGTTTCGCCTATGAAAGTGGTGATGTAATTTAGTAATAAAGGAAAGCTTAGGCCTCGTTACATAGGTCCCTATCAAATTTTGAATAAGTTTTGGAGGTAGATTTTGAGTTGGAGTTGCCTAGCGAATTAGCAGCACTGCACCCTGTGTTTCACGTATCCATTCTTAAGAAGTGTATTGGGGATCCGTTGTGTGTTGTTCCTTTAGAGAAGGTTGGGATTAAGGATAACCTTACATATGAAGAAATTCCATAAATTTTGAATCGTCAAATTAGCAAATTGAGATCAAAATAGGTAGCATTAGTTAAGGTGTTGTGGAGAAATCAAGAAGTTGAGGAAGCCACATGGGAGACCGAAGAAGCTATGAAGTCTAAGAATCCACACCTATTCACTCTTCCCAATGTTAATGTTTTAGGTAATGACCTTTTTCCTATAGAAAGGCATAGAAACTCTCACTTCCATTGTTCTTATCTTGTAGGTCTATGCTTATGTTCGTGCCTTGTATGTTTCACTCAAGCTTTATTTTTCATTCGAGGATGAATGATCCCAAGGGGGAGATATTATAACACCTTGAACTTTTGGGCTAGGATTTGAACTGTTCTATATTTTTTGACTAGACCTAAAACTGAGGAAATTGTTTTTGTACATAGTTGTAAAATCCAATTCTTGAGTGTGGGGCATGCTATAGATATAGGTTAAAGATCGTTGAGTCTGGTTCCCAACACCATCGACCGTTCGTCAATCTGAGTTATGTGCTAAAAGTTAGGCCAATTTTACTGGGCTTGTCTACGCAGCCTGCAATATAAAAAGGACGACAGTCGAGTGACTATACGGGTAAGGCAGTGGCTTAGCTAATGTAGCACGAACAGCCGCACGACCTATGGTCCAGCTGTGCGACCGCGCGCTGTTCTTCGATTTTTCTTTAGTTTTGTCTTCTTTTTATGTTCCAAGAGGGGTATTTTTGTCCTTTAACCTCTACAAACTCATTTTATATCCTAGAAACATCCCAATATGTAGAGTAACTCCCAAATCCCTCATTCCCCTCCTCTCAAACCTCAAGAAACTCAAAAAAGGGTTTTTTTCCCTAAATTCTAATTCCAAGGGCCTAGTTCAAGATTTCACTTCAAAATATTATCAAGTTCAGGCATGTGGTGATTCAACAAGGACCTCCTTTAATCCTTGTGCCCCTAAATTCAGTTAATAAACATGGTATACTGAATTTAATATCCTAGGATTTATACCCACTTTATGATTTTGGTTTCATTCTTCGATTTCCATGTTTCCTATAATTATTATAGCTTTCAAAATGTACGAATCCCCAATGTATGAGTTTTAACCATGAACTTTAGCTATTTGCACTTGAATTTACCCAAACCTCCATAAATTTGCACATTGTACATGATTTTAGTATGATATGAGTTATTTGACATGATTTGACCTTGTGGTCACAGACAATATGTAAATCAAGAAAACTTTACATGTTGATATGAGAGAGAAATAGAAGCATGATTGGTTTTCAGACTCATAAACTAATTTATGCTTACTTCTTGATAACTTACTATAGTAAGAGCAACATGACGTGTTTTGGGAGTAGTATTTAGCACCGAGGGAATACGGGTTTAGATAACAACCTAAATTCCCAAACTACGTGCCACCGTAGGCTATCAAAGGGGTCCTCGCCAGTTGAGACTGTCCCCTTTTTCCCCAAAATGGGTCCATAAGTGAATTCACACCAAACATGGTTCTCTACCCCTTGCAAGGTATTGAACACCCTCCCAACAAGGGTTAAAAGTTGGGCTCCATGTTGCTCAAATAGGGCATGTCGGTTAAGAGAATCTCCCACAGAAAATGTGTTTTGAAATTTAAGTGTATATGGCTAACTAGTTTGTTTAGTTACTATTCTTTATCCATTATATCTATGTTTTACTACTTTAACCTATTTAAATGAAATGAAGTGAGTCATTATATACTTTTCTTACACATGTTTTACTCCTCACATGATCTACTTTTGTTGTGTATATCTATTGCATGTATCTCCCATATACTCAGTACATTTCATACTACTGACCACATACTCTTTTGTGCTCTGCATCCTATCATGATGTAGGTTCTGGTGTTCGCCCTCAATCTCACAAATAGACATGATTGGAAATTCCTACTCCCATCTAGTTGGTGAGTCTTCATGTTTTGAGGAATTGGTTATGTTTCCTGTTTTATTTTAGTAGTTCAGTTGTATACTCAGTTCAAACATTCACGAATTTGGGTCTGCTGGAGGGTTGTCCCAACGGTTCTTCAATATGTTAGAGGCTTGTACAGACTTAGTAATATTTCACTTATCATTTATGTGGGGATTATTTTTAGTTTATGCTGACAGACTTTAGACTTGATACTTCGTATCCATATTTCTTATGAATAAATATTAGCTTCTGCTAATGTTTTTAAATAAATTAAATACGGTTTAGTGATGAGCTAGATTCCATGTGTTAGCTTTGGACTACTAGTAGTCCTAAGCACTGTGTGATGTCAAATAGGTAGTCTCGGGGCATGACACGTATTTATGATAGTCACCTCCTGTTCGCATAGGAGGGTAGACCTAGCATCATTTTAAAATCTCCGTTTTTATCTTTAAACTACAAAACTCCATTTTGGAGGTTTGAGAGCTTATTTTTGGAGGTTTCAAGAAGGCTTTTCCAGATCTAAACCTTGGGTGAGTTTATAAATCTTGTTTTATCATTTTCCTCTAATTAGTTTATGATTTTACCTTTAGGTCAAAGTTTTTAAATTTGAAAATGGGGGTTCTTATTGGTAAAGAAAAAGTACGATATTTTTATGATTTCAAACTCAATCTCAACCCCTTTTTTTATGGGATTTTAGATATTAACTCTCTAAATAATGAGTAATGTGATTTTCGATAAAATTTGTTTTACCTTTGTGGGCTCAAGGTCACTTTTCGAGTTGACTTTTGAACTTGGATCTAGAGTGTGTCAATAGGGATATTGTTAGCTTCATTTTCTCACCTAGAACTCATATTTGAATAGATCGGACTTGTTCAAGATAATTCGGAAGGGCAAAGCTTTGGTTTGATTCATAGAGCTTTCTTAAGGCAAGTTGAGACTTTCTTTGACTCTTTTTTAAAGTACTTAAGTGTTTATTGCCTAAATTGGGAGTAAGGGATGGGGGTCCCAGATAGATGATGTGACTAGCATATATTCAGGTGCTAATGTATTGTAAATGGCTAAGCATGGAATTTAATGACTTGTTGGGATAATTCTCTATTATTGATTGTTAGATTATATTGTGTAAAGTATTTAATTATGAATATGGATTTGGAAGTTGTTGATATTAGAGGTATAGCCTGTTATGAGTGAGAATTGAGCTACATTGACAAATTGTGGTGCTTGTAGCCGGTATTGTTGAGTTGGGTATGGCCTTCTGAGCCTAGATTTGAGATATTGTATTGTTCCTTATTATTGTTATTCATGCATACTCACTCATGTTCCCATCTTAGGACTGTGGAATTGATATTCTAAGAAAGATTGATTTGAAATGACTTGCATGCCCGAGAGAAAAGTGTTCCATGTGGATTTTACTGGTTTTATTTGCATTCCAATGGGAAATAGTTCCTGGTGGATATACGAACCTTGCGAGTCTCCCATGAATCCCATCTTGCCATACAAAGCAGCGGGTGTATATTGTCATTCATTGCATCATATTGCACCACCAAACCATTTTCGTATGATTGATTTGTTATGTTTTAGTATTGTATTTGATTGATTGATATTATTTTAGTTCGAGAGTTGTTGTTGATTATTGGTATTGATGTGATATAAATGTTAGATTAGACTGGATTTCCTAAGTGCATGTTATTTAGTTGTATTGGATGGTTGATTTCAGTGGCTCTCCAATGCTTTAAATTAGGGTCAGTCGATGATGATGCTTAGTACACTATTTAATACTCAACTTTATTTTTTCAACACCTTACGTGCAAGTACTGAGCCAGTGGTCCCTGAATTTGATCTTGTAGTTACATGGTGATTGCTTCACGGAGATTCTGAGGTGGCGGCAGTTGATCCCGATTGTCCTGGGTTTCTTCTTGTCCTATTCTTATGTTTATTTTCTGAATTTTAGATAGTTTTGGACTATTCTTTATATTACTCTTATAGAGGCTTGTACATATGACTATCGGACCATGGGCACTTGAGATTTATGGCATAATTTTGTATGCATGGTTTCAAGACTTTTCGGGCTTTATTGTTCTTTCAGTTTCTTTCCATTTCTTTATATTTTGGGTTATTGTCTTGGGTTGGGATTTAGACTTACCTATCATGGTGGGTGTGATAGGTTCCGTCATAGTTTCGATTTTGGGTCGTGACAAAAAATTACCTCAATCCAAGTTTTCTAGCCCCAAAAAGATGAGAATATCAAAATTTGCTGATATTTATACTTAAGGTGGCTGTAATTACGACAAGATTCTCCATATTTGCAATCACTTGTTTACTTTTGTGGATGCACCAGACTCAACAATAGCTTTGTCACTGAAGGGGAATAACTCTTTCATTCGACCTCAAATTTTGATGATTATTATTGATATAGTTCCGAAACCACGATACAGATCTAATGGTTCAATAAAATCACAACTAAGAGCACATTTTAATGGTGTGGTACCATTTATAGTCAAAACAATGTCCAAACACATAATACTATCACAAGACAGTCAAAACCTACCCAAAACTCGTCGGAATCTAACTAAAATTTGCACAAATTAGAACTTTCAAATCATAAATAAAGGCTCATTCAGTCAAAATTTAATGATGATCAACTCTTATTCTTTGAAATCAGTAGTTTCCAACTTAAGCATATAAATCACTCTTGATCTCCTCATGACTCATCCAAAACATCCATCTAATAAAATACCATAAAAACCCCTAGAAACTGTCAAATCATAATTTTGATTTTGTTTAGCCCAAATGTTAACTTTCATAAACTCTTATTGTATTTTGTCTCAAATTTTTTTGTTTTTTATTTTTTTTGTTATATATAATATCTCAGGACCCATGCCACCCAACCTCACAAGTAATTATTCACCTTTTAACCTATTGGGAGTGTCATTTAAAAAAAAGATTCTATTACTCAAAATTACTGGAATAATGGTTACATGTTAACTATTAATTTTTTAATTTACTCATTGGTGACATAAGCATCCTAATAACTATCTAGAACTTTGGGACCCATTCAAGTTATCCAAACTTTCAAGTTTTGATTCTAAGTCTATTAACTCCAAATGTAGACTTTGGACATACCTTAAGTTTTCAATTTTCTATCTTTTAGTTTTCTTCTCCGAAAATAATTCAGATCCCTCAAGGACCATGTCACCATCCTCACAGGTTATAAATCAAATAATAAAACTATGAAAATGTCATTTCAGACAAAAAAGTTCTAATAATCAAGACGAACGATAGTTCGTAACAGAGTAATAAACTTTTATTACTTGAAAAGTTCATTCCATACAATTACTCATTATGAAGAAACAACATAGATTTTTTTTTATTGTAGGACTCAACTACTTAGTTGGTAAAGTCGAAGAACTAGCCACATTCATTTCCTAAATTTTTTTTGGATCTTTATGTTTTATGATCACTTGGATCAAATGATCTTAAAATTTTTTGATCTCTTAGTACAATTTTTGAAGACTCCCCAATTCAGTCATCTCAAAATCTTCTGACTGGCGATGTGTTAAATTACCATCAATTGATTTTTCTTTCTCCATTTTATCTTCTACCTTCTTTTTTGATCTTCATATAAAATCGAGGTGCAGATGGGTGATTGGCCTCTACAAATTGGCGCATGACTGATTCAACACCAGGGTTACCAAATAAAATTGGTTGGTTACCAATTGAGAAAATGATAATTGCAATCTTAATGTCACATAAGATAGAATGCTCTTTCGCTTTCGTACATAGAGATTTCTATATCTTAGACATTAACACCTTAAACACGTTTATCTTGGGTAAATGCTAAATCAATATTTATTGTTAATTGAGAACTCTTTCTTTCCATTTCTACAACAAGAGAAGATGGAAATATACAATAATTTCTTGTCTAAAGTGTAGAAGAAACTTGAACTAGAATGAGTACATGCTCAAACTAAACGTGTAAATTTATAGAAACTTTTTCCCGTCATCTGACATTTAAATTTTAAAATTTATTTCTTGGACATTCAACTTTTTCTATTTATAAAAGTCCCCCTTATAATTTGATAATTTACATCCTCTCATTAGTGAAATTTCTTAGATTCGTAAATTGTTGAGTTTAATGTAAACATCTATTTTTTCAAATGAAAAATTATTGGAAATATTGAAGTCAGGCAAAAGCATACAAAATTACTTAAATTTATCCTTATTAATAAAAACTATCATACTTACTCATTATATATTTTATTAATTTTTCTTCTGTTTTTGAATTCTAATTTAATAAAAAAAGATAAGAAGGAAAGAAAATATTTGTCAATAAAAACTATTTTTATAAAGGAATTTTTGTATGAAATTGGTAGAAAAAGGGACTAAACCAACAAAGTATTGAATTTGTATCTTTGAATTACAAATAATTATAAGACTGATTCAGTATAAATGATTTTCAATTACTTTGAATTTCTTAGGTAATGTCATTATTTTTATTCTGAAAAGAAATTTCGATTAAATAAAGGATTTTCTAACATCATCAAATGAGTGAGTCACGGAAATAAAACTTACATAAGAGGGACTCAAACATAATTATAAAGCTAGAGTGTAGGTGAGTGTAATTATACAGAACTAGTGTATATTACCGTAATCAACATCTTTTGAATAGATAGTGTAGATTACTCGAATTTTATCTTTTGATTAGATTGCCAATTTTAAAAATTAAGAAATAAAATATAAAGGAATAAAAAAATTCTATTGAATGACTATTCAATTAGGAATTTCATTTTTCTCATGACCCCAAAATTGAGGTCGTGATGACACCTATTGTAATAACTCTTATAGTGATTTTTGACTTTTGATACATTTTGACTATTTTATTCCTCCCTGTAGTTACTTTTGGGTATTTGTGGTCTATAAGTTTGTGTGACATAGTTTACAAGGTGGTGGGAGGTATTATATGAGTTTATCAATTTGGAAGGCTTTAAAGTTAGCGTGATTGTCCTTGTTCAAAATTTGGAGATTTGGAGGTCGTATGAGAATTTTGTCAGTTCCATTACCTTCAATTATTATTTGGAGATTGTGAAGTGTTCTAATGGATTTTGAGTAGTTTGTTGGATACTTGGAGGTTTATGGTTGTAACAACCCTTGTTTGTGATTTTCAGCTTTTTCTATATTTTGACAGTTTTTCCCTTCTCCATAGTTGGTAAATGCTATTTATGAGTTGTGGGGTTGGTTGGAATGGTCGCTGAAGCATTTGGGATTAATTTGAGTGAGTTTTAGGTTTTGAGCAGTCTTATAAGTGAATAGTTTGATATTGATCAACATTTTGTGATTCGAGCGTCAGATGGTGATTCTGTCAATTCCATTTGATCCAAAATGTCAATTTTGAGTTAGTAGCATAGTTGGATCGGATTCCAAGCCCTTATATTGAGTTTTGATCTATTAGATGAGAATATAGTTAAGTTTAACCTAAAAGGGTCTCGTGGGTTAACTTGTTGAAAATGACCTCTTTTGATAAATTTGATGGTTCCATTGAGTTTGGAACGTCGAAATTAGCCTAGAAGCACTATTGGTTTATTTCTGTATCCCAAACAAATCCTGAGGGTCCATTTAGAGAAATTTTAAATCATTCCTTCAGTTGAACTGCTGCAACTGGTGCAACAAAAGAACCTTCTTCGAGTTCGTGAGAGACTCCTCGCATTCGCAGAGTATGATTTTTTTATTCATCACGATCGCGCTATAAAGGCTCGCGATGGTGAAAAGTTAAAAAGTCAGGTCATAGCGAATGAGAGGTGGTGGCTGCATTCACAAGGGTTCAGTTTGGGTCAGGTCACGATCGCGACATAAGCGACCGCGATGGCAAAGAAACACTGTTCACCTGGAACAATATTTAAGCCTTTTCTCGTGATTTTAACCCATTCTTCACCATATTTGAACTTTGACACCTCGAAAAACATAATCTTAAAGATAGTTTTTGGGTAAGCTTCTAAACTTGATTTTAATCATTATTCATTGATTTATCTCAAAAACAACTTCAAAACTTGGATTTTAAACTTGAAATTTTGGGACTTTACTCGGTAAAGTGAGAAAATGGTTTTTTGATGATTTCAATTTGCTTTTCAATGAGTTTTCATATTTAGGACCCTTGAGGTATGAGAAACCTGATTCTTAAATAAAATTTCAATTCTACCCTTTTTCCTTTGGGGTCAATTTTTGATCCATTTTTGGACCCAAAAAGAAAGTAGCTAATATGGGTATCGTTAGAATCCTTTTGACATGTAAGTTATGTTTTTGATAGATTTGGTTCGTTTCAAAGTCGGACATAAAGAAAAGGTTCCGTGTTGAAGGGTCCAGGCTTAAGATTTGAATTTTCAAGGTAGGTTATGACTTAACTTTCTTCAGACTGGACTCATAGATAACCATTCATGTAAAGTATGCTATGGGTTGTGGTTTTGATATGAGATACATATTCTGAGATAGTTATTTTATCGTGTTGTTCATGTAGGGGCATATGTGAATATTATTATTGACTTCAGAGATTATTATTATCATGTTGCCCATAAGAGAAATTATGTGAATTGTCACGACCCAAACTACCAGGTCGTGAGGGTACCTATTCTAATGAACCTAGATAGGAGAATCCCTTACCACCCTTTAAGAAAATATGTGGAAGCCTTGATTAAATAAAAATAACCAACCTTTATTAAAATTGATAAGTGCGGAAATGTAAACTACCCCTAGGAACTAATCTAAATAGGTACAAGAGCATCTAAGGAAGATTAATCTGGACACAACTTCCACCATGAGTGAGGAAAGGGGGAGTTGCTGAAGGATCCCTACCGCAAGAATCATGAAACCAACATTGATTCTTGCAAAAGACTATACCCCAAAAAGGGTTTATCAAGAGTAGCATCAGTACAAACCACACGTACTAGTAAGACTCATCGGTTAACCCGAATTGTACTATACAAATATAACATAAATATTCAAAAAATAACATGCACCTTATTATACTCCTTAACCAATCACCTGAACGGTTCATCTGCCCATACTACTGACCTCTAGCTCTAAACTGAGAGATACCACTCCTCCTCAAATGAATTCACTACCCCCGAACCATTAAGTCTGGCCATACTCAAGGTCAACATACGTCTGAGGATATCTAGAACAGGGGAAAAGTCCTAAATCTAAGTCAAGAATCTAATAAGTTACCTAGCATACCCGCAGAAGATCCATTTGGACATGTACCTGTCCTCCAACCCCAAAACATTAGATTGAATTTAACACATAACTCACACCCGATCTTCTTCCTATCCCACTGACATAGGAATCTTTACTCACCCTCACCTCCTTGGCTATTCCACCACTCGAGGCAATATAACGAATCTAGCCAAAAGTAAAAATTAAGGATTACACTATAAGCAGACCACCCGTAACTAGAATATAGTACAACAAGTTAAACCATGCTCAAATCAAGAATACACTTAGCACATCAAGAATCAAATAGGCAGTTGAGGATATTTAATCAACAAGTCAACAAATTATCACCAAGTCAAGTCAAACCATGATCAATTCAACAACCTTGACTTCTAGAAATATCCAAGTCAACATACCGTGACTCTAATAAAGTGAATCCCCAAAACATATCACAAGTAATCGAACCACACAAAGATCCAAATATATAATAATCATATAAGTATATTCTTCAGTTCACTCATAGAACCGTCAAACTCACCTGACCTTCGTATATACACGCTATGGGTGATACATCCTCCCACTAGATATGACCTATAGGGGATAATTATTGTCCATGTACTAAACCCTAGCCACAAGTGTCTACCAACCTTGTTTCACCAATAACCCATGATAACGTCCCAAATACAAAAACATTCCACATTTAGCAATAAGGTAGGTCAAAATCATACAACAATGTAATATCCTTTGCATTGACCACACCAAAAAATAGACACTAATAAGTCATACTACCAAGTAGTTAACATGCACATATAGAATAAATTGGATTAAAATACTATTTCACCACCTACACTACCGGTTAGCGCTTTGATCACGACACATCCATAATGCTACATTCCAAAAATTATGATAAATATCACCACCTCAGAACATCCAGAAACTCTCCCACCCTCCCATGGTGTTATCTCTTCTTTTTTAGGGTTTAACTTATAACTGGTAATTTGCCCTTTTCACTATCCTAACACGTGTCTACAACAGTGAACTATCAAATTCATAGCATAACCATACTTAACGTAATAAGGTATACAGACAACCCATACTCGTACACTACAACTTTAAATGATTTTAGCCATCCTAACTCTATGCCCGAAGGCCTAAACATGCAGTCACCCATCCATCTATGTTACATTCATGCTCTCTAAACTGGGTCTATGCTACTTAATTAACCTTAGCTTACGTTGATGTCAACTAGCTGTAGGAAGAATGAACTAATGTAAAATCTATCTTTTCCAAGATCACGGGCACGTTAATCCTTGAAAATCCATGGATTTGCCCCCATCCGCACCCATTTCTCCTCTTCTCCATGGTTTCAATACATGGGAGGCTACCCTAAGGGTTTTTGCAGCCTCCCACATTATTTATTTATACCAAAGTAGAGAGGATAAATAAAACCCACTTAAGTGGGTATTCTGGTCTGTGTCATCCTGCTATAGCGGCACAACTATAGTGGAATAAATCTCTATATAGTGGGCTGACGTCAGCCTGAGCAAACATCTTTAAGTTCCAAAATTTTATTATATGTGGCCTCAAGTAAATGTTCTACCAAAATCCCAATAATATCTGCACTCCTCACTAATATTGAGGAGTTTCCTAGTAACGATGGGTTTGGTCATTACAACAGATACTAATTTACCCATCATTCATTCTCAAGCAATCAAGAAGAAGGAATAGTTTGAGCCTTGGTTTTTGGAACTTAACACCCTCCATGCGAGATTGTAAGCAACTAATTACCGCTACCTGGATCCTAATCCGGAAATTAAACTACCCGACAAATTTATCGAAACATAAAAGCCTGAACCCTGATTCACCACACTTCTAGCATCAAAACCCTATCACCGATCTAATGAGAATAGGTCCTTCGTGCCCATACAAGCACGCTGCAAAAATGGGAAACTCATTCTCTGAATGCCTGAGATATCCGAAAACTCGTCAAACCACGAACATCAGACGAGGTTTCTAGAAATTTTAAAACTCAAAATTTTTTAGAATCAAAGGAGGTACCTCTTTATAGCATCCTAAAATAGTTTTAAAAAGGTGAAATGGGTTCATTTCCCATTTCTGTTATTCCACTCGACAAACACTCTCCCTCTTTCCCCGATCACTTCGCTTTCATTATCGAAACAAGCTAACACTCAACTCCCTTACTTTGTATTACTTTATTACTCGCGATTTTATATGCATTAGGCTAGAATTAGATTGAATAAAAAGGGGTTTGTGTTGGGTTTTCAAGTTTTGATTTTTTACGCTTTTCAAATAAAAATATGAAGTATGGTTGCTTCTCTTACATTCACAACACTTTGGTTGCATTCTAGGAGTAAGAAACTTGAAATTTTACGGTCTAAAATTATTCAAAACTAGGAAGAATGTGAAGGGTACTTTTTGGTTTTGAATTGATGATTTGGCCATGATTTAGGAGTTATTATGCCTAAATTTTTGTAAAATGTTGTTCTAGGGCATTTTTGGAACACTGATCTGAGTTCATAACTGGAAATGGGTAAATTTGTGTCAATGGGCACCATTTTCGTACCCCTGACTGTTGGGGACGATGAAGCTTGCTATAGTGGCCTTCATCGCTATAGTGGTACCGCTATAGTGAGAATCCCTACTATAGCGGAAGGCTGCAGGCAGTAGCTTCCCACCTAAAAGCTGAAATTTTTAAAACTTTTTAGTTTAATTCTTTCTTGACGCTCGATGATTTCTAATGAGTTCCCTTATTGAATTTTGCAGGTTAAATATCTAGCATGGCTACAAACCAATATAATTCCTCTGCCTACAAAAGATTCATCGATGAATCTAGTCTGGAATGATATTGCAATTATCGATGGATGGGGATTTGACATGAGGAAGGTGGAGGAGAAGGTGCCGGATTTCTACAACCGACTATAGGAATTAAGTTGGAGGCCACTGGTGGTAGCTCCCCCCAAGGGGGTCGCTACTTGGGTAAGGTAGTTCTATGTCCTACTCCCTATCGTGATTTGGGATTCCCTCAACCCTACTATACACATTCAGGGAGTGGACATCCCGATTGATTCTCGTACCATTAATGAGATGCTTGGGGTATATCACGTCTCCAATGCAGACTTCATTACTAAGGCCCGAGAGATGAACATGACATGGATGCAGGACACTCTAATTCTTGAGGAGTTTTGGGAGAAGGTCTACTGGCCTTCCCTCGAGGGTGTTACCTATGCTTACTATTAAACTGGTGCTAGGAGATGGCTGAACCTGGTAACTCAGAGGATTCATTCATCGAACAACACTACCGCCGTAACCTACCTTCGGGCTCTGATGGTAGCCTATGCTATTCGGGATATTCGACTGAATGTAAGGGCCTAGATAGTCATGGAGTGGAAAGAATTCTATCGGGGCACCAAGAAGGGTCCCTTCCTCCCTGGGTTGGTATCAGAGTTGTGCAGGCGGGCGGGGGTGCCGAAGGAGCCTAATAATGCAGTGGCAGAGATGGACATTCCCTTTCACCCTATCTTGGTGAGAGTGTACTCATCCCAGAAGATTAAGAAGAGAAAAACAGGTGGGGCAGAGAGTAGCAGAGCCGCAGAGGAGGCCCTTGAGGCAGACGAGGATGATTATCATGATGACGCTCCCTCCCTGTCCCCACCTCCAATACCTAACAACCAGTGGGAGGATGATTTATCCATTGTTAGGATGTTCATAGAGCATCACCCCTCTAATTCTACAGCCCTCTCCGCTGCCCAAGACATTTTAGCACTCTGCCTAGAGCTCGATAAAGAGAGGAAGAAGAAGTGCTCCTGGGATCTCTTGCTTTCCCAAATGTGGAAAACCGTGAAGGTCATTTTCAGGTGTGTGGCACCTAACTAGGAACTTCCCGAATTAGAGCCATATGATCTGAGGGAGTTTTCCTTTCTGAGTGATGCGGAAGGAGGCGACCCTACCCCAGCAGCCCGCGACTGACAAGGCACTGAGCTAGGTTCCGTTATCCCCTCCCACCTTATTTATGATGATTGATTTGGGTTGCCCCCATTTTGGGTATGTACTAGACATTATACTTTCTTTTATTTTCCCGTACATGGATGCTAATCTTTCCTTTCTGTATTAATAAATATAAGACCTGACATATGGTATTTATGCGATTTTTATATTCATGCAATGCCTCATACTCAAAATGTTGAAATAAACAAGCAAAACATAAAAGTCAAAAATAGGGGAAAACAAGGAATTGTTACTAGGCAAGTTCCATGCATCCAACAAGGCTTAGCATAGATTTCTAGTTTTTAAGCAACAACAACAAATCAGATTCCTTATAATTGCACCTCTTCATAATTATTCAACCAACAGTAAAGTCATGGTTAAAGTTTTTCTAAACACTACACAGCACATAGCAACTCACAACATTTCACATAGCATAGATTCAAGCAAATCAAGCACCTACAATCACAACACATGAAATGAGGAAATCAAAATCAAGATCATTCGTTCATGTCTCATTAATATAGCCTTTACTCAAAATCAATACCAATTGGAACCATCCCGATTCAAATTTTTATTATTGGTATCCTTCAAAGCAAAGTCAAGTGATATCCACTTGCCTAGTCGAGATACCAATTGGGCTCAACTCATACAACAACTGAACAACCACACGAGAGGGAGGAAAGAAGTGAAACAATTTTCCTAAGATACCTAATAGATTTCCTAAGATTAGATGTGGATGTCAACACACTAATTCATAGGACTCTACTCGACGCCTGCTATTGTATTAGGAAACCGGTAACCTAGGCTCTTATACCAAGTTTTCATGACCCAAACTACTGTGTTGTGAGGGTACCTATTATAATTCACCTAGATAGGAGAACCCCTTACCACCCTTTAACAAAAATATGCAGAAGCCTTGATTAAATAGAAATAACCAACCTTTATTACAACTGATAAGAGCAAAAATGTAAACTACCCCTAGGAACTAGTGTAAATAGGTACAAGAGCTTCTAAAAGGAAGATAAATCTTGACACAACTTCCATTATGAGTGAGAAAAGTGGAAGCTACTGAAGGATCACTACCGCAACAATCATGAAACTAACACTGATTCCTACAAAAGATTATACCCCCCAAAAAGTACAACAAGAGTAGCATCAGTACAAACCATACGTACTGGTAAGCCTCATCGGTTGACCTGAATTGGATTAAACAAATATCACCTAAATATTCAAAAGATAACATGTACCTTATTAAAATTCTTAGCCAATCACCTGAACGGTTCATCTAGCCATACTGCTGACCTTTAGCTCTAAACTGCGAGATACCTCTCCTCCTAAAATGACTTCACCACCCCAAACCTCTAAGTTTGGCCTTACTTAAGATCAACATATATCTGAGGACATCTACTACAGGGTAAAAGCACTAAACCTAAGTCTAGAATCCAATAAGTCAGCTAGCATACCCGGAGAAGACCCATTCAGACATGTAACTTGTCCACTAGGCCACTAAACATTAGATTGGATTTAACCCATAACTCACACCCATACTTCTTCGTATGCCACTGACATAGGACTCTTTACTCACCCTCACCTCCTTGGGACCACTCGAGGCAATATAACCAGTCAAGCCAAAAGTAGGAATTAAGGATTATGCTATTAGCAGACCACCCTTAACTAGAATATAGTACAACAAGTTAATCCATACTCAACTTTAACATAGACTTAACACATTGAGAATCAAATAGGCAGTTTGATATTCAATCAACAAGTCAACAAAATATCACCAAGACAAGTCAAACCATGATCAAGGCAACGACCCTTACTTCTAGCAATATCGAAGTCAACATACCATGACTCTAATATCAAGAATCCCTAAAATATATGACAAGTAACCAGGCCACACAAAGATCCCAAATATATAACAAGGATATAAGTGTCTGCCAATCTTGTTTCACCAATAACCCACTAGAACATCCCAAATACTGAAACATTCCACATTTAGCAATAAGGTAGGTAAAAAATCATACGATAATGTAATATCCTTTACATTGAAAACACCTAAAAATATGCACTAACAAGACACACTACCAAGTAGATAACATGCACATATAGCACAAATTGGATTAAACTACTACTCCATCACCTTCACTACCGGTTAGGACTTTGATCATGACATATCCAGAATGCTACTTTCTAAAAACTATGATAAGGATCACCACCTCAGAACATTCAGAAACTCGACCACCCTCACATGGTGTTATCTCTTCCTTTTTAGAGCTTAACTAATACTTGGTAATTTTCCCTTTTCACTATCCCAACACGAGTCTACAACAATGAACTAACAAATTCATAGCATAACCATACTTAATATAATAAGGTATACAGATAACCCATACTCATACACTACCTAAATTTAACTAATTTTAGCCATCCTGACTCCGTGCTCGAAGGCCTAAACATCCAGTCTCCCATCCATCTATTTTACATTCATGCTCTCTAACTCGGGTCTGTGCTACTCAATCAACCTTAGCTTTCCTAGATGTCAACCAGCTGTAGAAAGAATGAACAAATAAATAATCCATACTTGCCAAGATCATGGGCATGTTAATCCTTTAAGATCATGGGTTTGGAGAATACCATGTGATTTATTTCAACCAAAATAGAGAGGAGAAATAAAACCTGCTTAAGTGGGTATTCTAGTCTGTGTCATCCTGCTATAGTGGCATGCGCACCGCTATAGCGACACAGCTATAGCGAAATAAATCCCGCTATAGCGGGCTGACGTCAACCTGACCCAACTTTTTTAAGTTCCAAAATTTTAATATACGTGGCCCCACATAAGCATGCTACCAAAATCCCAATAATATTTGCACTCTGAACTAATATTGAGGCATTTCCTAGTAATGATGGATTTGGTCGTTACATGAATCTTTTTATTGACTTGAGGGATTATTATTATTGTGATGCATATGCGGGGGATAGTGTTGGTCTAATTGATTATTATTTGTAATCTGACTTTATTGTGATGTCCGAGTGGGGGCTTAAAATAATATTATTTATGTATTATATGACTTTTTATTATTGTGGTGCCATAAGATGGATTATATCATAATTTATTTAGATTTGAGGAGATTTGAGCTTATTTGATACCATTATTGAATTGTTTTATTGCATGATATTGCTTTGGTTATGAGCATGCATCCTTATTTCATTTAACCATAAACATAAAATTGGTACCATAGGAAAGAACTAATTTTAAAAGAAAATGAAACAATTTATAAAGCTCTTAATCGAGGGATTTTTCGTCAAGGTTGATTGAGATATGATATTGAGATTGTGAAAGTAAATGGATTCAAACCCCTATGGATCCTGTCCTGGAATTTTATGCACAAAAGGTTTATACGAGGGTCATACGATGGCTTCCTTCATCATCATCCCACTACATTACATCATTTGTACTTCTATGTGTGTGTTGTTATAGTGTATTTAGTCTTGTCTTATATATAATTATTGTGTAGCTATTCTTATATAGATATTATACATGTAAAATTATTAGGAGATACATATTGATCCACCATTAGGAACTTTTTTATATGCTGGAGGAAGCGTGCTCATAGTATTCTTTACTTGTTTTATTTTCAGCTTTGCTCAGTCGGGATATGATACCTACCGAGTATAAGTGGATCGTACTCAGTCTTATTTTGTGTTCCCTTTCAGTTCAGATCCTAGTTTGAGTACCCACATAGTGTGAGAGCATATTATGTTCAAGGCTGATTCGGAGTACAAGTAAGCTCCTCTTTTTGGGCTTGATTCCAGACTTCTTCTATCCTTGTTATCTTTATTTTACTTTTTAGAGACAAACTTGTGTCTTTTATCAGTTGTAGTTCTATTTACTCATAACAACATATTTAAGGATTAGAGTTGTAGTTTTTCAAATTCTGATATTATTATTTATATTATGGACTGACTTCCTCATAAAGTCTTGTATTGGGTTTATTGTCGCTTTTCTGTATTCTTTAACTATTTGGGTGTTGGATTACCTACCTAGGATTGGGATGGGGTGGGTTCCATCATGACCTCTACTTATGGATCATGACAAATTGATATTAGGAGCGCTAGGTTCACCAGTCTCAAGCATAAAAGAGCAAGATGAATAATAAAGTCCTACAGATTGATACGTTGATGTCCATATCTATCTTCAGGAGTATATATGACTTTTTTAGGAAATTTTCTCTAATTTGATTCCATATCATTCGTATAGTTCATGTCATTCATTCTAAACTTTTATTCCATTCTTTCTACACAGATGGTGAGGACTAGATCTAAAGTTATTGAGGATGTTGAGCTAGCACCCATTGTTGGGGCCGCAACTAGGGTGAGGCAGAGGCCACAGCTGAGACAGAGGTAAAGGTCGGGCATGACAAGTGGCGTTTTCCTAGCCCGATATTAAGCATGAGGAGGAGGTTTATTTTCTAAAGGATATAGGACTAGCTCATTCCCCTCAGGGTTTCATAGTTAACCAATATTGTAGGATCTATTGGTTCATTTTTTAGGCAATTTGGATGTCATTCCCCAGGCTGGTATTCTATCAGGTACACCGGATAGTTCTTAGACTATATGCGGTGTACAACCACCAGGGTAGGCTACTACACATGGTTTTCAAGCTTCCAAGGCATAGCCAGCTACTGTGGTGGCTCCACGTGTTGATACTTTGCCTACTAGATTGGTTGATTTGCCTATAGCTCCATGTCCTGTTATGTCTAATGATGATCAAAAGAGATTTGAGAGGTTCATCAGATTGTCCCCTCCTAAGTTCAGAGATGTTATTGATGAGAAAACTTATGATTTTTTAATTGACTATCAGGAGAGGTTACATAATCTCAGTTTGCTTGTGTCCCATGGTATTACTTATACTATCTACCAGTTGACTAATGTGAATAGGTAGTTGTGGAGATCTCTTTTTAGTTGTAGATCTGTGGGTTCCCCTCAGTTGACATTAACCAGATTTCTAAACTTTTCTAGAGTAGTTTGTGCCCTTTATCTTGAGGGACTAGTGGAGAGATGAGTTTGATCATTCGGAGCAGGGATCCATGACTATTATAGAGTATGAGTCTCATTTTCATGCCTTGTCCAGATATGCCATTGCTAGCATTTCCACTGAATCTGAAAGGATCAAAAAGTTTGTTAAGGGCTTGACTAGTTATTAACAATTAGTGATAGCTCAGTTAGTAGTATTTGGTAGTTCTTTTTAGAGTATAGTGGATCATGCTAAAATGATTGAGACTATTTGCTAGGGTATACAGAGTGGTGGTGCTAAGAGGGTACATCGACATGGTGATTTTAGTGGCCATGCATCCTGAGGTAGGGATTTATCATGCAGAGGTTCTCATGGTTATCATAGTAGACCGATTCATGTAGCTTTGTAGAGTTCAGATGGTATATTTGTGGGTTCTGAGACTTTTAATGGTTAGAGATCAGGCCATACTAGCTGAGGATCTCATTCTGGTTTATCAGGTTATAGAGAGCATCCTAGTTCTTCTGGGCCCTCTCATCATGATTTTTTTAGTAGAAAATATTTTGTGTGATAAGCATGGTCACTTAGGAATGGATTGTCCATAATATGCGATTAGTACTTCCCAATAGGGATCTCAACTTTATTATTATCCAGCTCTAATATCAGTAGTTAGAGGTGGTACATAAGGCCGTATAGATAGTTGTAGAGGTACCAGAGGTAGGGATCAGGGAGCTCATAGTGGTGGATGAGGAGTCACTCAGTCTGGTAGCAAACGTGGTCAGTTCTATGCTTTTCTTAGGAGACTAGAGATAGAGGCCTCTAATGCAGTAATTATAGGTATAGTCCCAGTTTTCCATCATCCTACTATAATACTATTTGACCTTGGGTTTATTTTTTCTTATGTGTCTGCATATTTTTCTAGTGGTATTGATACTATGTGTGAGTCCCTTGATATGTTTATTCATGTATCTACCCTCATAGAAGATTCTTTAGTGATAGATCGGGTATACCAATCTTGCATTATGACCATTTTGAGATGTGAGAGTTGGGCGGACTTAATTATCCTTGATATAGTTGATTTTCATGTCATATTGGGTATGTAGTGGTTTGCTCTTTTCACGTTGTTTTGGATTGCTTTGCCAAGACCGTGAGTTTAGCTACTCCTAGTATTCCAAGGTTAGAACAAAAGGGTGCTTCTAACTTGTGTCCAAATGGTATTACATCTTTTCTAAGTGCTAGTCGCATTGTAGGAATTGGTTGTCTTTCCTATCTGGCCTATATTCGTGATATTAGTGTTATTCCACCACCTCTTTTGGATTTTGTGTGATTTGTTAGTGAGTTGAGGGACATGTTTCCTACAAACTTTCTTGGTATTCCTCAAGACCAAGATATTGATTTTGCGATTGATCTTGAGCCGGGCACTAAGCCTATTTCCCTTCCTTCTTTTAGGATTGCCTGACAAAGATGAAGGAATTGAAGGAGCAATTGTAGCACTTGTTGGGAAAGGATTTCATTAGATTGAGTGTGTCTTTTTGGGGTTCTCCTATCTTGTTTGTGAAGAATAAATATGGATTCATGCGACTATGTATTGATTATTGGCAATTGAACAAAGTGACTATCAGGAACAAGTATCCTCTTCCTTGCATTGATGATTTGTTTGATCAGCTTTAGGGTGATTCAGTGTTTTCTAAGATTTACTTGAGATCTAGCTACCATCAGTTGTGGATTAGAGCTTTGGATATTCCAAAGACATATTTTCGGATGTGGTATGGCTATTATAAGTTCTTTGTTATATCTTTTTGTATGACTAATTCCCCGACAATGTTTATGGAGTTGATAAACAGGGTGTCACGCCCCGAATCCCAACAAAACGTGATTGTCACCCGAAGCCGATAAGGCCCGAGATAATCAATCTTTACTCATGAACATTCGCATGCATCACCTCATATGAATCTTATTACATCTTATGCAACTATGAGGCAATCATAGACATGGAAACATATGTCATAGCTATATATGTAAAACTTGGCCGTTTGAGCCATCAAATCAAAACGACATGTATCTTCACATTTATACACCCACATCCGTCTACAAAAGCCTCTAACAAATACATTGACCAAAATGAACTAAAAGTCGGGACAAGTCCCCGCTTTATACAACATGTATAAAATCAAAACACATGTACAACAATGACTCGGAGAAGCCCCGAACTAACTGGAGCTCACCAAAGATCTGCAACACTGACAATCTACTGTGGAGGCCTACTAGTGCCTGCACCTGCAACATGTAAGGTAAGTCCCCCGAGGGAGTCAGTACGAAGAATGTACTGAGTATGTAAAGCTCATAAGAAATAGCATCATACATGAGAATGTCAATAAATAAAATAGGAGAGAATAGTCAATGTGTATAAATCATCATTTTATATACTATCTTTTATAACTACTCTCCTGAAATTGCCTTCACTCAAAAGACTTACCTCCAATAGATTTTTCCATACCCAAGAGCGTTTTCTTGCTTCTATATCCAATGTCCATTACCACTACTGTTCATCTACTTGGTTAGTAGGTTGTAAAAGAATAACATCCATCTATATACATCCACTCTCGTGGTAGGGGTAGGGAACTTATAATATAACGTACATCCACTTTATTAACGTACATCCACTCTACGGTGGGAGAACATACATCCACTCTATGGTGGGAGAACATACATCCACTCTTTGGTGGGTCAATAACATACATCCACTCTTTGGTGGGTTAACATACATCCACTCTTTGGTGGGTTAACATACATCCACTCTGTGGTGGGTTAACATACATCCACTCTTTGGTGGGTTACATACATCCACTCTTTGGTGGGTCAATAACATACATCTACTCCATGGGTAGGTTAACATACATCCACTCTATGGTGGGTTAATAACATACATCTACTCCATGGGTAGGATTAATATATCATTACTTTCTTTTCTTTCATTACTCTTTCTTTCATTCCATGAGTGATACCTCGATGATAGAAACATTCTTGAAACTTGGAACACAAACATACATTACTTCATGTCTTTACTCTTGTAAGATTGATATCTCTACTTGTGAGGGTAGATACATTAACTTGCACATTACGTTCTCATTACTTTTGAGAGATTGATACATTTACTTGTGAGAGATTGATATAATGATAGTCACAACTTTGTTTGAAGCTTTGGATCAATAATCAATGAGTGAGAGACATGTGAATAAGCACTATTGACAACATAGCCTTCATAGAAATATAACACTATTGGAGCCATTGGACCATGATCAATGAACAAGACACGTGAGCACAACCACTATTGAAACCTTGGGACATAACCTCATCGGACTTTTGGAACATTACTAATGTATATGAGACATGTGTATAACTCTATTAGAACTTTGGATCATGACACTAATTGAAACACACCAATATGCTTTACCTTACTCTTACACTTCATGAGATCACCTTAACTAAGCACACATTTTTATGCACATCTCACTTAACTCATTTACCTCATGAGATTTACAATTTCACTTATGAGGAATAATTATACTAATTTGTACATCACCTCTCTTAGTACTCTTATGAGATTGGTACTCTTACTTATGAACAATTGGCACAAGGATAATCATCATACTATAGGACTTTGGGACAAGACATATTTGGAATAATGCTATTCAAACTAAACAAGCTCTCTTTACCTCATTACTCTCGTTGAGATAGTTCTTTTAGGAATTACAACGTCATGGCATCTTTGGAACTTCAATCAATGAATAAGAGATAAGTGAATTATAATTCATCTAAGAATAGGGCACATATGAATAACAATATACGTCACCCTGAATTGATATACTTCAAGCCTCTCGGAACTGAAACAGGCCCAATGTCAATAAGAACAATATCTTGTACAAGGATACGGAAAGAGTAACCTTACATACCTTGTATTCTTAATACGAATACACAATCTTAGATGTGCATACAATAGTCCCGCTCCGTCCTTGTGTTTTGCTCTACAACACAAGTTCATAACGAAACCAACATTAACCACCAATTACCTTGCAATGGCATACAATAACAATAAGTCACATGTATAGCTTTAACATGTCATTTCCCCCTTGACAATACCATTTATGAAATCATTATACCAATAATCCCACAATATTCCATACATTGACCAACACATGATAACCAATAGCATGTCACACCAAGTTCATGTTTTACACTTCTCCATCACCACCACATCACAATTATTCCATCAATTTACTTCAATATACCTCACAACAACAAATCGTCCAAACTCCCATAATTTATACTCATAGAAAAATAACAAGTTTGGGACCATAATAACACCATACATGTTGTTATTTTATCCATACCATGCTTTGTCATCAAGACCACAAGTCATAATTCAAGTTACAATCCCATGGATAACACATCTTTTTCACAAAACCAAAAGTGTCATGTTCAACACTTACAAGCATAACCAACATGATTTACATACCCTCTCATGCATATAATATATTAATCCATAACAATAATCACTTACCTAAGCTTGGATGATAATGATATTTCTCCAAAAAGTGCCTTAGGGTTTTGAGAGCAAAAGAGGCTTTCTTGAGAATTCTAGAAAAAAAGATAGAAAAGCATGTGTGTGTGTAATGAATAATAAATCAGATTTTTGGCCCTTTTTATAAGCCCTCAATTCCATCCTTATCCATTCCATGGCATTAAATATCATGTTCTAGAAGGTCAAATGGGAGAATGGGTCATTTGACCCATTTGGGCCATGTATTTCTTCCACTTTTGGGCCTTAATTTGGGCCCAATAACACATCTCAACTTAGCCCACCAATCTTCATGAATAATCCAGTATGTATCCCGTGTTTAAATAATTCCATAATGTCACGACAATATTCCCTTACGAGATTCTCATTCACCGTCTTAATCGAGAAAATAGGAATTCTAGTCGTCCATAGCTTCCTTGCACATTTTTGATAATTAATTGTGTTCATGGTTTGATCATGTAGAAGTATGTAGGAGTGTATTGAGGTATTTGAAGCTTTAACAACACTCAAAGAACTCCCAAGAACCAAAAGAAACCATCTAGGAATCGTCGTAGAATTGCGTTACAAAACGAATCCGGAAGGGCACAAATTTGTGCCTTGCGCCACTGCTGCAAAGCAAGGCAGTGGCACAAGATTTTCTTGCCCTCTGAATCAGTGTCTTGCACCACACCCCCTGAAACAGGGTAGTGGCGCAAGTTTTCCTACCTTGCTGAATTTTTCGGCCATGTCTTCAATACTTGCATATCGTCCAATACCTTATCAAAACACTTCAAAATACTTACTTAGTGATCTTAATCATCAAGTAAACATGACTGCAAGTCTCCAAATGAAGTTAGAATGTGTACGGGGTATTACACAAATGCTCCATGAAATCACAAAACACCTCCTACGAAGGATAGTCTCATGTACAAGGCCAAATTTCAATTTTTCTCATCTTTAACATTTTCAAATACATACTTATCGCTCTCGACACCTAAGTAAACATTATTCACTGTCATCAAGTAGGGTTGGGAAGGTACGGGGTGTTACACAGGGTATTCTGGCCTTATCTTTATTTTTTTTGTGATTGTGTTCATTGATGATATCTTAGTTTATTCTAAGAATGAGGCTGACCATGTGAGGAATTTGAGGACTGTACTTCAGAGATTGCATGATGAGAAGTTATATGCCATGTTCTCCAAGTGTGAGTTTTAGTTGGATTTTGTTTTTTTCTTGTGTCATGTTATGACCAAGGATGGTATTATGGTCAATCCGTCCAAGGTAAAGGTAGTTCATGATTGGGCTAGACCCACTTCTCCTATTGAGATTAGGATTTTTATTAAGTTAGAAGGTTATTATTGATGCTTCGTGTAGGGTTCCTCTTCTATGATGGCTCCTTTGACCAAATTAACTCAAAAGAAAATTTTTTTTAGTGGTCGGATGCCTGTAATGAGAACTTTCAAAAGCTCAAGGAGTTGTTTACTTTGGCTCCTCTCTAGACTTTGCTTGAGGAGGGCATCGGATTTACCATGTTTTGTAATGCTTCTGGAGTTTTATTTGGTAGTGTTTTGATGTAGAAAGGTAAGATAATTGCTTATGCTTCTCGACAGTTGAAGCCTTATGAGAAAAACTACCCTACTCATGGTTTGGAGTTAGCCATGGTTGTGTTTGTATTGAAATTATGGCGACACTACTTGTATGGAGTTCATTGTGAGATCTTCTTTGATAATCGTTGCCTTCAGTACTTCTTCACTCAGTGAGATCTTAATATGAGACAGCGTAGATAGTTATAATTGCTCAAGTATTATGATCTCACTATTCTTTATCATTCGGGCAAGGCTAATGTGGCAGTGGATTCCTTGAGTTGGAAGGCGGCGAGTATAGAGAGTTTGGCTCATCTATTGGTAGGCCAGCAACCTTTTCCCTTAAATTTGCAGCCATTACCTAACCAGTTGGTTAGGCTTGATATTTTGACACTCGAGCATGTTTTGAAATTTATTGAGGCTAGATCATTATTGATGTAGCAGATTCGAGCTTGACAGTTTGATGATGAGATATTGAGGGTGATTCATGATAAAGCATTAAGTAGTGAGGCAAAGACTTCATCTCTTGATCCCCAGGGTGTTGTAATGACCCAAATCATCGTTATGTCAAAAACCATCTCAGAAAAATTTTGCGACTAAGAAAATCCTCATTCCGAACTTGATAGAAATTATTTCGTGGGAAAACGAGAGGCGACCAAAAATTAATTGAGCCAAAAATTGAAAAGATTTGGGCCATGCCAGCTTCCTATTGCTAGAGCCGTAGATCCATCGCTGCAGCGGATGGAGTGCTACTGTAGCGGCAATCAGGTAGTAGCTAGCCCTATAGTTAATAAAAACCCTCTCTCAGTTAAGCCTCCTTAGGTCGTCCTTTTCTTTAAAAAATGCCCCAAATAAACCTAACACCTAGAACGATGAGATTTCAGCGGCCATATTTATGAGGGAAATTTTAAGGTATTCCCGATGATATTCCAACATTAAAAGAGGCCAGACATGCGTGGGATAACGCTCGGCCCTATGTAGCAGTGGGTGTAGAGTTTGGAAGGATGAATAATAATAATCGGACTAGGTTACAACTGTATGATGTTAGACATTGTGTTATCGAGCTAGTTTCTTCTAAATGCTCTCAGAGTATATGTTCGTATGCGTTAGAGGTATGCTAGAATTTAAACACAGTTTGTGGGTCAGAAAAAGGGCAAGGCTAACCTACCAATGAAATGAGCATGAGTCAGAGCCCGAGTAGGTTATTAGTTAGTTGGTAGGGCCCGATTAGGGATAGAGACAAGTGGATAGTAGAGGCCTGAGAGTATTGATAGGTTTGGATTGGTTAGAAGGCTTGTGGGAATTGTACATATGTGGTTGTGGATAGTTGTAAATAGGGTTATGAATATAGCCAAGGTATAGAGGAAGGGAAAAAGAGAGATGGACTTAGTATTTGGGTTTAGTGTGGTTAGAAAAAGTATGAGTGATGACCGAGAGTCTGAGCTTATATCAATAAGTGCGTGTTCTTGGGTGTTACTTAAGCGTCGGACACTATGTGCTCTCATATATGCTTATAGATATATTAATGAAGGCAAACATATAAGATAGGTGCCTTAATATCCTTCGATATGATGGGTTAATAGTAGTAAAGACTTGCTTGACTTTTTGCTTATATGTGAATTAGTGTTTTTGATTCGCTTTCAGGATTACTTATGATTATTGACTACGTCTTACATTTTCATATGACATTGATGGTTATGTGGTGATAGTATTGTGATGGTATTGATGATGATGTTGAGATTATATTGATAATGATATCGTGATATTGTTATGCTGTTGATGATGTGATGATATTGAGAAGGTGATATTGATAATGAGGTTGAGATGAGAAATAAGATGGTATGTACATTTTCCATGTATGCATTCATCATATTAACCCGAGTGTGTATATGTATATGTGGTGGTGAATCTTGTTGAAGAATCTAGTTTAGTATAGTTTAACATATTACATATATGTATATTTGTTGGAGTAAAGGACGCTAGTTGTGCTTAGTCGTGTTCAGATCATATTGGTATGGGAAAACCTTTGGGAACCCGGTCTAGTCCTTGTAGTATGCTAGAATAGTGGTGAATGAAGTATTATCCTTACTTGTTAGAAGTGGAATAGAGGGTCATGATAGTGTCAAGTTGGACCATAGGATTGAAATAGGATGAGGCTTATAAAACCTAAGGAAGAGCCAAATTGTCAAAGGACAAAGATACATAAAAATGTTAATTGACAGGTAGGTCACAGAGAAGCTAAGAAAAACATGTCAAAGACATGAAGAAAAGGACCTTGGGAGGTTTAGTTATCCAGAATTTAAACTGTTGTCATGATTTCCTCCGTATTTTCTATTATTGTTATTTGTTTCTAACCTTGGTCAGCCGATGATACCGACCAGTATGTGTGGTTGTACTGATACTACACTTACTATACTTCCACTTAGGGGTAGAGCTATTTTGCAGCTTAGTTGAAGTTTTATAGGTTCGATGGTGGTTATTTTTTGGCAGCTCTTATCATCTCACTCTTACATGGATGTTGTGTGGGCCTCCCTTTTTATGCTTAGTGTTTCTATGCTGGTTTATATTAGGTTTTGGGGAAGTTTTGTTAGTTATTTTCCATATTATTTTAATCTACCAAATGCACTGAATAGAAGTTGGTTTATGATTAAAAGATTTTACTTTTTTTAAAGATCATTTTATTTAACTTCCACATTAATTGAATGGTTGGGTAGTAAGGGTTCAACTATCTAGGATTGAATTGGGTAGATGCCCGTATGATCGATGGGTTGGGTCATGACAAGATGGTATCAACACCCAGATTATCGGTCTTCTATTACAAGAGGCAAACGTCAAGTAAAGTCCTACAGATTGGTGTGTTGACATCCATGTCAAATCCATGGGAAGCTATAAGGCATATAGGACATCAGTTTCACTTTCTTCTCTCCTATTATGCTAATTTAGTATTGTCTCCCCGAGTTGAGTCCAATTGGCATCTAGCAGATTCCAATTGGTATCTCAACCACTTAGGATTAGTCAGTCCCAATTTGTATCTCAAAATGTTTGGAATGTTGGAGTAGTATTATTCAAACCAGTACAGATGAATAAGAGGCGTAGGACTTGTATTTTGATGTGAGAATGTAGTGAATACTGTAGTTGGCAAGCTTAACTCTTTCATTAGTTGATCTATTAGGCTCAGTAGCAAATTACTTGTGCCTTAAATGTTTTGCTTTGTTATGATAGCATGCTACGTGTATTCCCTATGTGGATCATTACTGCATCGGTTATATTGTTGTTTTATTGTGTGATAGATGAACTCCTTTAGTGAAAGTGATTATTATGTATGATTTAGGATGAGTTGTTGAAAAGGGATGGGACTCGAGAATCAAAAGGGTCGGGTGTGAGTTTGGGGTGTACATTCATTTTCGTGATTTGAGACACATCTCATTTCTCCATGATTTAAAGTATTCCTTGGTTTCCATCTGGAACCTGATAAATTACCAAGGTACATTGTTGTTCTATGGGGAAGTTGGTATGTGGTTAGTTACTTGAGGCGAGTAAAAAGGGAATTGTTAGTTGATCTTAGGCGTATTTATACACCTAAGTGCGTTTAGCTTAGTTTTGAGGATAACTTAGTGTGTGTATGGGTGAATTTTGTCATTTTTGGGTAAACTAGTTATAATCCTCATGATCATATTGTTTTAGGTGTGATTGACCCAAAACAAGAGTCAAAATGGCTGAGATAAGTAGTTCAACCGGGCTAAGCTATACTTGCTCTTGTATGATTTCAAGGTGCTTTGTGTGTTATATGGTATAATGCTTGTGATGAGATGTTGTAGGAGTATTTTGGAGCTTCTTTAAGTGATAAATAAAGCTGCACATGATCTACAATTGATGATGGTACACGAGCAAGCTTGACGTAAACTACGAGATGAAGCCGGACGAAATTGTGCGTAGTTGAACCACCCTCCACGCCGCACCGAAAAGTCAATGGAATGAGCTCCACACAAAACCTCTAAGTAAATGAAATGATCTCTGTACGTCATATAAATTTGAAATTTTTCGCTAGTTTGGTTCTGCTATGAGCTCCGCATCGCACACCCTGTAGAAGAGGGCTAAAATCGGTTTAAAGTCCTGATTTGAGTTGGAAACTGTGGTACTTGTACCTAATCCCTATGGGACTTGGTTTGGATGAATTCGAGGATATATAAACACCTAAATATGCAGAAAATATGGGTGGAACACGTTGTGGCTGTCAGAACACGAAATCAACACACATACACTCCAAAACCAACTAAGACTAGGTTTTCTACTTGGTTTAAGTTGGGGGCAAAGTGGTAAATGCACCTATTTATTATGGGCCAGACTATGGACGAAATTTAGGTCTATATAAGGAGTACTTATCCACATTTACAATCATCTTGGGAGTATACACGAATTGGGGAGAGGAGACAAGGCATTGAGGAGCTCAAACTGGGGTTCTTTGTTCTTTAACTTTACTTTCTTGCAGTTTTACTTTATAAACTCATCTATAGCAATTCTTTGAATGACTATTAGTATCTAAAAACCATATTTCTAGGGCTGAGGCTACAACATGATTGCTTAAGTATGATTTTATAGTTTGTTTATATGTTTATCAAGTCATGTGGTTGTTCTTGCATTCTTGTTTAACTATTCTAAAGAATTGCAAACTTTAGGATAAATCCTAGTCTCAAAATGAATTGACCATAATAGTTAAGAGATGGAAATAAAAACATAGGGAGTGTAGATCATATCTTTAATCGGTTAGGGCCTAATTGTTAAAGGATGAGTTGCGGATAGGATAGAGATCTTCCTAAGTGCCCCACTTCGTTAATGAAATGGGATCATAGCTTAATACATCCGAATTGAAGACTCACATCACCTATCAATGATGTAGTTGTGAGATTAATTTGGGTAGACGACTTAGAGGATGAAAATTCCCAAGTTATAATATCAACCTCGTAAATCAACAATCATGATGAACATCAACACCGGCTAGAAATCATAACTATGCATGATTGTGAAGTATGTCTTGACCCTAGAATCCTCCTTGTTATTGTTTATACCCCAAGTTAATCACTTTAGTGTATTTCATAGTTATTTTATACTTTTAAACCATCATATGTCTGTATTTTACCTATTAAATAAATAAACAAGAACTAGTTTAGTCTAGTCAATAGTTAAATGAAAAGTCCTATGGGTTCGACATCCGGCTCGTAAGAGCCACTTTATTACTTGCACAACCATGTACCCTTGTGTGTGCAGTTGGAAGCAACATGTTTTTGGTGCCGATGTCGGGGACATCAGTGTTAATTGTTTATCTATATTAGACTTTTTCTTTTTATTTGTTTGAGTTGTATATAGTTTTTTTTCGTACAAATTTTGTTTTACTTGTTATTACTCTTCTTGATATGTCAGCCTGGGATAAATGATGGTTGAATGATGACAATTCTTATTGCTTTTGTAGAGGACTACACTTGGATGGTAATTGTCATGATGTTCAAGAGAGAGGGTTATCCGCACTGATCCAATCTTTTGAATTGAATATATGTCATATGTGTGGTGGTCAGGATAACCATTGGAGTGACTGTCCAAGCTATTATTACCCTCCCCTAAACCTTAATTATGATCAGTCTGTTGTTTGTGATGTTGGCAGGGATAAGGGAGCTAATAAGGCAGAACATGAGGCTCACCTTATAGATATACTGAATCAGATACTGGAGCTACAATAATAATAGCTGAAATAACAGATGGAACCCACAGAAAAGATGAGTTCCCAAGTCATAGAGCTATAGGATAGGGCTGAAACTTGTGTTAATCAGCATGTTATAGTCATATCCAACACTCAAGAGAAACCACTGATTGATGAAGAAAGGAAGGCATTGCGCTAGTAGAAGAAAGTTGTGATAAAGCAGACATAGTAAGCCATGATTGGCTAATGGAACTATAGCAGTAAATTAAATTTCAAAAGTGGCTTCGGGATGGTCACATAATCATGGACACCCAAATAATCAAGGGGAGAGATGAGCTTATACAAGAGATAGAGAAATTTAGACTAGATATACGTGACTTGAAAACCTAATTGACTAAAAAAAATTGCAATGTATGATGTCTAATCAACTATAGTTGTGGATATTAGTTAGTCTGTGGAGAGGGAAGAAGAATTTCAACCAGTCAACTACCATTTTTTGTTTGATGTTGACATTGAGAAGGTGAATAAGAGTGAGCATGTTATGGGTGATGTAAGTTTGAAAGTGGGATGTGTTGGGTCTAATTCAAAGCACTTTTGTACATTATGTTTAGATCATGACATGTATTTTGACTCATCTGAACTAGTGGAGGAGTGTGTAGATGAGGAACAACAATCCTACAATCTTAAATTTGTACTAGACAAGCACCAAAATAACATGCCTCACCTCAAGGACAAGAGTTTTAACGTGTACTATACATTACTTGATTCCTTTATCTTTGTAGCACCACCCTATGAGCAAAGCTATAAAATGGATGCGATGTTGGGGGTGAAATTCATATCCTCAAGGTAGAGGAAAAAGGTTATGGATCATGATGTGACATTAAATTTGGTCTTGTTGGGAGGCAACCGAACATACAGTAAGTAGTTTTTATTTTTATTTTTCATTTTTATTTTAGTATCACTTTTTTTGTTATTTTTATTTTTATAGATTTAGGGGAAGTCTGAGTACCCATAATCTGAGCTAAGAAGCATGGCAAAGCTAAGTGTGGGGTTCTGTGGACCACTTCATGGAAAAAGTGGAAATTGACAAGCTACTAGCTAGGCCTAGAGTCCTCATGGAGTATTTTCTAACCCTTGTTCTTTATTTGATTTGTGTTTTGGGGACAAAGCGTGATTTTAAGTATGGAGTGGGAATCTTTTGATTTATGTTTAGGGTGGAGTGTTCTATATGAGTTTCTTGGTTATTTTCTTATGTTGCTAAAAACATGAAAAATACAAAAAGATTTTCCTTTTAGTAATTTTTCGTTTTATTTTTTGTTTAGGAGCACACTTCATCCGCCCCTTGGTTATTCTTTTCGATTCTTTTCCGAGGTGGTATCCTTTGAACTGACTATCCCTTTTTGATTTTAGGAGTCAGTTTTAAAAATTTTAGTCATAGTTAGGGACTCTTCTCGACGATGGATGGATCTTGAGGGAAAATTAGTCATTAGGATTTAATAACTAGAACCTTTTCACTTGTTGGATAATGGTACTCTTGTTAGGCTACATGACTATATGATGCAAGTGTTGTGAATTGAAAAGCATGTTAAGGAATTGAATGACTATTTTTGAGACACCAAGGCTCATTTCTTTGATTCCTTTATTATTTAGCTTAAATTTAAATTCTTGTGATTGCTTGATTGAGAATCTGTAGAGATCTTTCTTGAGTAGAACACATGCCAAGTCTGTGTGATGTTTTTGTTATATTCCATGTTTGCATATTGATGTCTAGAACTTGCTTGGTATGTTTGCAAAGCGAAATGAAGAATGTTGAGTTTAGGAGATGATATAGGTATTTCTTTGATAGCCATGTTTTATACCTTCTTTATCTACCCATAATGCAAGATCTTAGTTAGCCCCGTTGAGACTTTAGCCTATTGTTTAGTAACCTCATATGTAGCTTACACCTTTACTTTCTATTGATCATAATTTGATCCAAAACTCCTAAGCACTTTTGTTGAAAAATTAAGATATTAAGGAGTGTAAAACTGAAGAAGGAAAAAGTGAAGTTGAAGCCCCAAAGTAATAACTATGGGTGTGTTTAAAAATTTTATGCGTTATTGGTGGGGAGTAGTTCAATGAAAAGAATAATTGATCAAAAGAAGTAAATCATGTGATGATAGCAAATACTCCCTACTAATGATGTGTAAGCTAGCTTAAAGAGATGGGGCAAAATAAAAGAGAGTTATGAAGATAAAAGTGGTGAAAAATAGGTTGGTTGAAGATGAACTTAATTAAAGTGTGGTGTATTAAAGCGCTTGGCAAAGTTAGTCACTATTTTTACCCAAAATAGTTCCTACCCGTCCTTTAGCCTACATTAAAACCCTTGAAGTCCTACTTGATCTTGAGCTTTGCTATTCTTATATTAGTATAGTACTACACTAAGGTAAAACTTATGGTTCATCTTATGTTTCATGTGAATTCTTTATGAGAGTAAGCATAATTCTATTCTTATACACATTCTTGTATTAAATTGCATATTGGTGAGTGATTATGGGTGACTCTTTTGTTTGAGGGTGAATGTTAATGAAAGATAGGTGACTTATATGATGTCTTGGTTAATTAATACGCGTGAGTTTGTTAATTTTGTGGAGTCAAGTCTTGAGGCTAGGAGGTTTAGAGTAGTCATTCATGTGTTTGAAGTTGATTATGTAAAATGCTTGTTGTGAACTTGCTACGATGATAGTCATTGTAGTGCTAGCTTGAGTGTCTTGTTTCAATTGGTGATGTTAGAGTCTTCCTTGAGTGTTATTAGTGTAAAGGGTTGTTTGAGGACGAACAAGGCTTCAAGTGTAGGGTTGGTGATCTTAGCCGTATTTATACACCTAAGTGTTGTTATCTACGCGCGTTTAGCTTAATTTTAAGGATAATTAGTGTGTTTATGGGTGAATTTAGCCATTATTGGGTAAACTATTTATAATCCTCATGTTCATATGGTTTTAGGTGTGATTGACCCAAAACAAGAATACAAATGGCTAAGGAAAAATTAGACGAGATAACTAGTTCAACCTGGCTAAGCTATACTTACTCTTGTATGATTTTAAGGTGCTTTGTGTGTTATATGGTCTAATGATTGTAATGAGATGTTGTATGAGTCTTTTGGATCTACTTTAACTTATAAAGGAAGCTGCACATGAGCTACAAGTGATGATGGAATATGAGCAAGCTTGACGTAAACTAAGAGACGAAGCCGGACGAAATTGTACATAGCTGAACCACCCTTCTCACCGCACCTCCAAGTCAATGTAATGAAATCTACGCCATGCCTCTAAGTCAATGTAATGAGCTCTGCACCGCACAACAATTTGAAATTTTCCACTAGTTTGGTTCTTCTATGAGCTCCGCATCGTACACCTTGTAGAAGCGGGCTAAAGTATGTTTAAAGTCCTACTTTGAGTTGGAAACGTGTGGTACTTGTACATAATCCCTATGGGAATTGGTTTGAAAGAATTAAGTCTATATAACTACCTAAATATGCATAAAAGATTAGTGGAACACGTTGGGGCAAACACAACACGAAATCAACACACATACACTCCAAAACCAACTATAACTAGGTTTTCTACCTGATTTAAGTTGGGGGCAAAGTGGTAAATGCACATAT
This sequence comes from Capsicum rhomboideum, assembly GCA_031232105.1. Classification (NCBI taxonomy): domain Eukaryota; kingdom Viridiplantae; phylum Streptophyta; class Magnoliopsida; order Solanales; family Solanaceae; genus Capsicum; species Capsicum rhomboideum. Next base: position 29,572,492 of record CP124710.1, on the reverse strand, counting down.
TTCGTATGGGGAAGATTATGGAAGAATTTTAGGGCTATATAAGGAGTACTTAGCCACATTTACAAGCATCTTGGGAGTATACACGAATTGGGAAGAGGAGACAAGGCATGGAGGAGCTCAAACTAGGGTTGTTTGTTCTTTAACTTTACTTTCTTGTATTTTTATTTTATGAACTTATCTATGATGATTATTCGTATGAATATGAGTATATAAACACCCTATTTCTAGGGTTGAGGCTACAACATGATTGTTTAAGTATGGTTTTATAGTTGGTTTATATGTTTATCAAGTCATGTGGTTGTTCTTGCATTCTTGTTTAACTATTCTGAAGAATTGCAAACTTTAGGATAAATCCTAGTCTCAAAACGAATTAACCATCGTAGTTGAGGGATGAAATGAAGAACTTAGAGGTTGTGGATCATATCTTTAATCTGTTAGGGCCTAATTGTTAAAGGATGATTTACGGTTAGGATAGTGATATACCTAAATGTCCCACATGGTTAATGAAACGAAAAGATAGCTTAATGCATCCGAATTAGCGACTCATATCCCCTCTTAATGATGTAGTTATGAGATTAATTTAGATATATGACTTAGAGGCATTCCCAAGTTATAATATCAACCCCGTAAATCAATAATCACAATGAACACCAACACTGGCAAATAACCATAACAATGCATGATTATGAAGTATGTCTTGACCGTAGAATCCTCCTTGTTATTGTTTATACCCCAAGTTAATCACGTTAGGCTAGTCCATAGTTAGTTTATACTTTAAAACCATCATATCTCTATATTTCACCTCTTAAAATAAATAAACTAGAACTAGTTTAGTCTAGTGAATAGTTAAACGACAAGTCCCTGTGGGTTTGACATTCTGCTCGTAATAGCCACTTTATTGCTTGCACGACCAAGTACACTTACGTGTGCAGTTGTAAGCAACATTTGTGTACTTAGTCAAGCTGTGGAATTATAAACACATTAACAATAGCTTATAATTATGAATTTAAGCATTCTGAGTTTTAAAATTGCTAAGACGTGAGCGATAAAGCTAATAAAAGTGCTCGTGGAATAACATCATAAGAGAAAGGGCCTGGGGATGGGTGAAAAATTAGAGCCACTGGTTGGTGCCATTGAAACAATGGTTTTAACACTATAATTATGTTGCCACAGAGCCTCCTTGCATCTTTCATGGTACCACAACAGTAATTCCTCCGCTGTAGCGGCTCCCAGGCAGTAGGTTGTCCGGGCCTCCCCTGTTTTGCAATCTTTCTTGCATGGAAAAAATAACCCTGTGTTCATAATATTTAAGGTAGAAAATGACTTCTAACATGCATTGCAACTACTTATTTGTTAATAAGAAGAAATAATAATAGAGGCACTATAAAGCTAGAAATAAAAATAGTATATTGTTTGGTATATACCCCAAATGGGGGCAACCCAAAACCAGGAAATAGTAATAAAATAAAGGGGGGAGAAAAGTCTAGTTGGTGGCATCATCTCCAAGGCTTGAGGCGTCGTAACCCTCCTCCTCCATTCTACTAAGGAATAAGAATCCTATTGCATCCTTCTTTAAGAGTTTTGGGAGCTTTTTAGTGGGGGAGGCGCAGTTGAACATCACCCACACAACCTTCCACATCCTAACAAGCATATAGTATGAGGTGTGGCACTTCTTCTCTTCCTCATCTAGCCCTCTTATGTGATCTACATAGGCTCTAGCTGGGTCTACTGGAGTAGTAGAGATCAAAGGATACAACCCTAGTGGAGACAACTGAGTGTTCTCCAAGTAACCTCGTAAGGCGGAAAAGTCGGCCTCCCAGCCCCCAAGTGATGCACGAACCTATGTAGGAGGGGTGTTAGTCTCCTCACTCTCTCCAGCCTTACTTCTCTCTCCCTCCTCCCCTACCTTCTTCTTGTTCTTTCTCACCCCCCCTGCACCCCTACCCCTGAGTGAGTTGAAGGACAAATTGCACTTCTCTAAGGTATCATGGTCCTCCTTAGGCACCTCGACCCTCTCGTACAACTCGATAATCAGGAAGGGCAAGAAAAGATCCCTCGCAGTCCCTCTTCTAGTGTAGAAATGCCACCACTCATTTATAACTTGCATCCCCAAATTTACCTTAATCCCTACAAGAGCGCAGCCATCAACATAGCCCTATGAAAGGTTACATCAATCTAATTTCCAGAACGATGAATCCTCTAGGATACTAGTTGCAGCCACATCTGAGCCTCCCCTAGAAAGTAAGTACTTTTGGTCCTCTAGAGACCGGACCACTTCACATTACCTTCTGATTCTTTGGTTCCAAGTTCCTGGATACCCACCTCAAGTCTTACTCCATAACCTTAGCCTCAAAGGAGGTATTAGAGGGGTCTAGAACCCCCAAGGTGTCATTGATAGTGGCAGTATCTATAGAAACGCCCTTTTCCGCAATGAGAATAGTGGGGTGGGGCATAGACCAGTCCACGGTTGGGAGTATAGCATAAAGCTCTCGCACTATGGCCAATTTACACTAGGGGATGGGCTCTCTCAACCTAAGGCCTTCAACCGATTTTAGAAGTCTGGTGCCTCATCCTCCACGTCCCTTATCATAAAACCCCTCTCACAAAGAAAATCCTTATTATGTCGTCCTTCCTCATAAAGATCACAGCTAGTGGAGTAGGTAAAACTTCGGTATTGGGGTTTGTACTCTATAGTAGTCCTGCAAATATTATAAATATAGTGTTAGAAACTAAGTCAGGATGATACGGGAGGGAAGGAAGATCAAAAACTCAAAAAAATCAAAATTTGGGGAGCTACTGCCAGGTGTCCCTGCAACTGCGATTTTTCCACTTCAGTGGTGTTACTACATTACCACCATCGTCCCCAACCAGCCCGACCCCCCTCCCATGTTGGATCTTTGATTTTTCTTCGCATTTTTGATTTTCTAAGCCTAGATCGGGCTTGATAAAGTTCATGTGAACTCTTTTACACTAAAATGGGGGTGATTAATGCTCCAAATAAAGCTCAAATAGATAAAAATCTTTGGAAAGGTTGACTCTTCATCATCCACCCTTTCCATGCCCAAAAAATCACCATGATCATCATCAATCTTACACATAGAACGTTGTCGGAGGGAACACAAGAGAATATATCATGCTTGACATTTCATGCAAGAACACTGTCAAAATTAAAAATTCAAAAATTACACCAAGAAACCAACCAAAAAATCTCTTCCTACTCTTGATTTCATGACTCAATGATGATAAGTGCATAAAAGAAGTAGTAGAGACAAAAAGTACCTGATATTATCGTCGAAAGGGGTTGCTTCGGAGAATTTGAGAGAATATTTGGAGAGTAAAAGTTGAAAATGGGGGAATGAAACATTTCCCCTAATTTGACTGCCATGGACCACTGCAATGACAGTCTTGGCACTGCAATGGTACTACTATAGTGGCGGGCTCTATAAGGGTTGTGTTTCATTTTGAATTTTCGTGCATTGTGGTATTTTGCGATGTGTGGAGTATTTTTAAATAACCTGTTATGTAAAGTATGATCATAATTTCATTACATGATTAATAATATGTGTGTGTCAGGTTAAAAAGTTAAAAAACTGCTAATATATAGGTTGATCGGTTATGTTGAATTTATTTTTTTAATTAACTGGGATTCAGTGAAATGTTATGGGTTAATTAATGAGAATGATTGGTCGCTTTTCCTTTCAACATCACCATATACATTGAATTCAGAGGTTATGCCTAAAATCCTTCTTCCATCTCTGTAACCATTTGGGAATGAACGGTGGGTAAATTGGAATCTAATGTAATGACCCAAATCATTGTTATGACAAAAGTCATCCTGGAAAAAATTTGCAACAAAGAAAATCCTCATTCCGAACTTGATAGAAATTATTTGGTGGGAAAAAATGGTGCCCAATAGTAATTAGGCCAAAAATTGAAAAGATTTAGGCCAAGCCTGTTGCCCGCCGCGGCAGCGGTAGATCCTGCCAGCCCGAAGGTTAATTAAAACCCTCTTTCAGTTGAGCATCCTTAGGCCATTCTTTTCCTCCAAAAACACTCCAAATAAACCTCACCCCTAGAACTATGAGATTTTTGAGGCCATTCTCTATAAGGGCAATTTTGAGGTATTTTTGATGGGATTCTAATGTTAGAAGAGGCAAGACGCACGTGGGATAACTCTCTGCCCTTCATAGTAGTGGGATTCATCTACGAGGTAGGTTATGGTTTAACTATAGTAGACTTGGGCTATATCACATAATGATAATAGTAATGTCGGGAGATTTCATGTCTTAGGCCTTCAGATATGGAGTTAGGATAGAAAAATAATAATAACTAGAGTAGGTTATGACTGTATAATGTTAGACGCTGTGTTATTGAGCTAGTCACTTTTAAATAGTCTCAGAGTATTTTTCCGTATGTTTTAGAGGTATGCCAATGAATGTAAATATAGTTTGTGGGTTAGATTAAGGGCAAGAATGACCTACGAATGAAATGCCTACGAGTTAGGTCTAGAGTAGGTTGTTAGTGAGTTTGTAGGGGTTTGGTTGGGCCCAATTGGGGATAAATACAAGTAGGTAGTAGAGGCTTGGGGATAGTGATAGGCTTGGATTGGTTGGAAGAGTTGTGGGAATTGTACATACGTGATTGTGGATAGTTATAAATTGAGTGACAAATATAGCAAAGGTATAAGGGAAGGGAATGTGAGAGATGGGCTTAGTATTTGAGATTGGCGTGGCTAGGAAAAGTATGAGTGGTGACCCAAGAGTATGAGTGTACCTTCGTGAGTGGGAGTTGTTTGGCGTCATTTAGGGTTTGAACTCTATGTGCTCTCGTATATGTTTATAGGCATATTCATGAAGCCAAACATATAAAATAAGCTCCTGAATAGCCTTTGGTACGATGGGTTTAATATTAGTAAATATTTGCTTGACTTTGTGCATATATGTGAATTGTGTATTTGTGATTCACTTTCGAGCATTACTTGTGATTATTGAGTATGTCTTGAATTTGCATATGATATGGAGCATGATTAGCTCCAGCTTTTTACCAATTTAGCTACCTTATTTGCTTATTCGTTCGAGGAAGAACTTATATTTTAGTGTTGGATAATGTAATAACCCTTCTTGTGATTTTCGGATTTTTCTGTTTTTTGACCATTTTCCCTTCCCCATAGTTGTTATATGATATTTATGAATTATAGGGTTGGTTGGAATGGGCCCCAAAGCATTCACGAGTGATTTGAGTGAGTTTAAGGTTTTGAGTAGTCTTATAAGTGAATAGTTTGACTTTGGTCCATATTTTATGATCCGAGCGTCGTATAGTGATTCTGTCAGTTCCATTATATTTGGAATATTGATTTTGGGTTAGTAGCATAGTTGGTTTACGTTCTAAGCCCTTATATTGAGTTTTGACATATTAGATGAAAAACTATTTAAGTTTAGCCCAAAGGGGTCCCGAGGGTTAACTTATTGAAAACGACCTCTTTAGATAAATATGATGGTTCCATTGATTCCAGAACGTCAAAATTAGCCTGGTAAAACTATTGGTTTATTTTTGTGGGGTTCCAAACAAATCCCGAGGGTCTATATGGAGAAATTTTAAATTATTCCATTAGCTAAACTGCTGCCGGGTGCAGTAAATGCTCCTTCTTCGCATTTGTAGAAGCCTTCTCGCATTCATGGAGAATGATCCATTTATTCAACATGATCACGGTGTAGAGGCTCGTGATCGCAAAGGATTGGAAAGTCAGGTCATCGCGAACGCGAGGTGGTGGCCAAGTTGCGAAGGGTTTAGTTTGAGACAGGTCGCGATTATGACCGCGAAGAAAGAAATGTTCACCTGGAATAATATTTAAGCCTTTTCTCGTGATTTTTTCCCAATCTTCACCATTTTTGAACATTAAGACCTCGAAAAAGACGATTTTAAAGAGGAATTTTCATCAAAAGTGTTTGAGTAAGCTTCTAAACTTGATTTCAAACATTATTCATTGATTTTATCTCAAAAATAACTTCAACACTTGGATTTTAAAATTGGAATTTTGGGGTTTTACCTAGTAAAGTGAGAAAATATTTTTCGATGATTTCAACTTGTTTTTGATGGGTTTTACATTTAGGACCCTTAAGGTATGGAAAACTTAATTCTTAAATGAAATTTTGGTTCTTCCCTTTTTCCTCTAGGGTTTTGAACTTTTTTTGGACCCGAAACAAAAGTAGCTAATATGGATATCATTAGACCCTTTTTGACATGTAGATTACTTTTTTTATTCATTTCGAGGCAGCGCATAAGGGAAAGGCTCCGCGTTGAAGGGTATTTGACTTTTTAAGGTATGTTATGGATTAACTTTCTTCATACTGGGCTAGGTAGTTAACCAACCATGTAAAGTATGCTATGGGTTGAGGTTTTGACGTGAGATATATATTCGAAGATAGTTATTTTATTTTGTTACCTATGTGGGGGCCTATGTTAGTATTATTGTTTACTTAAGATATTTTTATTATTGTGTTGCCCGTTTGGGGGCCTATGTGCATCTTATTATTGACTTGAATGATTATTATTGTTGTGATGCCCTTGCAGGGGCTAGTGTTTTTCTTGTTGAGCATTATTTGCCATGTATCTTTATTGTGATGCCCTAGTGGGGACTTGAAATTATATTGTTGATGTCTTACATGACTCTTTATTAATATGGTTCCATGCGATGTCTTATATCCTGATTTATTAAGATTTGAGCTCATTTAATACCATTATTAAATTGATTCATTACATGATACTATTTGGTTATGAGCATGCATCCTCATTTCATTCTTCCATATACATGGAATTGGTACCACAGGGAAACACTGATTTTGAAAGAAAATAATACACTTTATAAAACCCTTGAGCGAGGATTTTATCAGCAAGGTTGATTGAGATATGAGATTAAAAATGTGAAAGTATATGGGTTGAGAACCCCTCATGGGTCCTGTCCTGGAAGCTTATACTCGAAAGGTGTTTACAAGTGCCATGCAATGGATTACTTAATAATCATCACACTTCATTACATTGCATTTCATCATTTGTACTTCTATTAATGTGTAGTTATCGTGTATTTAGTCTTGTCTTAGATATAATTTGTGTGTAGTTATTATTATATAGATATTATACTTGAAATGTTAGGAGGTATGGTTTGAGCCAATGTTTGAAACTTTCTGTATGCAAGTGGAAGTGCTCATAATATTCTTTACTTGTTTTGTTTTCTGCTTTGTTCATCGGCCTATGATACCTACTGAGTACAAGTGGACCGTGCTCACTCCTTCTTCTATGCCATTTCAGTGCAGATCCTAGTTTGAGTACGACCCTTGGAGTGTGAGATCGTGTTGTGTTTGAGGATAATTCGGAAGATGGGTGAGCTCCTCGTTCGAGGCTTGATTCCTGACATCTTCTATCCTTATTGTATTTATTTTACTTTTCAGAGACAGACTTGTGTATTTTCGTACTCTTTATCAGTTGTAGTGCTCTTAACTCATGATATCAGGTTTTGGGATTGGAGTTGTATTTTGTTCAGATTCAAATATTTTTATTTATAGTATGGCATGACTTCCTCATGAAGTCTTGTATTGGGTTTATTATCTCTTTTCCATATTCTTTAATTGTTTTGGTGTTGGGCTTACCTACCCAGGGTTGTGATGGGGTAAGTGTCATCATGACCTTGACTTTTGGATCGTTAAAATGGCATACAGTTGACCTGGGTCAACATTTATTGAAAATGATCTTCTTTCAAAAATATAATAGTTCCATTGAGTCTAGAATGTCGATTTTTGTCTAGTAGCCTAGTTGGTTTTTTGTTCACGCGATTCCAAACAAATTTTGAGGGTCCATAGGGGAGTTGTTGACCTTGAGGATTGCTTTCAGCTGTTGGTTGCTAGTGCAAGCATCCTTCTTCTTTGTGATCACATGGGCCCTGTCACAATCATGTAGGACAGGTGCATTGAGCATCGCGATTGCTTGGGCAATGTTGTGATAATGAAGGGGCCGGGTGTTCATTGTAGCATGATTGTGAGTTCTCGAGACAATCGCGTAGAATAGTCAGTATGGGTCCGATCCATGTCTTAGTTAAGCTTCACAATCTAGAAGGCTGGTCTAATATTCACGAAGGCGGGTCTTGAGATCGTGAAGAGTGACATGACTGGGAAAATTTTAAATTCTTTTTTTCAAAGAAAAATCCTGTACTCGATTTTTGAAGCTTGGGAATTCATTTTTGGGGTATTCAAAAGATAATTTTTTAGATTTCTTCCTTGGATATGATTCTTACACTACTTTTACTCATTTACGATACTTTATTCATTATTTCATCTTTTTTTAAATTGGAAATTTGGGTTTTTTGGGGGTGAAGTTAAGAAATGATAAATTGATGATTTCAAGGTCAATTTTAACTCTATTTTCAATAAAATATCATATTTGAACTCTTTTAGTTATGAGTAACGTGATTTTCTATTAAAATTTTAGTTTTGACTTTATGGGCTTGGAGTTGACTTTTGGATTGACTTTTTATGTCACGAACTTAAATCGGGCCATGATGGCATCTACTATACCCTTCAGGTAGGTAAAGCCAATCCTTCTAGCCATGTATAGAAAAGTAACAACTAATAAGTAAAATGAGAATAATAAAATAATTGGGCCAACTATGTGCATATATATATATATCGACAGTAAGGGTCCATATGTAGCGGAAGGAAAGAACAAAATATATTCGAACCATCCCCATGACCTGGTGTCACTAGAATAAGAGCTACTTATACAAGAGTGGTACTAAATAAGAATAGATATAAAAGCCTATCTCTGAATATACAAAATAAAGACATCATCCATATGAAGGAGATAGAACAATTTTAAGCGTCGAGAGATCACCCCAAATCCAATACAAAATGGACTACGAATGAGTAGGGGATCAACATCAAAGACTTATACAAGGATCTGCATAAAAAAAAATACAGAAGTGTAGTATGAGTAACAAAACACGCAGTACTCAATAGGCATAGTAGGCCGACTGAGCTTAAGAGATCAATAGATAGCATAGAGTGTGAATAGAACCTAAATCTATACCTATAGAAGCTAAAAGAGAGCGAAAGGTCTACAAATCAACAAAAATTCAGATAAATAAGTAAATAGCATGGACATAGTTCATATACAATTATAAATGAAAATAAGTGAACGCAATGTAGTATGGGATGAATGCAATGGGCTGTGCATACCCTATATACTCCCTTCAATATCCTTTGCTCGCAAAGGTGGGAGGCAGGCGGGCTTGTGAGGTACATATACAATACCCAAACTCAAACTGGGAATTCTGTTAGCAATAAATAATAAATAATGACCCAAACTCGAATCAGGGCTAAAAATTAGTTTATCAGGTGCTTAGACTCGAACCAGGGATAAAATTTTCTCTATCTTTTCATCCATTTACTTTTAAAGACTGAAAATCATGTTTTCCATCAATTCAGGGCATTTACATGTATGAAATTGTGTGCGTAGATACAGGTAAGATATAACACCCAATAGAAGTCTGAAAGTGTAAATATGCTCAAAAACTAGGAAATAGTCTTTTCATTATAATATCATACTCAAGCAAAAATCCCAATCGAGACTATCCTAGACCCATAGGACACACCATTGCACAATATAAAAGTAATTCAAAAGGAATATCGATACGGACATAATTGGGCAATAATAATAGCAAAACCCAACCTACTGTGAACTCCTTTCCCTGACCTACACTAAGGATCCCTCCTAAAACTGAGTAAGAAACCTAGACTAAGGCTCAACGAACTAATAAGCAACCTATGTTAAGGCTCAAGCCCGAATCCTATCTTTATCTCCCCTAATCAAGCCTGACAACTCAAAAATTTGAGATAACCTAATATAACAAACTTTTCCCCAATCCAATACCCATTTTATATGATATAAGATCTACTCGAGCAAAGTCTAGTAGAAGGAAAGTCGTAACCTACCTAGAGGCTAAATGGCTGAATCATGAAGGATAATAGGGAAGCCCTTTCTTTCTGTAAGGGTTCAGAATACTCCCATAGAATATATACGTTAAGACAAGAAGAACAAGATCCATAGTTATAATATGAGAATCATGTCAAAAATCAATCTTCGGGGCCCACAAACAAAATCAAAAACTAAACCCACAATTATCCTCCCCCAAGGGTAATAAACCTATGCCCAAAAGATGGGCGAAGACAAGATTGAATTTAGACCTCAATTGGGTCCAAAAGTTCACTTTAATTAGGAAGAAAATTCAGAATTTAAGACCCAATTCGCAATTAAAAGACATAATTTGGACTAGATGAGGTGAAAGATTGTAATGACAAAGAAATTAAGCTTACCCAAATCAGGAGTCTCCAAGAATCACAAAGTTCTTCCTATATCTGAGCTCCCAAACACTTAGAGTGAAAAAAGAAATGTTTGGAAAAGAAGGGGGATTTATATACAATGACCACCGCTTTAGCAAAGGATTGGTCACTAAAGGCAATGCCGCATCAGTGGTGAAACTTCTACTTAAGTAGAAGTCACTTTAAAATTAGGCCTCCGCAAAAGTGTAGGGAGCATCGCTACAATGGTCCAAAAAAAGTGAGAGAGGTCCACTGAAGCGATGGCCAACTAACATCAGCTGCCATCACTAGTGCGGCCTCTTTTTTGTAGGAGAGACACTGCTACAGCGAGACAAGATCTGCAAAAGTGGATGCACTAAACATCAGATGTATCAACAGCTTTGCCAAATTTTCCAAGTCTCGATCGGATCTTAGGGATCCATTTGGAGTCCCGTGAACACAAACAAAATATGCTACCTAAATGGAAATGACATTCCAGACTTAACGAAATTGAAAAAATGACCAACTGAGGTTGTTTCGAGGAAATATTCACCAAAGCCAACACTTTTCTAATTTTCACTACAATTCACTCAAGAGCCCAAAATGAGTCTGAGATCCTTGGGACCCAAACCAAATGTACTACTAGACCAAAATCTACATTTTGGAGCTAACATAATAGTTCAAATTTTCATATGAGGTTGTTTACTAAGAATGTTAATTAAAGTCAGACTTCATCACTCCAAAAGCTCCAAAATAAGGAAAACACACAAAATTTAGGAAAATGACATGGTGGATCATTACAACATCAACTATTAATAGAACTTTCATCCTTAAAACTCAAGGAATAGGAATTACTTGAAGTCTAAGAGAGATAACGATACTAACTCTGCATGTCCTGCTCGGTCTCCCAAGTAGCCTCCTTGACTGGACAGTGTCTCCACTGAACCTTAACCACAGGAGTCTTTCTCGATATCAACTTTCTAACCTCTCTGACCAGAACAACAACTATCTCCTCCTTAAAAGTCAAACTCTTATCCAACTAAATTGAGTCCTACTAAAGCACATGGGACTCATCCAAAATGTACCGTCTCAGCATAGACACATGAAACACAAGATGAACACCTTAAAATGCTAGAGGTAAGGCTAACTCATATGCTACATCACCAACCTTCTACATGATCTCAAATGGATCGATATACCTAGGGATGAGCTTTGTCTTCTTCCCAAACCTCATCATGCCCTTCATTGGTGACACCTATAGAAACATTTGTATCATACACCCCAAGCTATAAGTCTCACATCCTACGGTTAGAATAACTCTTTTGTTTGCTTTGGGATACCCAAAGCCTCTCCTAAATCATCTGGATTCTATCCATAGAATCACATAACAAGCCTGTGCTCCACAGGTTAACCTCAAAAGCATTAAACCAATCCGCCGGAGACCTACATCTCTTAACATACAATGCCTCAAATGGAGAATCTGAATACTTGAATAGTAGTTGTTGTTAAATGCAAACTCTGCTAAAGCCAAGAACTGGTCCCACTAACCTATGAAGTTTATAACACATGCCTAAAGCATATCCCTAAGAACATGAATGGTCCGCTCTGACTGGACATTCATAGAATTACGTTGCACATGTGTGTCAAGCATAAAATATGAATACCTTCCCATCGTTAACTTTTATCAAGTAGTGCCTTATATGCCTATGCCAGTGTATTATGATAAATACTATTTAGCCATTCAAGTAGTGCTTCTATACACAACTAATTTCTTTAATAGTATCGAGCTATTTAAACGTTAGTTCTTTATATCATCATATGACTATATTGCTACGTGATCCAATAAACAAGTGTGACTATAATATGGCTATTTATTCTAAATATATAACATGTGATAGATATACCGTATGAATTCTAAGAATTTCTAATGAACATGAATACAATCATGTATCACTCTATAGATACTTGACTCGACAAGAGTAACATGAATATTGTGACTCCAATAAATCAATGCATGAAGGGTGGAGACAAGTAACATCGAATGCTAAAGGTACGTTGATATTGTGGAGACATTAGGCATATAGTCATGTGTTATATGCATAGAAGGTGAAAGATTTGTTCCTGTATATCAAGTAGACTATATCTACTTTGCTAGGAGAAACAAATGACTATGGGTTGTGCCTTAACGACAAAGAAGGGTTTATCTTTACATACCTTAATTCCATATTTTATCCCATATGTTGTATCATCTATGCCCTTCTAGTGACTGTCGTTCTTGAATCTTCCTAAATAAGAGTAACCCTGCAAGCTTCGAACAATCCCCCAGGAATCCTAATTTCTCCCCAGGCTTAAAAGTTGATGTCAATTGTTTGAATTCCAACTAATAAGGTTAATACTTTCTTGGCAAAGTGTTGCCCCTATTAAACCTTACCCCAAATACTTTAATTTATTTTCACACATAAGATTTGCTTCAGATATTGATATCCAACCAGCTCAATTGAATCTCAAAATATAACCCACTGGCAGTGAATCTCATCCTTCTTAGGAAAACAAAGTAACTCTAGAATTAAAAGTGTGTGGATGCGTAAATCACTTAGAAAGTGAAGATTTTCTAGGTTGGTATGGGATGAATATCATGTAAGAAGATTCTCATTGTATAAAGAATGTGAAATGACCTTTTGAAGCTAGATGTGAACTGAGTACCACGATTAGAAATAATTAAAACTAGTACCCTATGAAAATAAACTATCTCACTAACATAGATCTGAGCAAATGTCTCTGATTTGTATGAAAAATAAACCGGTAGTGTCACGCCCCGAATCCCATCGGGATGGATTGGCACTTGTAGCCTACAAGGCCCGAGAGAACCAAGCTTTGTCTCTATTCAATCATATGCATGCCATAAGAAACCCATAATCACATAATAGCTATAGATACCAACAATGGAATTCATGGAACATGATATATACATATACATATGCAAAACGTGGCCGTTGAGGCCACCAAGTCAAGAATGACATATCCCTTTTACATTTATACACCCACATCCGTATACAAAAGCCTCTAACAAATGCATTGACCAAATGAACTAAAAGTCAGGACAAGTCCTCGCTTTATACAATATGTACAACACCAAAACATATGTAAAACTGCGACTCGGAGAAGCCCTGAACTAACTGGAGATCACCAAATATCTACAACACTGGCAACCTACAGTGGAGGCCTACTAGTACATGCGCCTGCAGCAAGTAAGGTAAATTCCCCAAGAGGGGTCAGTACGAAGAATGTACTGAGTATGTAAGGCCATATGAAACTTGTAAGATATGAAAATATGTCAAGAACTCAAGTTCAAATGCATAACAAACATAGATAAGTCACAATGTAGATGAGTCACTATTCTGTACTTTGGAAACCATGTATGTTGCTTTCATTACATTTTTTGTATCTTTACTTCCATGATTATTCATCTTTGCCTTTGACCTGTGATACCCGGGCCCCGACTGAAAAGTTGGTTTTAAACATAACATAGCGTTATGTTGGGATCGGCTCGAGCTAGGCTTATGCCCCTAGAGCTGCCACCCTATGAATCAATGTATATATCGGGATCGGCTCGAGCTAGGTTAGTACCTCTAGAGCTTCCACCCATACAACTTTTCAGGTTCGGCTCAAGCTAGGTTATTACCCCTAGAGCTGCCCCTTGTCAGGATCGGTTCGAGCTAGGCTTATGCCCCTAGGACTGCCCCCTGATCCAAAAACCTCGGGATCGGCTTGAGCTAGGCATTTTGCCCCCAAAGCTGCCACCCATACTTGATCATTGACCACGTATGCATTACTTTGTTTATTACTTTGAGATTGATACCATGATAGTCACAACTTTACTTGAAGCTTTGGATCATTAACCAATGAGTGAGGGACATGTGAATAAACATTGTTGGAAACATAGCCTTATTGGAAACATATCACCATTGGAACCATTAGACAATAATCAATGAACAAGATACATGAGTATAACCACTATTGGAACTTTGGAACATAACATTGTTGAGCTTTTGGAACATTATTCATGAATATGAGACATGAGATTCACAATTGATCAATCAGTAGGAAATATATGATAATGACCATTGATAATCGGATATAGAATGCCTTAGCACATTTTGGGATGGGACAAGCGTAATGTCAATGTGAATACTATTTGCCGCAGAAAGATACGGACAGAGTAACCTTACATATCTTGTATTATCAATACGAATATACAATCCTAGAGGTGCATACAATAGTCCATCTCCTTCTTTATGTGTCACTCTACAATACAAATATATAACGGGATTCACATTAACCATCAACTACTTTACAAATGCATATAACATCAATGAGTTACATGTTTGTCTTTAAACATGCCATTTCCCCTTGACAAAACCATTGATGAAATTATTATTCCAAAAATCCCCCAATATTCCATACATTGAACAATACATGATAATCAATACATTTCACCACAACACTTCTCCTTTACACTTTCTTATCCACACCACATCACAAATAATCCATCAAATTACCTTAATACACCTCATAGCACATATCGGCCAAAATCCCTTAATTTACACTTTTAGAAAAATAAAAAGTTTAATAACAAAATCACACCATACATGTTCATATTTTATCCATACCATGCTCTTCCATCAAAGTCACAAGTCATAATTCAAGCTTGAATCTCATGGATCACAAATCTTATATAAAAACACAAAGTACCATGTCCACCATTTCCAAGCATAACCAACATGATATACATAATATCCCATGCATATAATATGTTAAACCATAATAATAAACACTTACCCAAGCTTGAAAAGTGATGATCTTCTCCAAAAGTTGACTTAGGGTTTTGAGAGCTAAAGGGGTTCTCTTGAAATTTTCTAGAAAAACATAGAAATACATGTGTGTTTGTAATGGATAAAAAATCAGATTTTTACCCCTTTATATAGGCCCTCAATTTCCATCCTTAGACACTCTTTGGCATTAAATGTTATATCTAGAAGGTCAAATGGAAGAATGAGTCATTTGACCCATTTGGGCCATGTATTTCTTCCACTTTTGGGCCTTAATTTGGGCCCAATAACACATCTCAACTTAGCCCACCAATCTTCATGCATAATCCATCATATATCCCGTGTTTAAATAATTCCATAATGTCACGATAATATTTTGTTACGAGATTCTCATTCACCGTCTCAATCGCGAAAATAGGAATTCTAGTCGCCCATGGCTTCATTGAACATTTTGGATAACTATTTATGTTTCATGATTTGATAATGTAGGAGTATGTATGAGTGTATTGAAGTATTTGAACCTTTAACAATGCTCAAAGAACTCCAAAGAACCAAAAGAAACCATATAAGAATCGACGTAGAATTGCGTTGCGAAACTCTAGGAACACAGATACAACCATCAATCCTCAAAACACCCTCAGTGTCTAAGGTAGTGAGAAGCATATGCTATAATTCTTCCCTACTGTATTAAAACACAATCCAAACCAACTCTAAAAACATCACTATAAACTGAATACTCTTGGTCCTAAACAGGAAAAGTTAGAATCGGAGTTAAAGTCAATAAGGCCTGAAGCTTTAGAACGATCACCTCAACCTCATCATACTATTAGAAAGGAACATCCTTCTATTTCAATTTGGTCAATGGCATTGCAATAGAAGAAAATCTCTCGAGAAACCATTTGAAGTAGCCTACTAACCTAATAAAACTACAAACCTCGGTAAGAGAAGTGTTCCTAGCTAAATCATAAACTACCTCATTCTTCACCGGGTCTACCATATTCTCATCCTTGGAAACCACATGCTCCAAGAATGCTATAGACTTGAGCTATAACTCACACTTATAGAACATGGCATATAATTGTTGATCTCTCAAGGTCTAGAGTATATTCCTTAAATGTTGCTCATGCTCCTCCCTACTCCTTGAGTAGACTCAGATGTCATTGATGAATACTACCATGAGGGAGTCCAAATAAGGCTTGAATACATAGTTCATCAACTCCTTGAACGATTCTGGGGCATAATTCAAACCAAAAGATATGACTAAGAACTCGTAGTGACCAAAAAGAGTCCTAAAGGCAGGTTTAGATATGTCCACTTCCCTGATCCTCAACTGATGCTTTCCATATCTCAAATCAATATTTGAATACACAACTGCATCCTAAATTTGGTTGAACACAATATTGGTTGCTTATTCTTAATAGTCACTATGTTCAGCTATCGTTAATGAATACACATATGCGTAGAGCCGTCCTTATTTTTAATAAATAGAATAGAAGCACCCCGTGGAGAAATATTTAACTTGATAAACCGCTTACTCATAAGGTCCTAAAGTTTCTCATTAAGATTCGTTAACTCAGTTGGAGCCATTCAATACAATGTAATAGAAATGGGCCAAGTGGCCAACTCAACATCAATACCAAAGTCAATATCACTATTAGGTAGAAGACAAAGTGAATCAATAGGAAATACATCAGCAAACTCACTTACCACAGGACTAACTCTAGAGAAGAAATGTCAGCACTAGTATCTAAGCAAGATAAGTGAACCATGCCTTTATACTAACTACCTCACCTGAATATAAAAGATAACCCCTCTCAATACATAACTATCATTACCTACTATAGAATGGAGGAATACCAGGCATATAAGATCACATGATAAGGG
This sequence comes from Capsicum rhomboideum, assembly GCA_031232105.1. Lineage (NCBI taxonomy): Eukaryota > Viridiplantae > Streptophyta > Magnoliopsida > Solanales > Solanaceae > Capsicum > Capsicum rhomboideum. Next base: position 29,555,433 of record CP124710.1, on the reverse strand, counting down.
GATAACCAGTTTATCCCTAGAATTGTATTGAAATCCACCGTATCTAAGATAACCATGTCTATCCAAGTGTCATACTCTAGAATAGTCACAACACATGACATAAATACTCAATTCACTACTAAAGAATCACCTAGAGTAGTAGCTACACGTATTAGCACATGCAAAGGCTCACTAGACAAATCCAAATATATAGCACAGTAAGTAGACACATATGAATATGTAGAACCAAATCAAATAACACGGAAATTGTACAATGACAAATTAAAATTATACCTATAATGATGGAATCTAAAGCCTCTTCCTCTAGCCTACCCAGAAAAGCATATAAATGACCGTGTCTACCTTTATAATGAGAACTCGTAAGGCCACCAGCTTTATCTGGCTGAGCTCCACTTCTAGAATACTGGGTACCACCTCTATCTTATGGCAATAGATCTCTAAGGACCTGAACCTGCTAACTTAATTTCCTAACAACCCCGCACCAGGGGAACTTCCCAGTGTAATAGCTAAACTTACTATACTCACAGCTATCTCTAGGAGCCCTGCCCTGTTGAGAAGTCCCTATTGTACCGAAATGGATACCATAGCCTTAAGACCCCAGAATGCAAAACCCATAAAATATGAATGAAGCTTTGACCATTGTGATTTCTATAACCCAACTAACCCTTATTTGTAATATAAAGTGCAATCTGAATAGGTCAACTAGGCTAAAATGTTGTTGTTTATAACCTTGACTTGGGAAAGTTCTACCTCTGGACTACGAGCAACTGAAATAACTCTAACGACAAAGCCACTTGTCGTTGCCTCTGTAGACCTTGTGATTTATACTTTAGATGGTCCATGCATGATCAACTACCTCCATAAATGTATGTGCAGAAGATACCATATGCTCATTAACTAAATAAAGTTGCAACCTCAACTCTCTAATGAATCTGTGCACTCTCTTATGCATTGTCGACATAATCATAGCAGTTTGTCACGCCAACTCATGAAAACTTGACTCATACTTTAATACTAACATAGCTACCTGTTGAAGATCTATAAACTCATCTCTCAATCTCTCCCTAATTCTATGGGGCACATACTTCCCCAAGACAGTCTCGGAGAACTATACCTAAGTCATCGGAGGTGATTCTGCTAGTATGCACTCAACATAAGCTCTCCACCACTATTTATCTGACCCATCTATTTAAAATATAGTATAATTGATTCCATTCGACTCCACAAGCCTAAGGTTATGCAAACTTTTCTAACAAATCACTAAGATCTCATAAGCATCGTCTTCCAGAGCACCTGAAAACCTTGAAGGACCTATTCTGATAAATCAGTCAAGCATTCAAAAGTCATCATTAGCATGACTGCCATAGGCTGAGCAATAATCAACACAAGAACCACTTCTACGCGATGAACCATAATTAGAGGCTACATTCATGTACCCTGAACACCCTGAGCTGCTCCTTGAGCTAATGTGTGCACCTCATCCCTAGGCTGAGTACTACTCATGGTATCTAGCAACACCCCTGCTTATGACTTGCCCTCTATAAATCTCAATATATGGACAATGGTGTCCTGAAGCACCAGCATAGTCACAAATCCTGTTAGAGTCTAGGAATATATTGACACTAGAGAGCAATATTATGGTTATTACCTCATATTAAGGTTAAAGCTTGATTTAAGACATTTTAATTGTAGCTGAGATTAGGTTGAGGGCACTGCATTTTGGCACTTCACTTCCATTTTTTATGTTTCATTAGCCAATGATGTAGACATGTCGAAGTTCATACCCATGTGGGTGTTTATTAGCCCATGATAGAGACCAAGAGTCAAGATATTTCTAAGTGAAAAAATGAAACAAATCCCATTATTAGGAGTAAGAAGTTGACCTCAACTTCTGGATGATGTGCTCCAAGATATGATGGATATGCTACGCCTTATACAACATAAGTAAGAGAGGAAGAATTCATCCATTCAGATACCTATGAGGAAGGAAGCTAATGTTACATTAGGGGTATTGTCCATAGAGATTGGTACATGCTTAGCTCCCATAACAACTTCTACCTATCCTCCTACTCGTTGTACAACCATTATATTTACTAGGGAGAGTGATTATGCCAAAAACTCATCCTAAAAATGATAAGCAGTAATTGTAAATATAATATAATCTAGTTTTTAAGTCTGTAGTTGATCACACTGAGAACTATTTTAGTTAACCTTTGTATCACCAAGAATATCACTTAAATCAACTTTTTGAAGTATAAAATTTTGGATTTTTTTACAAAGAATAAAAAAAAAGAGTAGTAAAATTATCAAACAATTGAAACTACTTTCTTTCGATATAACAAGGCCTAGGATAATGATTTTCCCAATTGTCGGAATAAATTCTTTACATGTAAACTATAATCTCGCCGAACTATTCTCTATCAATCATGAATATTTTCTTACCACAAGTATCTTTCGATTAAGTGTAGTAATTTCCTAGCGTTATTCTCTCAAATTAACTCTAGCTAACAATTTACTCTATTCACCGGATTACGTCAAGGCTTCATTATTTCTAAAGCTGCTTTTAAATCTACATTGTTAATCTCTTAATGGCTTTAAAGTGACGTTGCTCTACTAAAACCTAATCTCACAATCTTTCCCAAGTAGTGCAAGGTATGGTGGCATTGGTTAATCAAGGGCCCTTAAATTAACAATAATAAATATGTAGTTGGATAAATTGAGAAGAACATCTTAATTACAATCAAACACAATACAAATTTACTACAACAATTGGTTCCATCAAAATCCTAGAGAAAGAATCCAGTTACTCATAGTAGAGTGTGAAAGTATAGCATATAATGCCCTGATTAACAAGTAGAAAAAAGAAGAAGAAATTGAAAGTCAAGGTTGAATTCTGATTGCTCTGCTTCTTCCATTCTTCCTGCCTCCCAAAGTAATCGTGAATCCAAAAATCCTCTCCTGGGGTTCATATATAACCTACTATATTTAGGAGATCCCCAAAAGTAATCCAATTTTGTATCTGATTTGCATAAAATGCAGGCCTCTGAGCTTCCAATGCGGGTAGGTTGTCGAGCACTCTTTGTTAATGTGTAGTTGTTGCTCTCTATAGAGGATGCTTTTGGACCAAACTTCTCTATTTTGGCTTGATACCAACTTCATTGGTAGGCATACGAGCATGCAAAGTGAGTAGGTTGGCATCCTCCTATTTCGGCTACTTAACTTCTTGCTTAAATCTCATGCCAATTCATGCTTATTTTTAGTCATTTTCATCCAACACATTTCCTACACACATAAGATATGTAATAATCTTAAAGTAGAAAAAAAATGAAGTAACACGAGATAAAACTAAAGATATGAGGCAATTAAGTACTTGAAATATACACTTTGTAGCCAAATATCACCACCCCACGCTTAGACCTTTGCTCGCCCTCGAGCAAGTTTAACATTACATCTTGGCAAGGAACATTTTCCAAGAATGCTCCAGCATCCCAATAGATGACAATGATTTATATCAACATTAATAACGTAATGCATATAGACACCTTTCTTTTAAAGTTTAATGCCAAGACTATTTAAAATTTTCAAATAATCTCTCTTAACATCGTAGCATCAAAAATTGACTTTCCTCCTATTTACTTCCTGACTTGCCTTTATATGCCAACATAATAACAAAGTACCTCACCAATCTTTATCAAATCATGTGCTCTCACTAATCAAACTAAGAGAAGGACTTGCATATAGAGAGAATTCACTGTCTCTCAAAAATAAAATAAATCATGTTCCTTCAAAAATCGTGCCATAGGCTTGCCCATAGTGTAAGACTCCACTACTCTAAACTTGTCAATTTTAGGATCAATAAGGACTATCAGAGGTGGTAATGTAGGCTAAGGGATGGGTAGGATGGTATTTAGGAAAATAGTGATTCGAACCTCTTAAGCACTTTAATACATTACACTTATTTATTTTCAAGCGCACACTTGTCATGAACCCAATTTTTATTCTTATTACACCATTGCATCATAACACTCTCTTTATTTTCAACCCATCACATATACATAGTGTCACTAGCAAAGAACTTTTTCAATTTTTTTCGTTCAACTAATGAAGCTTTTTTGCCACTCTTTTCTTTAATTCCACTCAAAAGCTACCAATATTCCCTACTTACTTCTTTCTAGTGCTTATTCTTTAACTCAAGTGCTTTCAGAGGTAATGGTTCAAAAAGGATCAATTAAGAATAAAAAGTTATAAGCTTGTAATATGGGTGCCAAAAAAAGGCTCATAGTCTCAACAGTTCTAACTAGGTATATTATTGATACTGGTAGGCAAAAAAGCTCAAAGAAATGCATATGTAATCTCCTAAATTTAACACGGCTTAATTATTTCACTTTGACTGCACACAAAGCAAGTTATGGACAAGCATGGGATGACATCGATTATCATCTAAACCTCACTTCACACAAGGAAAATGATTCACTCCATACAACTCAGTCATGCCTCTCAAGTAAAGCAATAAGACATAGTCAATAAAAAAATGAAAGCATAAGAGGTAATAATGAAAGTTAAACTCTCGAGCCTCAAGCGTTAAAAGAAGATCACAAAAATTCTTAATGCATCAGAAGAATCTACCCTCTAAACATGACTGACCCCAAACCCCAATATAAAATATGTCACATAGCTTACGATACTAGATTCCTTCCTTTTCTTTACTTGTTTATTAATCCTAAAGACTAATTCCCTCAAGACAGTCGTCACACTATCCATCGTCGGGAAAAGTCCTATTAAAATAAAATAAAAATCAAAAAAGTAAATAAATAAAAATATTTACACCTAAAATATAAGCCTAATTCCTTTAAGAAATTCATTTAGTTATACATCACCGGGAAAAGTCACTAAAACAATTCTACCTATAAAACACCCTATTCAAAAGAAAATGGTCAATCCTCTTGAAAGAACTGTGCTTAAACAAAATATGGGCCTAAGAAAATTAAAAAAAACCTAGCTATAGTTATACAATTACATTGGCTCACATTACGATCCTTATAACATAAAATCAAAACAAAACACCGATCAGATAATTCTGTTGAGTAGAGGCCAATAATAAATTCTGACACCACCACCCCACACTTAAGAATGTCCATTAACCTTAGTTGTACAATATCATAAATAAATAGTAAGAGTAAAACTAGAGTGGGTATCAGAAACACAGTCATAATGACTCTGGCAAAGGGCAGGACCGATCTAACACCTCGATCCTGAGTGCTATTGGATCCTCTAGTGTGATGCCAAATGTGTCGACTACCTTAATAAGATCATTCTCCATTGTAGAAATTTATCCAGAAGAAACTGTATTAGTGTGATCAGTAGCACTAAACTGATACATCTCTAATTCTGCAAGATCAGCTTTAGTACCAATGCCTCGCGTCGTCCTGGCTCCTCTTAAAAGTTCAATCATGTTATCGAATTGTATCTACATCCACGTATCTCTAGTCTCTTGTACCACCTGAAATGCATGATCACGAATCTCGAGATCTACCCTCAATTTTCAAATTTCACCCTTAATGCACTTAATGTGGTCTGTATTCGACTATTTCTTTGCATGATCCTTATTCGAATCTAAGACAGTACATATGTCATGGAATGTCAACTCTGTCCTATCCACCTTATCATAACTTTTCTTGTTCAACTTATAGCAAGCTAGCATTGCAATTAGGGTGTGAACAAAGTATAAGATCCATTTTTTGTTAGTTAGTGTCTTCACTATCTGACTCTGGAATATCTCGTCAATATCCATAGGGATTTCATTCAATATAGCATAAATCAGGAACATGCAATCCCACATAATAGTCGTCTTATGAGTAGTCAACATCAGTGGTTTATAATCCAGTTGAGCAAAGCCTTTGCCTTCTTGTTCAGGAATGCCTTAGGCAAGGCTGCATGGTCACTAGAATGATTCTTAATCCAATTTTCCTTGATAGGGTTATCACAAAACACCTCTAGTATATGTAATAGATTTAGATGTTGCTCCCTGCATCAATCGTCCTACTTAGGTTGCGGAGAAACTTGGTACTAGGGGTGGCAATTGGGTAGGTTGGGTCAAATCTAGGCGGGTCAAAATGGGTCAAGATAACAAATGGGTAAAGATCCAGCCCGACCTAAATTTGTTTGGATCAAAATGGGTTGGGTCAAAATGGGTTAGGTAACGGGTTATAACCCAACCCGCCCAATTCTTACTAAGTTTTAATTATTTTATTTGTTCTTATATAAATTTTTAGTAACGAATAAAATTATTTTTTTCTTTATTATGATTATATATAACATATCAAATAAAAATATGACTTTTTAAAATATTTTAACATGATTTCTATAAAAACTATTCGGGTTATATATCAACCCAAATTTTAATGGTTAGAAACGGGTTGGGTTAACATAGGTTGAGCTAATAAATGGGTGGGTCAATAACCAACCAAAACATGGTCGGGTTGGGTCGGGTTGGGCGGGTTAGGTTTGATTTTTCCACCTCTACTTGGTACTACTTGTTTATCTCTTGAGCTGAGTTATCCACTTCCATACCTCTAAGGAAAATAATGTCACTTTGGGTATAATCCAAATTAGAATACAGTTCTCGAATGAGGTTAAGGTTTCCCTTGCCCTTAGGTCCTTGAGCAAAGCATACAAATCCATTTTTCTTGATTTCTACCATAATATCTGGGCAGGATATGTTCGTGGCATCAATATGCAATGGCTTCTCAAGCAATTCTAAATTAGCCTATTTTTTTAAGATGGCATCTCATAGATTCCAAGAATTCTCACTCATAAATTTACCCTATCATCATTATCGGATGAGTCGACATCAATTCTAACTTTTCTATTTTCTTGGCTTTGCCCTTTCCTTTAACTGCAGTGTTCTTTTTCTTCTTAGCCATAGGTGGATTTGAAGATCCTTCTTTAATTTGCAATGGATTCTCATACGGCCTAGATTATTGTGCCCTCTGTGGTCTGACCATTGTTTGTGTAGATGGCGCACTCAGTTTTTTAGTGGCTTCAATAGCCACCTCCTTAAGAGTTCTTCTCCTAGCATTATCATTCTTCTTCTTGGTTCAGATTTCCATTACATTATGTTATCTGATTGTTCTTTTGGTAGGGGCTTACCATCTCCGCCTCCATGAGTGTGTACTGGCTTGTTTGATACAACCATAATGCCTTCGCACGGTGCACTACTCACTATGTGAGTTGATAGACGAGACCCAAAATATATTATTTTCTTGGGCATGCTATGGGGCTCGCAGTCTGCTCTAACTTCATTGTTTTGTAAAATTAATTCTTCACTTGGGACGTACATGTGCTTGCTAAGCGTCCACTTTGGCGAGCCTGGGTGAGAGTTGGTTTTAGCCTATTTTTTCAAATCGTTCTCCATATTTTCCATTTCCATTTACCCCGAACTTCTATTTCATGTGAATTTCCCTGCACATCTTCATCAAAGCACGTCAAATTATACCAAATAAAATTTACAAACTAACAAAAAATAAAAATGAAAATGCAAATAGAAGTCAAGAAAATGGGTTGCCTCCCAATAAGCGCTTTATTTAACGTTGTCGCACGACTCTTTTTTGTCTTATTTTGTTTTATCTTTCTATTTTTGTCTATTTTTTTTACATATTATACAACCTCGGGTTGCCTCCCGAGAAGCGGCTGATTTAACGTTGCGGTACAATATAGACCCCTTTTCAAGGTTCAATCAAATATATTACTGAAACCAATTTTTTTCCTCATTTGTTTCACCAATATAGTGATTCAATTGTTGTCCATTCACTCAAAATTTATTGGTTCCATCCTCTGATTCAATTTCAACTACCTCTTGTGGAGATACTTGTACCACTCAAAAAGGGCCTAACCACCTTAATTTTTGCTTGCTCAAGAAATTTTGCAATATTAAATAATACAACAACACTTTGTCACTGGACTCAAAACTTCTCTCAAGTATGTGCTTGTCATACATGATTTTCATTCTTTCTTTGTACAACCTTGCACCCTTGAAAGCATGATAGCGAAACTCATCAAGCTCATGCAATTCTATCACTCTGTGTGTGTCTGCTGCGTCTAAGTAAAAATTTAAAAATTTAATTATCTCAATGCCCAGAAAGCCTTATGTTCTAGCTCCATGATTCGAGGACACCCCCTACAAAACACCAAATTATATGGTGACATGCCAATTGGCATTTTGAATGTAGTGCGGTACGTATAGAGTGCATCATCAAATTCTTTTCTCCCAATCTATTCCGGTGGAGTTCCCTGCCTTGGTGAGAACACTCTTGATATCTCTATTCAAGACCTCAACCAATCCGCTTGTTTGCAGATGATATGGTGTGGCAACATTATGGTGGACACCATACTTTTCCAACAACTTGTCAAAGGCCCTATTGCAAAAATAGGTGCCACCAACATTGATTATGGACCTTGGTGTGCCAAACAAGGTAAATATGTTCTTATTAAGAAACCCAATGACTCCTTTGGCATCATTTGTTTGAAGCAACTGCAACTAATATATATTTATTACCACAAGAGATGACAAATGGGCCCATGAAACCAATCCCCCATACATCAAACACTTCCACCTATTGGATAGGCTTTATTGGAATCTCATGACGATGGGAGACATTTCTAGTTCATTGGTATTCTTTACAACACTTCACCCACGTGTTGGTATCCTTGAATACTGATGGCCAATAGAACCCAAAATCTAACACCTTCACAGCTATTTTGATTCCTCTAAAGTGACCCCTATATGGCGATGCATGACAAGCCTGCAAAATAAAATTTTGATCTTTTTTGGGGATACACCTCTGGATCACGTTAGCCATACAAATTTTAAATAGAAAGGGCTCATCCCAAAAGTAATAACAATAATTATGAAAGTACTTTTTCTTTTGAATATAAAAGAGTGCATAAGGTTCAATACTACTAGTCAGGCAGTTTCTATGTTTGCATACCATGGTTGTTCTTCAAGTGATGTCACTAACAATTGCACATATGGAAAGGTTTCCAGAATTTCTTCAACTTCAACCCCCTTTTTGACTCCTTCTAAACTTGATAGATGATCAGCCACTTTATTTTCCATTCCTTTTCTATCTCGAATTTCAAAATCAAACTCTTGTAGTAGGACCCATCGGATCAACCATTTCTTAGACTCTTTGTTTTCAATAAAGTACTTGATGGCTGCATGGTTGGTGTACACAATTACCTTAGATCGAATCACGTATGACCTAAATTTGTCAAATGCGAACACTAGGCCAATATCTCTTTTTAAGTAGTGATGTAACTAAGTTGAGATCCACTGAATATGTGGCTAGCATTGTAAATGGGGTGTATAATTTTTTCTATTTTTTCCCCAATACTGCTCCTATAGAAAAGTCGCTAGCGTCACACATGATTTCAAATGGCTACTCCCAGTTAAGAACAACAATGACTGGCGATGTCACCGAATTTTGTTTAAGCTTCTCAAAAGCTACCCTACATGTATCACAAAACACAAAAGGATTATCTTCTTCAAGCAATTTACATAAAGGTTTACAAACTTTTGAAAAATCTCTAATGAACCATCTATAGAAGTCGGCATGCCCAAGAATGCTCCTGATTGCTCTGACTGGCATAGCTGATGATAATTTTTCTATTACCTCATTTTTTGCTTAGCCCATCTCTATACCTTTATTCAACACTCGGTTCCCTAAGATTATACCTTCTTGTACCATGAAATGACACTTCTCCCAGTTAAGCACCAGATTTATCTCTTCAGACCTCTTCAAGACCCTTCTTAAGTTTCTCAGACAACCTTTAAATGTATCTCCTACCACCAAAAAGTCATCCATAAATACTTTCATGATGTCTTCCACCATGTCCATAAAAATGGCCATCATGCATCTTTAAAACGATGCGGGTGTATTACATAACCCAAAAGGCATCCTACAGAATGCATAAGTACCATAAGAGCATGTGAATATTGTTTTATCTTTATCTTTAAGGGAAATATGAATCTGGTTATGCCCAAAATATCCATTTAGAAAATAGAAATAGTCCCTACTAGCAAGCGTATCCAATATCTGGTCGATGAATATAATTGGGAAATGATCCTTTCTTATGGCCTGGATCAAATTGATGTAATCCATACAGATTCACCATCCAATGAAGTTTTGGTCGGGATAAATTCATTCTTTGCATCTTGAATCAATCATTCCACCTTTTTTTGGGATGCATTACACAGGAATCACCCATATGCTATCAAATATGGGAAATATTATTCCGACATCAAACCACTTGATCACCTCCCTTTTCACTACCTCTTTCATATTGGTACTAAGCCTTCTTTGTTATTCTATGGAAGGTTTGTGCCTTCTTCCATTAAAATCTTATGCATGCAAAAAGTGGGGCTAATCCCTTTTACGTCTGCAATAATCCACCCTAAGGTTCATTTGTACTCTTGCAGTACCTGAACTAGCTTTTCTACTTGCACATCTGACAAAAGTGAAGAAATAATAATAGGTAGCATAGAATCGGGTCCTAGAAAAACATACTTAAGGTGGCTCAGTAATGGTTTAACTCCAGTATTGGGGGCTGCTCAATGAATGGTTTGGTAGGTGGTGTCTTTCTTTCATCTAGATTTAATGATTCAAATTTAGGCTCTCTCTGCCAGTAACCTTGGCCTTCAATATCCATTACCTAATTCATTAAATCTTCACCAGCTCACTGCACTACATTTAGAAAGCATGCTTCTAGAGGAACTCTTACATGACTAATTTCACTGTCCCCAACATCATCACATCTACAGCTTCTACCATTGAACAATTTACAAACTTACTAGGTTGCCTCATTGATTTTTGAACATTAAAAGTGATTTCTTCATCATATAATCTCATCTTGAGTTCACCAGATTCACAATCAATAAGTGTCCTCCCAGTGACCAAGAATGGCCTCCCTAAGATTATTAGGATCTCTCCATCAACCTAATAGTCAAGAATGACAAAGTCTACAAGAAACACAAAACACCCCACCTGAACAATTACATCATCGAGGATTCCAAAAGGTCATTTCACTATTCGATCAACCAGTTGTAACAACATAGAAGTTGGTCTCGCACTTCAAATTCCAAACCTTTTGTAAATAATTTAGGGCATTATATTTATATTGGATCTGAGGTCGCACAACACCTTAGCAAAAGCATAGTTTCCAATGGTGCACGGGATTGTGAAACTTTCGAGATCATTAAACTTCTGGGCCATAAGCATGGTCACTACAGCACTACAAGTTTGAGTCAGTTTCATGGTGGCCAGATCTTGGAATTCAAAATTTTGAGACATCAAGTCTTTCATCATCTTGGCATATCCCTACATTTCCCTCAAGGCGTCAATTAATAGTATATTCAACTGGATTTGTTTTAGTATCTTCATGAATTTCTTATATTGATCATCCTTCTTATGTTTAGCTAACCACTTGGGAAATGATGCTGGAGGTCTCTTTTTGACACTAAATTGAGCATTTTCTTATTTAAATATACCTTTGGCTACTTTTTTGGGGATCATCTCCGCTTCCTTTTCAGTACTATCCTTTCCTTATTTTCCTTTCCCTTATTAGTTTGCGGTTGTTGGACTACCACCTCTGTTAGATTCTCGATATCATTCGATTCAAGTGGTAGTCAGGTAGGTTGCACCACTTTTCAACCAATTTGTACACTCTTCTGCTCTGTATCTAAATCTCTTCCATTTTTGAGACTAACAACCAACAATTGCTTAGGACCATGATCTTTTAGGTTCGCGTTGGTGTCAACTTGTAATTTCTCTTATGGCCATTGATTCAATTTCATTGATAGTTGGCCCAACTGTGTTTCAATGCCCTTAATTATTGATTCATGAGCAGAAACTTATTGCTCTACCTTTCTAGTTTTTCCCAACAATTATTACAACATGCCTTTTATTTCAATCATATTCTTGCCATCCTACTTGGTGACCTATTGTTATTGTTGTTGAGAATAACTCACTTGTTGTTATGGCTTTTGATTGTACCCTGCTGGCCTTTGATAGGTAACCATTTGACCTTGGGGGCTATAGTGTTTTTATTCTCCCCATTGTTTCCCCCTGCCTTTGACCACCAAAATTATTCACATAACTCACGTCTTCTGAATACGCTTGAGGATCTTTTTCACCACTTCACAAACAACTATATGGCTGACTAACACAAGGTGAACATAACCCTCAATTTTTTGTATCCACTATATGAACCTGTTTTATGCATGATTCATCAATATTTTTAATCAAAAAGCTCATTTGGGTCTTCACGGTTGCAATTTTTTCAGCCATGGTATTGCTTTGATCAATAGCCACCGAGTGCACCACAGGAGTAATGCGCACATCTTTTGTTATCTAGCCTGAGTTGCAAGTCATCATATGTAAGAAAACTTGAGCTTCTGTGAATAATTTTCTCAAAAGTGTTCCACCAACTGAAGTATCAACATTATCCTTCACACATCTACAAGACTCATGTAAAACCTATGTACTAACATTTGATTTGGTATGTTGTGATGTGTACACTTCACCAATATTTCCTTAAACCTTTTCCACATCTCGTTTAGTGATTCCATTGGCTTCTGCTTGAATTGTACTAGCTCATCAACCTAATGGGATGTCCTATTTGGTGTGAAAAACTTGTTCAGGAAACATTTCACCAATTCATCCCATGTAGTAATGGAGTTACTTATGAGTGAATTCATCCAAAATTATGCTTCCTTGTCACTAATAAGGGAAACAACAAAAGCTTCAGTGCTTTGGGTGACACATTTGGCTTCCTCTGAGATACGCAGATTGACGAAAAAATCCTAAGTGTTGTTGAGGATCTTCATATTCTTTCCTTGAGAATAAACCCTTATTTTGTGGAAAATGCAGCCGGTTGTTTGTAATCTAAAATCTTTTCGCGTGAATCTATAGAACCAAGATAATTGATGCTAGATTGTCAACAGTAGGTTGCACATAGTCATAGAGTGAATCTTCTAGCATGATCCCCTATACAGGTCGATTGGAAACTTGGAGATTTACAACGTTCTCCACATTATCTTTATTATTCCCATTCCATAGTGCAATTCCAGCCATCTCTGTATCAAGTTCTAGAGTCTCGGGTCCATGCTTTTTGATACCTTGGTTCAGTGCTTTGAATGCTCTTTCTGGGTCTGGTAAGGCCTTGAAACGTTCCCCGGACCGTGAAGAGTTTTTGGGCATACAACTAGAGCACACAGATGATTCACAAAGGTGAGAACTTGGTTAATAAAATAAAAGAAGAGAAATTGATATCAACTAAAAATCTCAAAAATATTTCCGAGTTATAACTAAATAATAGTGCCCCGACAACAGTACCAAAATTTGATCACGCCCAAAACTCATCCTGAAATGGATAAGCGTTCGTTGCAAATATAATATAATCTAATTTTTATGTCCGGAGTTCATTCCACAGAGAACTATTTCAGTTAACCTTTATATCACCAAGAATATTAAATAAATCAACTTTTTGAAGTATTAAATTTTGAAATTTTTACAAAGAATAGAAATAAGAGTAGTACTATTATCAAGCAGTTGAAACGACATTCTTTCGATATGAAGAGGCCTAAGATAATAATTTCCGCAATTGTCAGAACAAAATCTTTACATGTTAACTATAATCTCACCGAACTATTCTCTATCAATCATGAATATTTTCTAACCACAAATATCATTCGTATCATGAATATTTTCTTACCACAAGTATCTTTCGATTAAGTGTAGTAATTTCCTAGCATTATACTCTAAAATTAACTCTATCTAACAATTTACTCTATTTATGGGATCATGTCAAAGCTTCGTTATTTCTAAACCTGCTTTTAAATGTATACTGTTACTCTCTTGGTGGCTTCAATGTGACATTGTTCAAATAAAACCTAATCTCAAAAATATTCTCAAGTAGTGCAAGATATGGTGGTATTCATTAATCTAGGGCCCTTCAATTAACAATAATAAATATGTAGTTGAACAAATAAATGAGAAGAACAACTTAATTATAATCAAACACAATATAAATTTCTCCAACAATTGGTACCATCAAAATCCTAAAGAAAGAATCTAGCTACTCATAGTATGGTGTGAAAGCATAGCATAGAATTTCATGATGAACCAGTAGAAAAAAGAAGAAGAAATTGAAACTCGGGGTTGAATTCCGATGGTTCGATAATGCATAACATAGAAGTCCATGACAAACAAGTAGAAAAAATAGGAAGAAATTGAAAATTGGGGTTGAATTCTTATTGCTCCTCTTCTTTCATTCTTCCTACCTCCCAAAGTAAGCGTACCTTCAAAATTACTCTCTTGGGATTTATATATAACCTAGTATATTTAGGAGATCCACCAAGTTAATCCAAGTTCGAATCTAATTAGTAGAAAATATTGGCCTGTGAGCTTGCAATGCGAGCAAGTTTGCAAGACCCTTCATCAATGTGCAGTTATTGCCCGCGATGAAGGATACTTTTGGCCCAAACTTTGCTATTTTGGGTTGCTACCAACTTCACTAGCAGGCATCTGAGCATGAAAAGCGAGTAGGTTGGAATTCTCCTATTTTGGCTACTTTACTTCTTGCTTAAATCTCATGCCAACTCATCCTTATTTTTGTTCATTTCCATCTAATACACTTCCATCACACATAAGATATGTATTAAGCTCAAAGCAGAAAAAAAATATAGAAACACAAGATAAAACTGATTATATGAGGTGATAAAGTACTTGAAATATACACTTTATAGCCGAATATCAAAGAGTTTCTAGAAGTTAGTCTAAAAGAGGACAAGGCTAAGAAATAGGTTGTTATATTTCTCAAGGAGTTGAGGGCCTATGTGAACTTGTCCATTACAGAGGATTTTTCTCTTGTTCATGAGTATCTACAAGGCCTGCACAGGCATATTGATGATATGGATCTACAAATGAATAAGAGATTGAGGAGGCTACCTTAGTGCCTAATGTAGGGATACTCTGTATGAAGTTAGCACAAACCCAAGTAGAAATTATTGAGCTACAATCTTGGTTTCATTGTCATGCCATAGGAGCCATATAATAAGAGACCCTTCATCAATATCATAAAGGAGTCACCATCATAAAATTTAGGGAAGCGGTAGCATAAGAATGATGATGAGGATATGGTCAAGGCCCATAAAACTCAATTAGAGCTAAATCAGGTACAGATAGCATTTCAGCTCTCTCATAAAGAGACCTTTACGTTAGAAGATTTGGGTGCATAATCTAGCATGGCACCGGTAGTACGGGCTACTCTAAAAACCATGACCTTGCGGGTGAGTCTCAAATGATGATTGCACCAGTTACTGCCACTGCCACTGATCCTATTAGGTTTGCACCTGCAATCCATACTCAAACAATAGATGAAGGCAGCTAAAGTGCCACACATAAGTTCTCACCTCCGATATTAATTTATTTTTGATGCATTAGAGATAAGGCAACTTTTTTGGGGGTTGGGGTATGTCTGTGTGTCCTCTCTTGGGTTTTTCTTGCATGTTTCTTTTTCTGACGGTGTTTACATTTTGTGAACCAACATGTTTAGTTGAGGTTTATTTATTTTTTGTTTTATGAATAGGTTGGAGGAAAATAGTAAGAGTTAGGTTGTAATAGTGTGGCAACTAACACTTGTACATTCATGATTTTTAATTCACTCCCCTCAAAGTTTTGAACGTGCTTCACTGTATTGATATGTTGAACTGTGTAGCTCAGCTTTGACATCATGTGTATTAGTTATGATGATTGTTTCTTAAGCTAGTATACTGACTGAACAAGTAGTAGTTAACAATCAATCGCTATGTCATATGTGTGTGAGGTGCTAGTTGTGTTCTTATCTTGTGTGTACAATCTAGAACTTACCTGATAGTCTTGCTATATTGTCAGTGAATAGTGGATTAGGAAAGAATCATAGGCTTTTTTTAATAAAAAGCACATCTATTGACTTAAAAGGTCGACCCAATTATGTATAGAATCCCTAGATTCCTACTTTGGATCCTTAGACTTTTTTTGGTTAGACAACTACCATCACCCTTCATACTATAAGTAATCTTTATTTTGGCACCAGTCCCTCCCTGGATACAAGGATTAAACCTAGGAAAAATGCCTAAGTTAAGGGTGTTGAGGTTGGTAAAAACCAAGCTAAAAGTGGGCATGGAAAGTAATCAACTAGTCAAAGAAATAAGCGGGTGTGGTATGTATACAAAAAGAAAAGAAAAAGAGAAAAATAGAAAACCCAGAAAATTTTAACACAAAAATAAGTAGTTAGTTGATAGGAATAAACCACACCCGAATCTTGATGAAATAAAGAGGGAAAGGAAAAAAAGGGTTGAGAGAAGATATGAAAAATAATATAGTGTTCAAGGAGGGTCAAGTCACTATATCCAAATGTTCCATACTCGTCCCTAAGCCTGCATTATAAGCCAAAACAAAGTCCTATAGTGATCCTAATCTGGCTATCCAATGAAATAAGTATAGAAAATAAGGACAAGCCTATGGTATGTGTATGTGCAATATTTGAACTTCTTTAGGAGTGAGAGTGTATTTATATCTACTGCCACTATTTTATCTTAATATTATGTGAGGGTATAAGGGTGATACTGTCTAATTATTGGTTGGTAACTTGTGTTTTGTTGGTCATATTCATAGTCGTTTACCAATAACATGATGCCATTCTTAGATTTCTCGATGTTAGCTTGAAATACCTTGAGTCATGCACATCGGTCTAAAAGGGAGAGGGATGAACATTTAGAATGTATGTTGCTATGTTCTGAATAAAACTATGGTAGACTTCCTAGTGTAATGATCCAAAATATCACTATGGTGAGTTTGGGGGTAAAATTCCAGACTTAGACTTTCCTTAGGCAAAATTGGTGAAATCCTGACTAGCCTAGTTTTGGTGGATTTTTGATATGGTATGGTTTAAGAAAATCTGGTAGTTATTGGTGGGTTAGCAGTGAGATTTGATTTGATTTTACGTTAGATGACAAGTTTAGGAAATCATAGAAACTTCCAATGCATGAAATGAGTTAGTAGAACTCTGGTTATAGTGATCGATGTGAAAGGCCAGTACGTGATGTCAAAATTCAGGAAGTGTGTTGTGACATAGACATGGCTTGGGACAATTCCTGAGCTACTATTTTAGCATCACTACAGGAATAATTTTTTCATTGCAGTGACGTTGCCGCAGCAATAGAGGGATCCCCGTAGTAACAGTTCACTTTGGCTTGAGTATTGTTGCAACGTCAGGTTTATCCCTGTTGTAACGTTGCTATAGTGAAAAATCCATCGCATCAGTGATGAACTCATAGTATTTCCTAGTTAAAACTGAAAGTAGCATTTTTATTCCCTATTATTTCACATTTCCAGTAAGAGTTGAGAAAAGGCAATTTTCACCATTTGGGGGGTTTTCCATCTTTGAGGTAAGGTCTCTTTGTCATTCAAACTTGTGATTACTCCATTAGATTCTTAGAATTGTAAAGATCATGATCAAGGTTAGAAATTAGGGTTTAACCCTAGGTTTATAAACTGGTGGGGATTGGCTGGGAATGGCTTAAATTCCATTGTTATCCACACTAGTTTGAATTCTTCCTTGTATTCATAAAATATAGAAAATTAGAAGAAAAAAGGGTAGAAAACCCTAGAATGATAAACTAGACTAAGTTCATGTGTTGAATTTAACGGGTTTAGGTTTAAAATGCCTAGAGGTGGGCAATGTTGTATCGAATTATCCTTATTTGTTATTTATAGATCAAGAATGAACAAAAATTAAAATAAAATGCAAGGCTTTAGCAATGTAATGCTTTCAAACGAGGATAAGAGGTTGGTGTAACAATCTTTTCCATTGTTACAATTAAGTCTAGCATGCCAAAATTTGGATTAAAGTTTTCTCCGAGTTAGGAGTTAGAAATTTTAGGCTAGGCTAGTCTTGGATGAAATCCAAGTATAGTATGGTCTAGGATAATCTGGAAATAGTTAGTTAAAGGTTAAGTGATTTGGGGCTATTTTAGGATTGTTAAGATGATAAGTAATTCATAGAAACTTTCAAAATTGCATTCGGATTAGTAGAACTCCCGATATTGAATTTGATGTAAAAGGGTTACTCCGAGATGTCGAAATCTGACAATGAATTATGAAAATGGCATAGCTAGGAAAAATCCTAAGTTTCTGCCATACTTACCCTGCTATAGTGGGAGGCAGGATGCTACCACTGCCCCACTATAGCAGGAGATAGCCTTGGTCAATACCGCCATAGCAGGTGAATCCCAAGATAGTGATGCCACTATAGTGGGATAGGGCAGCTATGGCGGTATAAGCACTGATTAATGAAGAAAATATCCCCCAAAAAAAAAATTTATTCCATATTCGACCAAGGGCTAGGAGAGGCAATTTTAGGTGACTCTAACCTACTTTTCATCAATTTTCTTCGTTGAGGTAAGTTAATCCACCCCACTAACTAATATTTCAATTGTTAATCCTTAAAATCACTAGTTTTTGGGTTTTGAAAAAGATTTGACTTGACCTGGGTGATTTTTCTGGTGCAATTAGGTGAATTAGATAGAAAACCCTTGGGTTTTAGTTAAAGGTTGTTAATTTATTATTGCATGCTTAGATGTTAGAATTCACTGTTATATTCATGAAATTGGTAGAATTAAGGGGGAATGATGAGAGGAAACCCTAGAATAGGAGGATTGATCATGAATTTGACCTTACCATTAAGGGATTGGGTTGTAATCCTTGAACAGATTAGGTCATTGTCTGAATTACGTTTATATTATTGTTTATAGACTACAACAAAGCCAAATTTCACGAAAAGGCAAGGCTCAAGCTTATGAGAGTGGTGCAAGCTTGGATTGAGGTAGGTGATGGTTAAATGTAGTTGAAAAATTGACTTAGTTTATGTGTGCATGTTCCCTATTTCTTCATATACTTGTCGCAATACATGCTCAAAGAAAGTAAATAATTGAATGATATCCTAAGTGTTAATCACATATAATAAGGTTATATTAAAGGCATGTTGATTGTACAAGTGTAATTGTGATTGTTGGGATATATGTTGCTTATTATGGGATGTACCGGTATTTGGACATCTTCTCAGGATTTATACTTATTATTGTGAGATGTATTGGTATTTGGACATCTTCATTGGATTTGTTGATATAAGGTTGACAGGCACTAGATGTCTGGAATTTTTGATACATGGACAAGCGCTAGTCCCCTACAGGTCATGGCTAGTGGATGATCATGAGACCCTTAGCATATGTATACAATGTGTCATTGAGTGTAATGGTTCCTTGAGTGAATTGGGGTTTATGATTAATGATATTGATGTCGCTGAATTAGATCTTTGAGTCGTCCGGGCTAAATTGCAAGTGATTGGTATACTTCTTTTTGGTTGTCTACTTACTTGTGTAATTGTGGCAAGGTGTAACTTATTATTGTTGATTCATGGTTTGTTGACTTTTTAATTGCCTGTAGTCATTGTCTTGACTTGGTATTTTGTCTATATTGACTTGCACTTGACAGAAATCTTGGTGTTGTTTTAAAAAGGCCTAATAGTACATAATTGAGGTAAAGGTTATTTGGTAGGGATTCATGGTTGTACATATTTACTAAGTTATTGCTATTTGTTCATATTTATTATCTTGGATTGGCCGATGATCCTACCAGTACATAGTGGCTTTGTACCGATAGTACATATGCTCTTCTTTTTGTAGAGTGTAGAGTATTTTCTTGCAACTACATCGAGACCTCACCTTTAGAGCAAACTTCATTTTGCCTAAAGGGTAAGCTACATCTTTCGGGCAGCTTTGAGTCCTCTACTTAGTTATTGTCCATTTGATTCGAACATTGATATTTTCATCCTGTATTAGGTTGAACCCATTTGTTGACATTTGTAGTGTTTTTGTACAATGACTTTCAGATTCTTGGAGTTATTTTAGTTATTTATATGTTTCCGTATTAGGTATTCTTGTTAGGATATTTCAAATTATTGGATTATTAAATGAAGTAATTAGTTTATCTTAAATTTGGTTAGTTTATCTTAAATTTGGTTAAGTGTTGGGCTTGATTAAATCGGTTTAAATAGTTCTCCCATTGGAGGGTTAGTGGGTGTGCCACTCGCAACAGGTTTGGGTTGTGTCAAAGTTTGTATCAGAGCCCTAGGTTCACTGATCTCATTATACCAAAATGAGTTCAGTAGAATCTTGTGGAACGGAATAGAGACATTTATACTTTTCTTAGAGAGGCTATAGGACTTTAGGAAATTATCACTTTCTTTCTTCTTTTGTGCTATAACTTAATTCTAATTGGTATCTAGTGATCCAAATTAGTAGCTGACCCCTTTCATTCTGTTATTTGCATATGGTGACCACTACAGCTAATGGAGCTAAAGAAGAATCCCTTGCACCAGTAGTTCCAGCTGCGAAATCAATTGATCGGGGTCGAAGAAGGGGTAGAGGAAGAGGGAGAGGTAGGGTAACACTCACCAGGAGTGAAGCTCGGGCAATAGCTAATCCAGCCCGTTAGAGATCTGTGACACCTCCACATCCTAGGATCAGTATGAGGAGGCTATGAATAAAGATGTTATGGAACAGTAAAAAGGAAGCACCATCTGGGGGTGCAGCTCGTCCTTCAATATCTTCAGATGTAATCCAGCAGATGATTACTTTTCTGAGCTGGTTAGCAAGTACTGGAGCCACTCTTGCTATGCCTGCTTATCAGTTTCTATGTACTCAGTCGACTACCAATCTCTCCCCTTGGATGGGTAAGGCCTTGAGGACTGAGATTTTCCCTCGCCCAATGTTAGGGACTAAACATGACAGGCTGACTAAGTTTCTGAAAATGAAACCTCCTATTTTATTGGTTCGGAGACTGAGGATACATTTGAGTTCATTATTGATTGGTACGAGAGGCTACACAAAATAAGTATTAGGGAGAAATATGGTGTTGATTTTGTGACCTTCCAACTGCAAGGTGAAGCAAAGCAGTGGTGGATAGCTTATGTGGAATGTCTATCTCTAGCTTTACGTCCATTGACAAACGCCTAGTTCCATACCTTGTTTTTGGAGAAGTATGTACCCTTGTACTCTTCGTGATCACAAGTATCATCCTATGAGTCTACGTTTCATGCCTTGTCTCGTTATGCTACTCATTTACTTGGTATAGAAGAGGAGAGGATTCTTTTGTTTATAATGGGTTTGAACACTGGCTTTTGTCTGTGCATATGAATTCTAGTGAAAAGACCTTTAATGATGTTGTTGATTATTTGAAGAAGGTAGAAGGAGTCAAACAACTTGTCCAGGCCAAGGTTTTGGCAAATAAATCCCAAAATGCAGGGTACTTTGGTGATTCTTACTCCAAGGGTAATAGAAATTCGGCCTTTCCATCTCGCCCTATTCAGTCAGCTCTGCTAAATTCTACAGTGAGTCTGCTAAGGTCCCCTAACTAATATTTCAAATATTAATCCTTAAAATCTCTAGTTTTTGGGTTTTTAGAAGGATATGACTTGACCTAGGTGATTTTTCTAGTGCAATTAGTTGAATTAGATAGAAAACCCTTGGGTCTTAGTTAAATGTTGTTAATTTATTATTGTATTCTTAGAATATATAATTCACTATTATAGTCATGAAATTGGTATAGTTAAGGCGAAATGATGAGAGAAAACCTAGAATAAGAGGAATGATCATAAAATTGTCCTTGGCGTTAAGGGATTGGGTTGTAATCCTTGAACACATTAGGTCATTTTCTGAATTGCGTTTATATTAATGTTTATATACTACAACTAAGCCAAAATTGCATGAAAAGGAAAGGCTCAAGCTCGTGAGAGTGGTGCAAGCTTGGATTGAGGCAGATGATAGTTAAATGTAATTGAAAACCCAACTTTGTTTATGTGTGCATGTTACCAGTTTGTTCGTATACTTGTCACAATGTATGTTCAAAGAAAGTAAATAGTTGAATGATATCCTAAGTGTTAATAAAATATAATAAATTTATATTAAAGGCTTGTTGATTGTACAACTGTGGTTGTTTATTCTTATTGTGGTTGTGATTGTTATGATATATGTTGCTTATTATGAGATGTACCAGTATTTGGACATCTACTCAGGATTTATACTTATTATTGTGAGATGTATTGGTATTTGGACATCTTCATGGGATTTGTTGATATAAGGTTGACAGCCACTAGATGTTTGGGATTTTTTAGACATGGGCAAGAGCTAGTCCCCTGCAGGTCATGGCTAGTGGATGATCATGAAACCCTTAGCATATGTATACAATGTATCGTTGAGTAAAATGGTTCCTTGAGTGAACTGGGGTTTATGATTATTGCTATTGAAGTTGTTGAATTGTATCCTTGAGTCGTTCGGGCTAAATTGCAAGTGATTTGTATACTTCTTTTTGGTTGTCTACTCACTTGTGTAATTGAGGCAAGGTGTAACTTATTGTTGTTGTGTAATGGTTTGTTGACTTTGTAATTGCCTGTAGTCATTGTCTTGACTTGGTATTTTGTCTATACTGACTTGCTTTTCACTGAAATCTTGGTGTTATTTGAAAAGGGCCTAATAGTAGATAATCGAGGTAAAGGTTATTTGGTAAGGATTCATAGTTGTACCTATTTACTAAGTTATGATTATTTGTTCAAATTTATTATCTTGGATTGGCCGATAATCCTACTAGTCTATAGTGGCTTTGTACTGATACTACATATGCTCTTATTTTTATTGAGTCTAGAGTATTTTCTGGTGACTGCATCAATACCTCACCTTTAGAGCAGACTTCATTCGAACTCAAGGGTGAGCTACATATTCTGGAAAGCCATGAGTCCTCTACTTAGTTCTTGTCCATTTGTTTCTAACATTGATATTTTCATCATGTATTAGGTTGACCCGTTTGTTGACATTTGTATTGTTTTGGTGCAATGACTTTCAGATTATTGGGGTTGTTTTAGTTATTTATATGTTTCCATAGTAGGTATTCATGTTAGGAAATTTCAAATTATTGGATTATTTAATGAAGTAATTAGTTTATCTTAAATTTGGTTAAGTGTTGGGCTTGAGTAAATCGATTTAGATGGTTCTCCTAGTGGAGGGTTAGTGGGGGTTCCACTCATAATGGGTTTGGGTTGTGACAAAGTTTGTATTAGATCCCTAGGTTCGCTGATCTCATCGTACCAAAACGTGTCTAGTAGAGTCTTGTGGAACGGAACAGAGACGTCTATACTTTTGCTTAGAAAGGCTATAGGACTTTAGGAAATTATCACTTTCTTTCTTCTTTTGTTCTATAACTTGATTCTAATTGGTATCTAGTTCTCCAAATTAATATGTGACCCCCTCCATTCTTTTATCCGCACATAGTGAACACTAGAGCTAATGGAGCTAAAGTAGCATACCCTATACTAGTAGTTCCAACTATGAAATAGATTGATGAGGTCCAGGAAGGGGTAGGGGATGAGTGAAAGGTAGGGAAATATTCACCAGGAGTGGAGCTCGGGCAATAGCTAATCCATCCCATTAGAAATTTGAGACACCTCCCCATCCCAAGATCAATATAAGAAGGCTATGAATGAAGATGTTATGGGACAGGAAAAGCTGGGGGTGAAGCTCTTCCTTCAATATATTCAAATGTAATAACCAGATGATTGCTTTTCTGAGCTGGTTGGCAAATACTGGAGCCACTCCTGCTATGCCTACTTATCAGTTTCCAAGTACTTAGTCGACTGCCAATCTTGCCCCTAGGATGTGTGAGGCCTTGAGGACTAAGATTTTCCCTCACCCGATGTTAGGGACTAAGCATTACAAGCTGACTAAGTTTCTGAAAATGAAAACTCCTACTTTTGTTGCTTCTGATACTAAGGATGCATTTGAGTTCATTGTGGATTGGTACGAGAGACTGCACAAAATAGGTATTGGGGAGCAACATTGTGTTGATTTTATGATCTTCTAACTGCAAGGTGATGCAAAGTAGTAGTTGATGGCTTATGTGGAATGTCGATCTCTAGTTTTACGTCCATTGACATGGGCCTAGTTCCATATTTTATTTTTGGAGAAGTATGTACCCCATACTCTTCGTGATCGCAAGAAGGATAAGTTTTTGGCCCTTGAATAGGCCAATATGTCTATAGTAGCCTATGTGTCTAAGTTTCATACCTTGTCCCGTTATGTTGCTCATTTACTTGGTATAGAAGAGGAGAGGATTCATTTGTTTATAACAGGTTTGAACACTGGTTTGCAAGTTTTGTCGGTGCATATGAATTCCAGTGAAAAGACCTTTAATGATGTTGTTAATTATGTTAAGAAGGTAGATGGAGTCAAACAACTTGGCCAGGCCAAGGTTTTAGCAAAGAAATCCTAAAATGCGGGGACTTGGGTGGTTCTTACTCCAGGGGTCATAGAAATCCGGCCTTTCTAGCTCGCCCTATTCAGTCAGCTCTGCTAGCTTCAACAGTGGGTCTGCCAAGGGCCACTAACTAATATTTCAATTATTAATCCTTAAAATCTCTAGTTTATGGGTTTTTAGAAGGATATGACTTGACCTAGGTGATTTTTCTGGTGCAATTAGGTTAATTGGATAGAAAACCCTTTGGTCTTAGTTAAATGTTGTTAATTTATTATTGTATTCTTAGAAGTTAGAATTCACTGTTATAGTCATGAAATTGGTAAAGTTAAGGTGGAATGCTAAGAGAAAACCCTACAATGGGAGGAATGATCATGAATTTAACCTTGGCGCTAAGGGATTGGGTTGTAATCCTTGAACACATTAGGTCATTGCCTGAATTGCGTTTATATTAATGTTTATATACTACAACTAAGCCAAAATTGCATGAAAAGGAAAGGCTTAAGCTCGTGAGAGTGGTGCAAGCTTGGATTGAGGTAGGTGATGGTTAAATGTAGTTGAAAATCCAACTTAGTTTATGTGTGCTTGTTACCTGTTTTTTGGTATACTTGTCCAAATGTATGTTCAAAGAAAGTAAATAGTTGAATGATATCCTGAGTGTTAATCGCATATAATGAGGTTATATTAAAGGCTTTTTAATTGTACAACTGTGGTTGTGATTGTTGTGATATATGTTGCTTATTATGAGATGTATCGATATTTGGACATCGTCTCATGATTTATACTTATTATTGTGAGATGTATCGATATTTGGACATCTTCATGGGATTTGTTGATATAAGGTTGGCAGGAACAAGATGTCTGGGATTATCGGTACATGGGCAAGAGATAGTCCCCTGCAGGTCATGGCTAGTGGGTTATAATAAGATCCTTAGCATGTGTATACAAGGTATCATTGAGTGTAATAGTTCCTTGAGTGAACTGGGGTTTATGATTATTGTTATTGTTGTTATCAAATTAGATCCTTGAGTCGTTCGGGCTAAATTGTAATTGATTGGTATAGTTCTTTTCGGTTGTCCACTTACTTGTGTAATTGAGGCAAGGTGTAACTTATTATTGTTGAGTCATGGTTTTTTGACTTTTTAATTATCTGTAGTCATTTTCTTGACTTAGTATTTTGTCTATATTGACTTGCACTTGACTGAAATCTTGATGTTGTTTGAAAAAGGCCTAATAGTACATAATCGAGGTAAAGGTTATTTGATAGGGTTTCATAGTTGTACCTACTTACAAAGTTGTTGTTATTTATTCACATTTATTATCTTGGATTGGCCGATAATCCTACCAGTATATAGTGGCTTTGTACTGATACTACATGTGCTCTTGTTTTGTTGAGTGTAGAGTATTTCTGGTGACTGTATCGAGACCTCACCCTTACAGCAGACTTCATTCGGACTCAAGGGGGAGCTACATTGTCACGACCCGAAATCCCATTCGGGCCGGACTGGCACCTGAAGCCGATATGGCCCGAGAGAACCAATCTTTGCTTATGAACACTCGTATGCCTCTCCTCGTATGGACCTTATAATACCTCATGAAATTATACAGAAGTCATGGATATATAAACATATGCCATATGTATATATATATCAAACTTGGCCGTTGGGGCCATCAAACCAAAATGAGCATACATATCTTACATTCTGTTCCCACATAAGTCTACAAAAGACTCTACAGATACATAGCTATGACAAACCTAGAGTCGGGACAACACCCCGCTCTATACACAATAACAAAATACATAAACATAGCAACTCAGAAAGCCCCGAACAAACTGGAGCTCACCAAAAGTATGCAAAAGATCTGCAACCTACAGTGGAGGTCTACTAGTACCTGTGCCTGCAGCAAGTAAGGTAAGCCCCCAGGAGGGGTCAGTACGGATAATTTACTGAGTATGTAAGGCCATATGAAACTGTCATGAATACATCAATAGAATCAAAATGTAAGAGAATAATCAATACGAATAACCCATCGGTTTGTATATGTGGAACCATGTAGCTTACATAAATTAAGTTCTTCTCTTTATGGTTTATTCCTCATCGCTCATATCATAATGTACCTGGGCCCCAACTGATCAGTGGGTCTTAACATAACATAACGTTATGTTGGGATCGGCTCGAGCTAGGTCTTTGCCTCTAGAGCTGCCACCCATAAATAAATATATATTGGGATCGGCTCGAGCTAGGCTTATGCCTCTAGAGCTGCCACCCATACCAACATATCAGGTTTGGCTCGAGCTAGATTATTACCCCTATATCTGCCCCCTGTCACGATCGGTCCGAGCTAGGCTTATGCCTCTAGGACTGCCCCCTGATCCAACAATCTCGGGATTAGCTTGAGCTAGGCTTTTTGCCCCCAAAGCTACCACCCATACTTGATCATTGACCACCAACAGATATGAATTATTATATTTCTTACTTTTGAGAGATTGAGTCATCCACTTATGAGAGATTGATACAATCAGTTATGAGAGATTAATGTAGATATACATAGCCACAATATTATTTGAAGCTCAAGAACACAACATGATTGGGACTTTTGAAGCATGTCCATAATTATGAAACTCATGAACAACCATGGGTAGTGAATGAAGACTATGTGACGTAACAATAGATAACGTTATTGAAACCATTAGACACAAGTCAATGAACAAGAGGTATGTGTATAACCACTATTGGCACTTTGGAACATAACCTTTTTGGGCTTTTGGAGCATTGATCAACGAATATGAGACATACAATTCTTAGTTGATCAATGAGTAGTAAATATGTGATAATAACCATTGCTAACCGGATATAGAATACCTTAGCACATTTCGGGATGATACGACTGTAATGTCAATGTGAATACTATTTGCTGGAGAAAGATATGGATAGAGTAGCCTTACATACCTTGTATTCTCAATATGAACATAAAACCTTAGATGTGTATACAATATTCCCGCTCCTTCTTTATGTGTCACTCTACAACACAAATACATAACGGGATTTACATTAACCATCGACTACTTTACAAATGCATACAATGTCAATGAGTTACATGTTTGCCTTTAAACATGTCATTTCCCCTTGACAAAACCATTGATGAACTTATTATTCCAAAAATTCCACAATATTCCCAACATTGACCAATACATGATAATCAATACATTTCACCACAACACTTCTCCTTTACACTCTCTTATACTCACCACATCACAAATAGTCCATCAATTCACCTTAATACACCTCATAGCAAATATCGGCCAAAATCCCACAAATTACACTTTTAGAAAAATAAAAAGTTTCATAACAAAATAACACCATACATGTTCATATTTTATCCATACCATGCTCTTTCATCAAAGGCACAAGTCCTAATTCAAGCTTGAATCTCATTGATCACAAATCTTATACAAAAAACCAAAGTACCATGTCCAACATTCCCAAGAACAACCAACATGATTTACATACTCTTCCATGCATATAATATGTTAATACATGAGAGGAAATACTTACCAAGGCTTGGAATAGGATGATCTTGCTCCAAAAGTTGTCTTTGAGCTTTTAGGGTTTGAGAGAAAATGTCTTGGATATTTGTCTAAAGGCATGAGACTTTGTACTCAATAAAAATCAGATTTTATGCCCTTTATATAGGCCCTCAAGTCCATCCTTATCCATTTCTTTAGCATTGATTGTTGTTTCTAGAAGCTCTTTGATAGAATGGGTCATTTGACCCATTTTGGGCCATGTCTTCTTTTCATTTTTGGGTCCTTTTTGGGCCCAATTCTCTTAACCCAATAAAATCAATTATTTATCATGTTTAATTCATTCCATATGCCTTGCGACAATATTCCCACTCATGACATTCATACTCGTAGCCTCACTTCCAAAAACAAGCAATTCTAGCCACGTATGGCCTATTTTGACCAAAAGGGTAAAATCGTCATTTTGCTGCCAAATTCGCTCTCAAGTAATTTTATCACACCAATATAATACTTTACTCATTTCATGTATATTCTCATGGTTTTAGAAGAAATGGGGCAAAAATCGGCTCGGTACGACCCCGGATACCCTTGGGACTTAGAAATTTTCAACTTTCGAAAAAGTGGAAAACCAGCGTGGCACGCCCTTGGGCGAGCCAACTTGCTGACTATGGACTAAAAATTTTATCCCAGAGCGGCGTGGCATGCCCTCTGGCTCGCCCTACACTTAGATTTTTCGAAAATTCCATTTTTTGACTTTTCTTCGCGGGTTTGGTTAGATACTTCAAGTCCCATTCTTTAACTTACTTCTTAACCTTAATATACTTTGTTTAGAGGTCCTCTTATCCTCGTTTTGAACCCCACAATTGCGCCACAAAAATCACAAAACACCCCTTATGAAGGGCTAACCACAAGCACGAGGCCAAATTTCAATTTCCTCGTCATTAACATTACCAAATACATACTTATAGGTCTCGACACCTACGGAACCATTATTAAAATGTCGTCAAGTAGGGTTGGGAAGGTACGGGTTGTTACGTTCTCCCCCCCCCCCCCCCCTTAGAAATATTCGTCCTCGAATGTTAGTAACATCGTCTCATGTACATCCCATGCATCTCTATCTTAACATATATACGCATATACACAGAATATTTATGGATACTTACTTGTTATACCCCAACTCCATACCTTGAACTTTCTCCCCCGTTTGAAGTAGTTACGGGTACTCTGACTTCATTATTTCTTTGGCTCCCTACATGATTCCGTTTCTCCACTGTACCTTTACCAAATCCATTATTATTTTATTTTCATCTTCTCACTTATCCATATAGGATGGAAATATATATGCTTTCATAAGTGACATCCGCATAGCTTGGACATAATGGATCTCAGCATATGACTTGTTTTAGCTTGTAGCTACTGTAGTACCATCTTACCCTTCTCTATAGCGTAGTGAACAAAATGTAGCCCCAAATAAAGCAGTTCCACTCGGTGTAAATCACCTACCTTTTACATCAACCTTCATAAGATACCATTTTGATACTTAACCATTAGCTATCATGATACGCACATTCAATAAGGGTAGATGACTCTCATACAGGTTCTTCATACACCTTCAAATGTTTGGATAGTATACTCTAGTTGTTCCGTTCGTTCTGAGGGTGAAAAGCTATGCTCAAACTCACTTATGTGCCCAACCTTTTCTGAAGAGAAACTTCCAAAAATGTGTAGTAAATTGAGCTCCCTTGCCTAGTGTACTAGAGTTTAGAACTCCGTATAGTTGTACTTCCTCTGTAATAAACAACTTCGTATATTCTTCAGCCTTGTAAGTGATTTTGAAAGACAACATGTGTGATATGTAGGTAAACCTATCATCTATATCTCATGTGGAATCAACTTCCTAAAATGTATGAGACAACCCTTATGTGTAGGAGGCAAACTTGCGATAAAATCCATGTTAACCATGTCTTATTTTAAACTGGAAAATGTATACATGGCATATAATACCTTCAGGTTTCTGATGCTCTGCTATTACCTATTGACAATTTGGTCAAGGAGTTACAACTTCTATAAGGTCCTTCTTCTTTATATTGCATCACTAATGCCTTCTTACCAAACCATGGTACATTTTGGTTTCTCCCGAATAAAATAGAATACCGTGAATGAGGTGCTTCGGTTATAATTCATTTCCTTGGTCCAACTATTTGATATACCTGATCTACCTTGATATTGAATGATCGCTCATACACAAGGTCAAATCTCATCGAACCTTGTGATACGTTTCTTTTGCCAAACTCTTAATAGGATTCGCATGTTGCTTTTTCTTCACCTCTACGAATGAAGACTTTATCGCATTTCGCGCTATAACCCTTTGATCTAAAGTTTCAAGTAAATGGATTACCAACCTATTTAATCAACATGTAGATCCTCAACCATACCTTGTGTCCCCATGAATCAACCATTAGTACGTCCTAGTGCTTTTGCGGCAACGCATTAACCACCGCATTTGCTCTTCCCGAATGCGATCTCAGTAGCTTATCTTAATCTCTTACTAATTTGAGTCATCTTCCCTACCTCAGATTTCAGTCCCTCTACTTTAAGATATATGCAAACTCTTATGATTCATATTTATATATCAATATGATCCCTAAGTAGTGGTGTCGTATCTTTCAAATAACTACCACAACTTGTTATCTCAACATCATGTGTGAGATAATCTCTCTCATATGGCTGCACTATCGTGAGGCATACACTATTATCTAATCATGCTGCATTAACCCTATATTCGAGGTCAAGCCCGGGAGCATCACAATACAATTGCATAACTTTTGTGCCTTCGAGAAACACTAAAACTGATGTAGAAGTTAATTTATCTTTCAACTCTTGGGAACTTTGCTCGCATGCATCGCTTTACTGAAACTTCATTGTCTTGTGTGTAAACTCTCTTCTCTTTTTTTTTATTGTCACCGTATCTCTCTTTTGCGTACCGACCTTTACTCCTTCTTCCTATACAATGTAACCCAAGAATGCTATAGATATATCCAAAATTTACATTTAGAAAACTTCTATAACACTTGTTGCACATGATTAACGTGGTCCTCTTGTGGCCTCGAATAAACCAGAATATCATCCGTGAACACAGTCACCAATACATCCAAGAATAGTTTGATCACCCTATTCACCTAATCCATAACAACAGCTGGTACATTTGTTAGTCCCAATGACACAACTAAGAATTGTAATAGTCAGACTGTGTTCGAAAGACGGTATTGGGTATATCTTTGTTTCTAACTCTGACTTTGGTTATAACCCGGTCTCAAG
This sequence comes from Capsicum rhomboideum, assembly GCA_031232105.1. Classification (NCBI taxonomy): domain Eukaryota; kingdom Viridiplantae; phylum Streptophyta; class Magnoliopsida; order Solanales; family Solanaceae; genus Capsicum; species Capsicum rhomboideum. The sequence goes on along the minus strand of CP124710.1, from coordinate 29,524,191 downwards.
TCACTCTTGTTTCAGGGAAGTTGGTGGAAGAAAAAATGGATACAATCCTTTTGATAAAAAGGGATAACACACTTGGCACCCTGCAACTGTTCAAACAAATCGTCCATTTGGAGGAGGGAATATATATATTTTTTTTGGATCATTACTTTGTGCAGTTGCCAATAGTCAGTATACGTTCTCAAGTACCATTTCACTTTTGTTTTCCATATTCACACGGATGCGCCCCAAAGGACATATTTGGTCTTATGTATCTCCTGTCCACCAAATCTTTTAATTGCTCTGTTTACTTCCCATAGCTTTACCAAAACCATGTTATACGAAGAAAAAGAAATAAGCGGAAGGCCTGGAACCACATCAATAGTAAACCCTACTTCCCGTTTCGGGAGTAAGCCTGGAACTTCATCAGGAATTATATCAAGAAAGTGAGTGACCACCGAAACCTCTTGAGGACTTGGTGGTTTCACATCAATCGCTCGCTCTCAGACTAGCACTGGCATACATACCCCTTTGGCTATCAATTAAGATAGAAAAATAAAAGTTTCTTTGGTTCCCCCACATTACCCTTCCACTCAGGTTCATGTTTCTTATGGACAGTGAAAATATACCTTCTTACGCCCGGAAATCTACCGTGACATAACAAGAAACCAACCAACCCATCCCATTACTAACATCAATATCCACTAGTTTTGATTCAATAAGATCAGCCAATGTATCATGACTACACACGGTTACCACACAATCATGATGCACTCTTCTAGCTACAATAAATTCACCTTTTGGTGTAGATTCCCCAAATAGGTTAACTAAAAATTCTAGTGCCCTTTTTATAACATTTGTCTCTTCAACTATCAATGGAGTAACATATGATAGGGTAAAACCCAATTCAATCAAAGTAAATACGTTACGTGAAAAGACAGATAATATACCTTTCACATCATCAGGAGAAGCCTCAAATTTCTGTCGATCTGCCACGGTGTGGGTACGACCTTGGATGCTACCAGAACTAGATGCCCTCCTAGCACCTATGCTACGACCAATAGGTTGTACATTTGACGATGATAATGCAACAGCAGCTGCCGCAGGCCATGTCACACTACCCACGACTCTTTGTGGGCACTCTCTCACCATGTGCCCCGATAAGCCAGACCAAAAGCAAACATTTGTTCCCAATCAGTATTCACTTAAATGATGCTTCCTGCAGCGCTGACACTGCTGAAACCAAAATTCACCTAAATGATACTTCCCTCAATGTTGACACTGCTGACGAGGGGGCCTCGATTGAATCATACTTCCTCGTGCTCGATATCCCACTGTACGTAAACTCTGAATCTCACCTCCTTGCCCAAACTGGTTGCTTCTAAACCCTTGGAATAGTAGGGGAGTAGTTGTTGCGGAATGGGGAAATGATGGACTAGGTGGTTTGTATAAAACCCGAGGCCCAAATCCTTCTACGGATGCCATAACGTGTCCCATGGGTTTAGCTCTTTTCGACGATCCTACTTCCAATTCCTGCATCTTTCTCCTTTGTCTCTGTCCCTCCTTTTGCTGCACAAGAGCTTGTCTTTGAGCTTGTACAGCAACCACACGGGTCAATATTTGCACCGCACTCATCAAATCCTGCTCAATGGTATTGTCGGGCAGTCCCAAAAATACTACTCCCTTTCCCAGCTCTTTTGGAGCTGAAAAAGTAGGAGAAACCCGTGATGCAAATTCGGTAGCAGCACCACCTTGACTAGCTTGGTCAGGTGGTGGTCTACTCAATCCCTCTCCGGTAAGCGTAACAACCTGCTTACCCTTGCCTTTATCTCTCCTTGTCATCGGCAGTTTCTATATCAAAGAAAACCAATTACCATTGTCAGACATAATCTAACTTACAACACTGGGTCTACTGCACGATCTAGGAATGAAGAAAAGAAACAATACCCTAAATGTCCCGTAGCCTCCTACTTATAAATGTGGTGCACAACACATCGATAAGTAAGACTCTACTCAGACACGGCTTTGTAGACACCCTTAGAACAACCTGCTCTGATACCAATTTTGTCATGACCCAAAATTCCATTCGGGCCGGACTGGCACCCGAAGTCGATATGGCCCGAGAGAACCAATCTTTACTTATGAACACTCGTATGCCTCTCCTCGTATGGACCTTATAATACCTCATGCAATTATGCGGAAGTCATGGATATGGAAACATATGCCATATATATATATATATATATATATATATATATATATCAAACTTGGCCATTGGGGACATCAAACCAAAATGAGCATACATATCTTACATTTTATTCCCACATAAGTCTACAAAAGCCTCTACAGATACATAGCTATGACAAACCTAGAGTCGGGACAGCACCCCGCTCTATACAAAATACCAAAATACATGAACATAGCAACTCAGAAAGCCCCGAACCAACTGGAGCTCACCAAAAGTCTGCAAAAGATCTGCAACCTACAGTGGAGGTCTACTAGTACCTGCGCCTGCAGTAAGTAAGGTAAGCCCCCAGGAGGGGTCAGTACGGATAATGCACTGAGTATGTAAGGCCATATGAAACTGTCATGAATACATCAATAGAATCAAAATGTAAGAGGATAATCAATATGAATAACCCATCGGTTTGTATATGTGGAACCATGTAGCTTACATAAATTAAGTTCTTCTCTTTATGGTTTATTCCTCATCACTCATATCATAACGTACCCAGCCCCCAACTGATCAGTGGGTCTTAACATAACATAACGTTATGTTGGGATCGGCTCGAGCTAGGTCTTTGCCTCTAGAGCTGCCACCCATAAATAAATATATATTCGGATCAGCTCGAGTTAGGCTTATGCCTCTAGAGCTGCCACCCATACCAACATATCAGGTTCGAATCGAGCTGGGTTATTACCCTAGAGCTGCCCCCTGTTAGGATTGGTCCGAGCTAGGCTTATGCCTCTTGGACTGCCTCCTGATCCAACAATCTCGGGATCGACTTGAGCTAGGCTTTTTGCCCCCAAATCTACCACCCATACTTGATCATTGACCACCAACAGATATGAATTATTATATTTCTTACTTTTGAGAGATTGAGTCATCCACTTATGAGAGATTGATACAATCAGTTATGAGAGATAAACGTAGATATACATAGCCACAACATTATTGGAAGCTTAAGAACACAACATGATTGGGACTTTTGAAGCATGTCCATAATTATGAAACTCATGAACAACCATGGGTAGTTAATGAAGAATATGAGATGTAAAAATACATAACGTTATTGAAACCATTAGACACAAGTCAATGAACAAGAGATATGTGTATAACCACTATTGGCACTTTGGAACATAACCTTTTTGGGCTTTTGGAGCATTGATCAACGAATATGAGACATATAATTCTTAGTTGATCAATGAGTAGGAAATATGTGATAATAACCATTGCTAACCGGATATAGAATACTTTAGCACATTTTGGGATGATACGACTGTAATGTCAATGTGAATATTATTTGCCGCAAAAAGATACGGACAGAGTAGCCTTACATACCTTGTATTCTCAATACGATCATACAACCTTAGATGTGTATACAATATTCCCGCTCCTTCTTTATGTGTCACTCTACAACACAAATACATAACGGGATTTACATTAACCATCGACTACTTTACAAATGCATACAATGTCAATGAGTTACATGTTTGCCTTTAAACATGTCATTTCCCCTTGACAAAACCATTGATGAACTTATTATTCCAAAAATTCCACAATATTCCCAACTTTGACCAATACATGATAATCAATACATTTCACCACAACACTTCTCCTTTACACTATCTTATACTCACCACATCACAAATAGTCCATCAATTCACCTTAATACACCTCATAGAAAATATCGGCCAAAATCCCACAAATTACACTTTTAGAAAAATAAAAAGTTTCATAACAAAATAACACCATACATGTTCATATTTTATCCATACCATGCTCTTTCATCAAAGGCACAAGTCCTAATTCAAGCTTGAATCTCATAGATCACAAATCTTATACAAAAAACCAAAGTACCATGTCCAACATTCCCAAGAACAACCAACATGATTTACATACTCTCCGATGCATATAATAGGTTAATACATGAGAATAAATACTTACCAAGGCTTGGAATAGGATGATCTTGCTCCAAAAGTTGTCTTTGAGCTTTTAGGGTTTGAGAGAAAATGTCTTGGATATTTGTCTAAAGGCATGAGACTTTGTACTCAATAAAAATCAGATTTTATGCCCTTTATATAGTCCCTCAAGTCCATCCTTATCCATTTCTTTAGCATTGATTGTTGTTTCTAGAAGCTCTTTGATAGAATGGGTCATTTGACCCATTTTGGGTCATGTCTTCTTTTTATTTTTGGGTCCTTTTTGGGCCCAATTCTCTTAACCCAACAAAATCAATTATTTATAATGTTTAATTCATTCCATATGCCTTGCTACAATATTCCCACTCATGACATTCATACTCGTAGCCTCACTTCCAAAAACAAGCGATTCTAGCCACGTATGGCCTATTTTGACCAAAAGGGTAAAATCGTCATTTTACTGCCAAATTCGCTCTCGAGTAATTTTATCACACCAATATAATACTTTACTCATTTCATGTATATTCTCATGGTTTTAGAAGAAATGGGGCAAAAATCAGCTCGGTACGACCCCTGATACCCTTGGGACTTAGAAATTTCCAACTTTCAAAAAAGTGGAAAAACCAGTGTGGCACGCTAACTTGCTGGTTCTGGACTAAAAATTTTAGCCCAGAGCGGCGTGGCACTCCCTCTGGCGTGTCCTACACTTAGAATTTTTGAAAATTTCATTTTTCGACTTTTCTTCGCGGGTTTAGTTAGATACTTCAAGTCCCATTCTTTAACTTACTTCTTAACCTTAATGTACTTTGTTTAGAGGTCCTCTTAGACTCATTTTTAACCCCACAATTGCGCCACAAAAATCACAAAACACCCCTTATGAAGGGCTAACCACATGCACGAGGCCAAATTTCAATTTCCTCGTCATTAACATTACCAAATACATACTTATAGGTCTCGAAACCTATGTAACCATTATTAAAATGTCTTCAAGTAGGTTTGGGAATGTACGGGGTGTTACATACCTCTTCTAGACAGCCATGTCCTCTGCTTAGTTCTTTTTCATTTGTTTCGAACATTGATATATTCATCTTGTATTAGGTTTAACCTGTTTGTTGACATTTGTATTGTTTTGGTATAATGACTTTCAGATTCTTGGTGTTGTTTTAGTTATTCATATGTTTCTATATTAGGTTTTCTTGTTAGGATATTTTGAATTATTAGATTATTTAATGAATTTATTAATTTATCTTAAATTTGGTTAAGTGTTGGGCTTGAGTAAATCAGCTTAGATGGTTATCCCACTAGAGGGTTAGTGGGGGTTCCACTCGCAACAGGTTTGGGTTGTGACAAAGTTGGTATCAAAGCCTTAGGTTTGCTAATCTTATAGTACTAAAATGAGTCTTGTGGAGTCTTGTGGAATGGTGAACACTATAGCTAATGGAGCTAGAGCAGCAGCCTCCACACCTGTAGTTCCAACTGCAAATTCCACTATTTAAGGTTGAGAAAGGGGTAGGGTAAGAGGGAGAGGTACGGCAACAACCACACGGAGTGGAGCTCGAGCAACAGCTAATCCAGCCCGTTAGAGATCTGAGACACCTTCCCATCCTAGGATCAATATAAGAATGTTATGGAACAGTAAAAGGAAACACCAGCTGGGGGTACAGCTCTTCCTTCTATATCTCCTGATTTGATATACCAGATGATTGCTTTTCTGAGAGGGTTGGAAAGTACTGGAGCCACTTGTGCTATGCCTGCTTATCTATTTACAAGTACTCAGTCGACTGCCACTCTTTCCCCTAGAAAGGGTGAGGCCTTGAGGACTGAATTTTTTCCTCAACCTATGTCAGGGACTGAACATGACAAGCTGACTAAGTTTTTGAAAATTAAACCTCCTACTTTTGTTGGTTCTAAGACTAAGGATGTGATTCAGTTCATTGTTGATTGATATGAGAGGCTACACAAAATAGGTATTAGGGAGCAACATGGTGTTTATTTTGTGACCTTCCAACTGCAAGGTGATGCAAAGCATTAGTGGATGGCTTATGTGGAATGTCATTCTCTATCTTTACATCTATTGACATAGGCTTAGTGCCATACCTTATTTTTGGAGAAATATGTACCCCGTACTCTTCGTGATCACAAGAAGGATAATGTTTTGGCCCTTGAACAAGGGAATATGTTTGTGGCAGCCTATGAGGCTACGTTTCATTCCTTGTCTCGTTAATTTGATTATTTACTTGGTATAGAAGAGGAGAGGATTCACTTGTATATACTTGGTTTGAACACTGACTTGCAGGTTTATACTGTACATATGAATTCCAGTGAAAAAACCTTTAATGATGTTTTTGATTATGTGAAAAAAGTTAAAGGAGTCAAACAACTTAACCAGGCCAAGGTTTTAACAAAGAATTCTTGAATTGCGGGTTACTTTTTTTCGTACTTATTCCAGGGTCGTAGAAATTTGGCCTTTTTGGCTCGCCCTATTCATTCAGCTCTGCCATCTTCTACAGTAGGTCTGCCTAGGGCCAATAACTGATATTTCAATTGTTAATCCTTAAAATCACTAGTTTTTGGATTTTGGGATGGATTTGACTTAACTAGGTGATTTTTCTAGTGCAATTAAGTGAATTGGATAGAAAACCCTTGGGTCTTAGTTAAAGGTTGTTAATTTATATTGCATGCTTAGAAGTTAGAATTCACTGTTATATTCATGAAATTGCTAGAGTTAAGGTGGAATGATGAGAGAAAACCCTAGAATAGAAGGAATGATCATGAATTTGACATTGGCATTAAGAGATTGGGTTGTAATCCTTGAACGCATTAGGTCATTGCCTGAATTATGTTGATATTATTGTTTATAGACTACAACCAAGCCAAAATTATACGGAAAGGATAGGCTAAACTTGTAAGAGTGGAGCAAGGTTGGATTGAGGTAGGTGATGGTTAAATATGTTTGAAAACCCAACTTAGTTTATGTGTCCATGTTACTTGTTTCTTCGTATACTTGTCACAATGCATGTTCAAAAAAGTAAATAGTTGAATGATATCCTAAGTGTTAATCGCACACAATGAGGTTGTATTAAAGGTTTGTTAATCGAACAAGTGTGGTTGTTTATTCTCATTATGGTTGTGATTATTGTGATATATGTCATTTATTATGGGATGCACCGGTAATTGGACATCTTCTCAAGATTTATACTTATTATTTTGAGATGTATCGGTATTTGGACATCTTCATGGGATTTATTGATATAAGGTTGATAGGCACAAGAGGTCTGGGAATTTTACTACATGGGTAAGAGCTAGTCCCCTACTAGGTCATGATTAGTGGATGATCACAAGAACCTTAGCATATGTATACAAGGTATCGTTAAGTTTAATGGTTCCTTGAGTAAACTGGGGTTTATGATTATTGATATTGTTGTTGTTTAATTGGATCCTTGAGTCGTACGGGCTGAATTGCAAGTGATTGGTATACTTATTTTTGGTTGTCCACTTACTTGTGTAATTGAGGCAAGGTATAACTTATTGTTATTGAGCCATGGTTATTTGACTTTGTAATTGCCTGTAGTCATTATCTTGACTTGGTATTTTGTCTATATTTGCTTGCACTTGAATGAAATCTTGGGTGTTGTTTGAAAAAGGCCTAATAGTACATAATCAAGGTAAAGGTTATTTGGTAGGGGTTCATAGTTGTACCTATTTACTAAGTTATTGTTATTTGTTCACATTTATTATCTTGTATTGGCCGGTGATCCAACCAGTAAATAGTGGCTTTGTACTTATACTACATGTGCTTTTCTTTATGTTGAGTGCAGAGCATTTTCCAGCAATTGTATCTAGACCTCACCTTTAGAGTAGACTTTATTTTGACTCAAGGGTGAGCTACATCTTCCAGTTAGCCATGTGTCCTCCACTTAGTTCTAGTCCATTTGTTTCAAACATTGATATTTTCATCTTGTATTAGTTTGAACCCGTTTGTTGACATTTATAGTTTTTTGGTACAATGACTTTCAAATTCTTGAGATTGTTTTAGTTATTCATATGTTTCAGCATTAGGTATTCTTGATAGGATATTTTGAATTATTGGATTATTCAATGAAGTAATTAGTTTATCTTAAATTTGGTTAAGTGTTGGGCTTGAGTAAATCGATTTAAATGGTTCTCCCACTAGAGGGTTAGCGGGGGTGCCACTCATAACAGCTTTGGGTAGTGACAAAGTTCATATCAAAGCCCTAGGTTCGCTGATCTCACTGTACCAAAACAAGTCTAGTAGAGTCTTATGGAATGGTACAAAGACGTCTATACTTTTTTTAGAGAGGCTATAGAACTTTAGAAAATTATCACTTTCTTTCTTTTTCTGTGCTATAACTTGATTCCAATTGGTATCTAGCAATCCAAATTGGTATCTGACCCCCTTCATTCTTTTGTCTACGGATGGTGAACATTAGAGCTAAACACCAGTAGTTCTAGCTGCGAAATTGGTTGTTCGGGGTCGAGGAAGGGGTTGGAAAAGAGGGAGAGGTAGGGAAACACCCACCAAGGGTGGGGCTTGGGCGACAACTAATCAATCCCATTAGAGATCTAAGACACCTATCCATCCCAGGATCAGTATGAGGAGGCTATGAATGAGGATGTTATGGAACGAAAAAAGGTAGTACCAGCTGGGGGTACAACGCTTTCATCGATATCTTCAGATGTGATCCAGCAGATGATTACTTTTCTGAGTGGGTTGGCAAGTAATGGAGCCACTCCTGCTATGCCTGCTTATCAGTTTCCAAATACTCAGTCGAATGCCACTCTTGCCCTTAGGATGGGTGAGGGCTTGAGGACTGAGATTTTTTCTCAATCGATGTTAGGGACTGAACATGACAGGCTGACTAAGTTTCTAAAAATAAAACCTCCTACTTTTGTTGGTTCTTAGACTGAGGATGCATTTGAGTTCATTATTAATTGTTACGAGAGGTCGTACAAAATAGATATTGGAGAGTAAAATGGTGTTGATTTTGTGACCTTTCAACTGCAAGGTGATGCAAAGCAGTGGTGGATGGCTTATATGGAATATCATTCCCTAGAATTATATCCATTGATGTGGGCCTAGTTCCATACCTTATTTTTGAAGAACTATGTCCCCTGTACTCTTCGTGATCGTAAGAAGGATAAGTTTTTGGCCCTTGAACATGGGAATATGTCTTTGGCAGCCTACGAGGCTAAGTTTCATGCCTTGTCCCATTATGTTACTCATTACTTGGTATAGAAGAGGAGATGATTCATTTTCTTATAATGGGTTTGAACATTGACTTGTAGGTTTTGTTTGTGCATATGACTTCCAGTAAAAAAAAGTCCTTTAATGATGTTGTTGATTTTGTGAAGAACGTAGAAGGAGTCAAACAACTTGGTCAGGCTAAGGTTTTAGCAAAGAAATCCCAAAATGCAGGATACTTTGGTGGTTCTTACTCCAGGGGTCATAGATATCCAGCTCGCCCTATTCAGTCAGCTTTGCCAGCTTTTATAGTGGGTCTGTCAGGTGCCACTCAGCAGCCTCAGTTGTAAGAAACCAAGGGGCTTCATATTCATCTAGTAATAGGCCTTCACTAGATCAAGGTTGTTTTACTTGTAGTGCTATGGGCCACTTCAATAGAGAGTGTCCTCAGGGAAAAGATGGTTTCCAAGGATAGCATCAGTCTAGAGCTATGGTTCTGACTGGTATATAAGGCTTAGGTAATGGTAGAGATCATCCACAGAGTGGGCAGGGTAATCATTAGGGAGGTGGTGGTGGAAATCAAGGTAGTGGTAATGTAGGGAGAGGTAGTGCGTAGCCTGCTAAGGAGGTTGCCTAGATTGATGATAGAGCTTATTGTTGTGCCTTCCCAGGAAAATCTGAGGCCAAGGCTTTCGATAATATCATTACAAGTACTATTCTTGTCTGTGACTGGATGGCTACTATTTTGTTTAATCGGGTTCCACTTGTTCTTATGTATTTGTTAAATTTCCCTTGGGATTAGACTTGATTTGTGATATGTTTGACTCTCTTGTATATGTGTGCACTCCATTTGGCAGCTCTATGGTAGTAACCCAAGTGTATCATACTTGTTTCATTATGTTTATGAGTTTCCAAACTTAGGTAGATTTGATAATCTTAAATATGCTTGATTTTGATATCATCCTGTGTATGACTTATTCGTATCATGTTGTTCTAAATTGTAATGCTAAGACTGTGACCTTAAGGATGCTTGGGATGGATAAGTTAGAATGGGGGGGGGGGTGTATAAGTTGAGACCCTTGAAAATTATATATTTTATTCAGCCTAAGAAGCTAGTTGGGAGGGGGTGTTCGGACTTTCTGGCATATCCTCTGTATGTTTGTGTAGATTTTTCTTCTATTAAGTCACTTCCTATCGTGTAAGAGTTTTAAGGGGTGTTTCCCACAGACTTACCTGGTATACCTCTGGACCAGTACATTGACTTTTGCATTAATTTAGAGTCGGGCACTCGCCCAATTTCTATTCCACCCTATCGAATGGAACCAGGCAAGTTCAGAGAACACAAGACTCTATTGCAAGAGTTACTTGATTAAAGATTCATTCATCCTAGTGCTTTGCCTTGGGGTGCTATAGTGTTGTTCGTTAAGAAAAAGGATGGTAGCATGAGAATGTGTATTGACTACCTGCAGTTGAATAAGGTTACCATTAGGAATAAGTAACCTTTGCCTCGGATAGATGATCATTTTGACCAGTTGTAGGGTGCTTCAGTTTTCTCCAAGATATACTTGAGGTTAGGATATCACCAGATAAAGATTTGGCCTAAGGATATACCCAAGACAACTTTTAGGACTCGGTATGGGAATTATGAGTTCTTAATGATGTCCTTTGGGTTGACCAATGCGTCAACGGCTTTCATGAGTTTGATGAATTGTATTTTCAATTTTTTCTTGGATTCATTTGTAATTCTTTTTATTGATGACATTTTAATTTACTCAAGGAGTAAGGAGGAACATGCAGGTTATCTTTGTATTGTTTTGGGGATTTTGAAGGAGAAGCAGGTTTATGCTAAGTTCTTGAAATGTGAATTTTGGATGTATTTTGCAGCCTTATGGGGCATGTTGTTTCATAAAAGGATGTGATGGTAGATCACTAAAAGATTGAGGTTGTCAAGTGTTGGGTTAGGCCTAGCTCTGTGACTGAGGTTAGGAGTTTCGTGGGTCTTTCTAGCTACTATCGCAGGTTTGTCAAGAACTTTGACTGTATTGCTACTCACTGGACAAGTCTAACCCAAAAAGAGGTGCCTTTTGTATGGTCTGACAAGTGCAAGGAGAGCTTTCAAAAGCTCAAGACCCTTTTGACTATAGCTCACATTCTTGCCTTGCTAATCGAAGGTAAGGACTTTATTATGTTTTGTGATGCTTCATGTTTTGGTTTGAGTGTTGTGTTAATGCAGGAAAGGAATGTGATCGCCTAAGCTTCAAAGCAATTGAAGCCTCATGAGAAGAATTAACCGACCCATGAATTTGAGTTGGTAGTGGTGGTTTTTGCACTTAAGATTTGGAGACACTGTCTTTATGGTGTCAAGTGTGAAGTGTTTACAGACCATCGTAGCTTGAAGCATGTTTTCACCCTAAAATATTTGAACTTGAGGTAGAGACGGTGGATGAAATTATGGAAGCATTATGATGTGACCATTCAATAGCATCCAGGCAAGTCCAATGTGGTGGCAGATGCACTGAGCTGGAAATCCATATGTATGGGTAGTTTGGCTTTCTTAAGGTGCCAAGGCGATGTTTAGCTACAGAGATTCAAACTATAGCATCACAGTTCATGCAGTTTGGTTTTACTGAAAAGGGTGGAGTGTTGGCTATTGTAGAGATAAGGTCAACATTCCTTGATCAAATCAAGGCAAGAAAGTTTGAGAATGTGAAGCTGAATAAAATTTTGAACAAGATGGTGTGTGGTGAAACTTCCAATTCCACACTTGATGTGTGTAGGGTGTTGATGGTGAGAGGTGCGTGTACGTGCCTCGGGTTGGTGTATGATTTAGGGTTTGCTTACAGAAGCACATAGTTCTTGACACTCTATTCATCCGAGTACAACCAAGATGTACCGTGACTTGAAATAGCTCTATTGGTGGCCTAGAATGAAGAGAGAAATAGTGGAGTATGTGTCTAAATACCACAACGGTGTAACACCCCGTACTTTCCCAACCCTACTTGATGACATTGAATAATTTTTATTCAAGTGTCGAGAGTTATAAGTATGTATTTGGAAATGTTAAAGATGAGAAAAAAAAATAAAATTTGGCATTGTACATGTGACGAGCCTTTCATAGGAAGTGTTTTGTGACTTCTTGAAGCATTTATGTAATACCCCGTACACATTCTAACCTCATTTGGTGACTTGGGGTCATGCTTACTTGATGATTAAGGTCACTAAGTAAGTATTTTATAGTGTTTTGATAAGGTATTGGACGATACGCAAGTGTTGGAAAAATTGCCGAAAAATTCCGCAATACATGGAAACTTGCGCCACTGCCCTGTTTCAGGGGGTGTGGCGCAAGCCCCTGAATTCAGAGAGGGTGTATTTCTTGCGCCACTGCCTTGTTTTGCAGCAGTGGTGCAAGGCATAAAAATGTGCCCTTCCCGCGCTCGTTTCGCAATGCAATTCTACGTCGATTCTTGGATGGTTTCTTTTGGTTCTTTGGAGTTATTTGAGCATTTGTAAAGCTTCAAACACTTCAATATACTCCTACATGATCAAATTATGAAATGTGAATAGTGATCCAAAATGTCCAATGAAACCAAGGGAGACTAGAATGCCTATTTTTGCGATCGAAAGGACGAATGAGAATCTTTTAAGAGGATATTGTCGTGACATTATGAAATTGTGTAAACATGAGATATAAGGTGAATAATACATGAAATTTGGTGGGTTACATGGATATGTGTTATTGGGCCCAAAATTAGGGCCCAAAATGGAACAAAAGAGAAGGCCCAAAGGCAAAAATGACCCATTCTTCCAAGATTTGACCAGGTAAACCTATCAATTAATTCCAAATGTGGCTAAGGATGACTTGGGGTCTATATAAAGGCCCCAAGATCAGATTTTTTATTGTCCAAAGCTCTCATGCCTTTATGATATTTTCTCCAATATTTCTCCAAGTTCCAAACCCTAAAGCAAAATATCCTTTGGACTCTTTGGCAAAGATAATCCTATTCCAAGCTTTGGTAAGTGTTTATTTTCATGGATTAACATATTATATGCATGGGAGATTATGTATATTATGCTAGTTGTGTTGGCAAGGTGATGAATAGTGTATTTTTGCTTTGGTGAAAGATGTGTCATCTTGGTAATTTGAACTTGAATTAGGCCTTGAGCCTTTGATGAAAAAGCATGGTATGGACAAAATATGAACATGTATGGTGTTATTTTTGGTACTAAATTTGTTCTTGTCTATAAGTGGAAATTGTGGGATTTTGGCCGATATGTGTTATGAGTTGTATTAAGGTCATTTGATGGGCTATTTGTGATGTGTGATGGCTAAGAAAGTGTAAAAGAGAAGTGTTGTGGTGAAATGTATCAATTATCATGTCTTGGTCAATGTTGGGAATATTATGGCATTTTTGGAATAATAATTTTGTCAACGGATTTGTCAAGGGGAAATGGCATGTTTAAAGGCAAACATGTAACTCATTGATGTTCTATGCTTTTGTAAAGTAATTGATGGTGTAATTATGATGTTGTAATGATGGAAAGTGGAAAGCATGAACTTGGTGTGACATACTAGGGGTTTATGATACTTTGGTCAATCTTGGGCATATTGTGGTATTGTTGATACGATTATGCCGTAAATGGTCTTGTAGAGAAAGAAATAACATGCTAAAGCCAAACATGTGACTTCTTGTTATTGTATGCATTTGTAAGGTAGTTGGTGGTTAATGTTGGTTCCATTATGTACTTGTGATGTAGAGTGAAACGTAAAGAAGGAGCAGAATTGTTGCGCTCACATATTCGATTGTGTACTTACATTGAGAGGACAAGGTATGTAAGGTTACTTTTATATCCTTCTGCAACATATGATGTTCACACTGTCATAGCACTCACTTGATTCCGAAATACTCTAAGGTATTTCATATTCAATAGTTGGCTAGAGTACTCATATGTTCCTTATTCATTGGTCACTGGTGAATCGTATAACTCATGTTTATTGATTGACTCATGTCCATTGGTTGACTCACGTTCATTGGCTAATATGTCAAAAGTTCCAAATGGTCTAAGGTATTGCATCGCAGGGTGATGAATAGTTAGTATCCACATGTATCGTATTTAGTGATCATTATGTTAAGGTTCCAAAAGTGTACTATACCAAGGGGGTTCTATAGTATTCCAACTAGGGTTGATATATTGATAGTCATATGTGTTTTACTCCTATACGAATCATGAATCACTTAGTTCTTATTTATGGGCGGAAGTTCTTAAGTTGTCTTATGTTGTTGATCCTAAGAGAATTATCCCAATAAGAGCAATGAGGTAAAGAGAGCTTGTTTAGTTGAATATTATTGTTCCAATCATGTGAGGAGTCCTATGGTATGATGATTATCCTTGTACCAATTGTAAGAGTATCAATCTCATAAGAGTGATAAGAGAGGTGATGTGCAAGTTCGTATAGTTATACTTCATAAGTGAAATTGTCAATCTCATGAGATAAAAGGGTGAAGTGAGATGTGCATGTAAGTACGTGTTTGGCTAAGGTGTTAATCTCATAAAGTACAAGAGTAAGGTAAAGTATATGGGTGTGTTCCAATTAATTTCATGATCCAACGTTCCAATAGAGTTATGCACATGTCTAGTAATGTTCCAAAAGTCCAATGAGGTCATGTCCCAAGGTTTCAATAGTGGATATACTCACGTATCTTGTTCATTGATCATTTTCAAATGGTTCCAACAGTGTTATGTTTTAATGCTTATTCACATGTTTCTTACTCATTGATGATGGATCCAAAGCTTCAAACAAGGTTGTGACTATCATTGTACCAACCTTTCAAAAGTAATCAAAGAAGTAATGTGCAAGTTAATGTATCTATTTCTCATAAGTAAAGGTACCACTCTTACAAGAGTAAAGATGTGAAGTAATGTATATTTGTGTTTCAAGCTTCAAGAATGTTTCTATCATCAAAGTACCACTCATAGTGTGAAGTGAGGTAATGACGAATGAAAGTAAAGAAAGCAATGTTATGATATATTAATCCTACCCATGGTGTAGATGTATGTTATTGACCCACCATAGAGTGGATGTATGTTAACCTACCCATGGAGTAGATGTATGTCATTGCCCACCATAGAGTGGATGTATGTTAACCCACCATAGAGTGGATGTATGTTAACCCACCATAGAGCGGATGTATGTTATTGCCCACCACAGAGTGGATGTATGTTATTTCCCACCACAGAGTGGATGTATGTTATTGCCCACCACAGAGTGGATGTATGTCATTGCCCACCATAGAGTGGATGTATGTTAACCCACCATAGAGTGGATGTACGTTGAATAATTAGCGACTTTTGAGCAATGTAAAGGTAAAGTAAAGTAAAGGCAAGGGAAAGAAAGAACGTAATGTACATGGTATCCCACCTACAGAAAGAGAGTTTGTTCACACTTGCTATTTCTCTTATGTTGATTCCATGGTATTTTATCATGTATGTATCATTGGAGATGATAATAATGAAGGAAAGGTACATGTTTCCACACATTGAGTTTCTCTTATAATGATTTCGATTGAAGTTCTTATGCACTGATTCAGTTTTTCTTATGGCCTTACATACTCAGTACATTCTTCGTACTGACCCCTTTTGGGGACTTACCTTACATGTTGCAGGTGCAGGCACTAGTAGGACTCCACAGTAAATTGTCAGTGTTGCAGATCTTTGGTGAGCTCCAGTTAGTTCGGGGCTTCTTCGAGTCACTGTTGTACATGGGTTTTGCTTTTGTATACGCTGTATAAAGCGGGGACTTGTCCCGACTTGTAGTTCATTTTGGTCAATGCATTTGTTAGAGGCTTTTGTAGACGGATGTGGGCGTATCAGTGTAAAAGACATATGTTGTTTTGACTAGATGGCCTCAACGGCCAAGTTCCATATGTATGTATAAATATGTCCCATGTTTTCCTTTATGCGTCTTCCACGTTCTTATGCAATGGTGGTTATGATTATGATATATATACATGATTGAACATAGGCAAAGGTTGGTTCTCTCGGGCCTTATCGGCTACGGGTGCCAATCATGTCTCGATGGGATTCGGGGCGTGACAAACGGTTAGTAAGTAAAATATGAATATCAAAGGCATGCGGGTTTGCTTCAAAGAATGTCCATTCCTGAGTGGAAGTGGGAAAGAATAGCCATAGATTTTATGGTGGTTCTTCTTAAGACCTTGGGGCAGTATGACTTGATTTGGGTTATGAAGACAGGCTAACTAAGTTTGCTCATTTCATTCCAGATAGAGTAGACTACAACTCGCAGTAGTTAGCCAAGATTTATGCCAAAGAGATATTAAGGTTGCATGGGGTGCTGGCATCATTTCTGATATAGGTACGTAATTTACCTCTAAGTTTTGGGATAGGTTACATAAAGAGTTGGGCACAAAGCTTGACCTTAGATTAGACTACAACTCGAAGTAGTTAGCTAAGATTTATGTTAAGGAGATATTAAGGTTGCATGGGGTGTCGGAATTATTTCTGATAGAGGTACACAATTCTCCTCTAAGTTTTGGGATAGGTTACATGAAGAGTTGGGCACAAAGCTTGACCTTAGCACTGCTTTCCATCCTCAGACAAATGAGAAGTCAAAGAGAACTATTCAGGTGCTTGAAGATAAGTTAAGGGCCTGTGTGATTGATTTTGGTTGTTACTGGGATAAGTACTTACTATTGTGTGAGTTTTCATACAACAATAGTTACCATTGTAACATTGACATGGCTTCATTCGAAGCACTCTATGGGAAAACGTGTAGTTCACCCATAGGATGGTTCAAAATTGGTGATGTAAAGCCGTTGTGCACATACTTAGTAGGAGAAGGTGAGGTTCATTCAAAACAAGTTGTTGGCATCCCAAAGTAGGCAAAAGAAGTATGTGGATCGCAAGGTAAGGGATATGTTATTCAAACCTGTTAAGTAGGTATTGTTAAAGGTATCTCCTATGAAGGGAGTTATGTGGTTTAACAAGAAAGGTAAGCTTAGCCCTCAAAATTATAGTCCATTTGAGGTCCTTGATGATGCGGGCCTGGTAGCTTACAGGTTGGCTTTGCCACCCAGTATGTCAGGGGTTCATCTGATATTCCATGTGTCAATGCTCAAGAGATACCATAAATATAGAGATTATATCATCAAATGGAGCCCGATGTTGCTTAGTAAAAATCTTTCATATGAAAAAGAGTTGGCTGTAATTCTAGATCGAGATGTTTGGAAATTAGAACAAAGGAGATTTGATCTGTGAAGGTTCAATAGAAGCATCATCTTATTGAGGAGGCTACTTGTAAAATGAAGAGGTACATGCGTGACATGTACCCTCACTTGTTTGAGGATTCATGTACTTCTTTATTTCTTACTTGCCTCATTTTTCTTGCTTGATTGTTCAGGGATGAACAGTGGAAAATTAGTATGTTTTGTAATGACCCTTTCCATCATTACAATTAATTCTAGCATGCAAAAATTTAGGTTAAGTTTTTTCCCATATTAAGAGTTAGAAATTTTGGTCTAGGCTAGGCTAGTCTTGGATAAAATCCAAGCATGGTATGGTTTAGGATAATTTGGGAATGGATTATTTAAAGGTTAAGTGATTTGGGGGGATTTTATGATAGTTAATATTAGAAGTAAATTCAGGTTAGCAGAACTCTTAATATCGAATTTGACGTAAAGGTGTTAGTCTGGGAGATCGAAATCTGAGCATGAGTGGTGAAAATTACAAAACTAGGAAAAATCTTGAGGTTTTCCTTTCCTACCAAGCTAAAGAGGAAAGCAGGCTGCTACCACTACCCCGCTATAGTAGGAATATTCCAGCTATAGTGAGAATCAAGCTTGATCAATATTTGCCATAGCGGGCGAATCCCACTGTAGAAAGATAGGGCCGCTATAGCGAGATAAGCATTAATTAATGCGAAAAACACCCAAAAATGTTGTTTTTCAATCCATATTCAACCAAGGGCTGGGAAAAGTGATTTTAGGTGACTCTAACCTACTTTCCATCAATTTCCTTCGTTGAGGTAAGTTAATCCATTCCACTAACTAGCATTTCAATTATTAATCCTTAAAATCACTAATTTTCAGATTTTTGGAAGGATTTGACTTGACCAAGGTGATTTTTCTAGTACAATTAGGTGAATTGGGTTAAAACACTTGGTTTTGGATAAAGGTTGTCAATTTATAATTGCATGCTTAGAATTCACCGTTATATTCATGAAATTGGTAGAGTTAAGGTGGAATGATGAGAGAAAACCAGAGAATGAAAGGAATGATCATGAATTTGACCTTGAGGTTAAGGTATTGGGTTGTAATCCTTAAACATGTTAGGTCATTGTCTAAATTACGTTAATATTGTTGTTTTTAGACCACAACCAAGATGAAATTTCACTGAAAGTCAAGGCTCAAGCTCGTTAGAGTGGTGCAGGCTTGGATTGAGGTAGGTGATGGTTAAATGTAGTTGAAAACCCAACTTGATTTATATGTGCATGTTAACTATTGCTTCGTATACTTGTTTTAATGCATGTTCAAAGAAAGTAAATCATTGAATAATACCCTAAGTGTTAATCATATATAATGAGGTTATATTAAAGGCTTGTTGATTGTACAGGTATGGTTGTTCATTCTCATTGTGGTTGTGGTTGTGGTTGTTGTGATATCTCTGGTATTTTGACATCTTCTCGGGATTTATACTTATTATTGTGAGATATATCAGTAATTGACTATCTTCACGAGATCGATTTATATAAGGTTGGCCGGCATTCGATGTTTGAGATTTTAGAGCTCGTCCCCTGCAGGTAATGGATAGTGGGTGATGATAAGACCCTAAGCATGTGTGTATAAGTTATCGGTGAGTGTGATGGCTCCTTGAGTAAATTGAGGTTTATAATTATAGCTAATGTTGTTGTTGAATTGGATCCTTGAATGGTCCGAGCTAAAATTGCAAGTGATTGGTATATCTCTTTTTTGTTTGTCTACTTACTTTTGTAGTTAAGGCAAGGTGTAACTTACTGTTGTTGAGTCATGGTTTGTTGACTTGGTAATTGCCTGTTGTCATGTTATTGACTTGGTATGTTGTCTATATTGACTTTCACTTGAGTGAAATCTTAGTGTTGTTTGAAAAAAGTCCTACTAGTACATATTTGAGGTAAAGGTTATTTGGTTGGGGTTCATGGTTTTACTTGCTTACTAAGTTATGTTTATTGTTTCACATTTATTATCTTGGGTTGATCGATGATCCAACCAGTACATAGTGGTTTTGTACTAATACTACCTGTGCTCTTCTTTTTATTGTGTGTAGAGCATTTTCCAGCGACTGCATCGAGACCTCAGTTTTAGAGCAGACTACATTCCGACTCAAGAGTGAGAAATATCTTTCGGGCAGTCATGAGTCCTTTACTTAGTTCTTTTCCTTTTATTTCGGATGTAATATTTTCATTCTCCTTTGGGTTGAACCAGTTTGTAGAAATTTGTAGTGTTTTGGTACAATGACTTTCACATTCCTGGGTTGTTTTAGTTATTCGTATGTTTCCGCATTTGGTATTCTTGTTAGGATAGTTTGAATTATTTGATTATTTAATAAAGTAAATAGTTTATCTTATTGATGCTATTTAGTATTTAGCATGTTGTTGAGGTTTTTACCTATTTTGATGATATTAGGATAGGGTGTCAAACCAGAACAAATTGATATTGGGATCGGGTACCATGCCAGTATGGTATATGGACTAAGCTCGTCCCTTGTAGGTCATAACTAAGGGTCCCTATTGGTGTATATACAATATTTTATGCATGCATTCATTGTTGCATTGCACATGTGGTTTTTCCTTGACTATTGTGGACTGAATTGCCTAGTGTAAGTGATTGATACAAATAACTTGAAAAGGAGTGACATAAAGAGGTTAGTTGTTGGTTTTGTAAGTTGAGGTGTATTTGAAAATGAATTTAAATGTTAGTTGATTATGAGTTGTGTCTTGATCATTTCTTACTTTCGTTTAACTTATCTATTTATATGGTGTTGAGTTAAGTCAGTCGATGATGCCTACCAGTAGATAGTTTTTTGTACTAATACTACTTGTTCTCTTGGTTTTATTGAGTGCAGGGGGTGTTCCAGCATTTGATATGAGACCTCAGCTTGAGTTCAAGATTTGCAGCTTCGATTCTCGGGTAAGCACCATGTTCGGTCAACCATTTGATCTTCTTTTAGCTCATGTCCTTTGTTTCTGGACAATGGCTTTCCTATTGATTTTAGTATTTATGTATTATACGGTGGCTTTTGGGGCCCGGGGGGTGTAATAGTTGGAGATACTTCTGCATTTTCTTATTTATTTATGAACTAATGGAGATACTAGATTGAATCATTATGCTTGACGGGTTTTAGGTAATAGTCGGTATTTTTGGTTAGGAAATGTTCAAGTGTAAGGATATTTTGGTAGGTTAAGGGTTGGGTTGATTGGTTCTCCCACAATAGAGTTAGGGTGGGTGTAATTCACGATGGTTTGGGTCATGAAAAAAATGGTATTAAAGCACTAGGCTTGTCGATCTCGTCGTACAAGAACGGGTCTAGTAGAGTCTTGCAGAATAGTATAGAGAGATTTTTACTTTTCTACGAGAGTCTATAGAACTCTAAGAAAAACATTCACTTTTTTCTTTCCTTCATGCTAGTACTTGATTCTATTTTGTATCTGGTGATCCAAAATTGTATCTGACATCCTTCATTCTTGTTTCGTAGATGGTGAACACTCATTATGTTAGAGCAACAACAGCACCTGAACCAGCTGCTTGGGCTATGTTTTGGGGTAGAGATAGGGTGAGATGAAAAGGAAAAAGAGGAGGACAAAGGGTAGCACCCGTTCGGGGTGGAGCCCAAGCAGCTGGTTCAGGTATTGGGACCGGTTATGACTAGTGATGAGCATGATCTATTTTGTAAGTTTCTGAAAATAAAACCTCTAGTGTTTTAAGGTGTTAAGTTGAAAAATGCATATGAATTTTTGGTTGACTGTCATGATCGTCTGTATAAGATGGGGATTGTGGAGAGATACAAAGTGGAATTTAAGAGCTTTCAGTTGCAGGGTAAGCAATTGTAGAGATACTTTGTTAAGTGTGGAGCTCTTTTATCACTACTAACTTGGTCTCAGTTTCAAAATGTGTTTCTTGAGAAATATGTTCTTTGTATTTTGTGAGATAGGAAGAAGGATGAGTTTCTAAGGTTTGAGTAGGGTGAGATGTCTCTGGTGGCTTATGAGGCCAAATTTCATTCTTTGTGTCGGTATGCTTTACAGTTGATAACTATCGAAGAGGAAAGAATCAGATATTTCATTAAGGGTTATAACACCGATCTTCAAGTGGATTCTTCTGAGAAGGCTTTTCAGAAGGTGGTGGATTTTGTAAAAAAGGTAGAAGGGGTGAAACAGTAAGGTAGTATTAGAGTGGAGGAGAAGAGAGCCCAAAAATCAGGCCATTTTAGTGGTTCTTATTCGTGGGGCCATGGTTCTTAGGTCACTCTATTTGGACGATTCATTCAGTGATGCATATGTCTACTGGGGGGCCATCAGGGGTCAGTTATCAGCCCTATGGGCCAAACAGTTATACACATTCAGCATCTTTAGTTCAATGACCTTCTTTAGACCATTGATGTAACGAGTGTGGAGAAGTGGGCCGCATTCAAAGGTATTGTCCTAACCTTATTCCTATAGGTTAATTGACTTAGCATCTAGCTTTCATAGCTTTGGTTCAAGAAGATTTTGGTGAGGAAGGAAATGGTAGAGTTCATCCACAAGATGGGCAAGGTGGCCACACTGCTGATAAAGGTGGCTACCATGCAAAACATAGTGGAGGATACGTTAATCAAAGTGGTGCATAAGTTGGTAAAGGCTAGTGGTTAGGTTAGTGATAAGGCTCATCTTTATGTAGTTCCAAATCATTCTGAAGCTGAGGCTTCTGATGTTGTGATCACATGTACTATTTTTATTTGTGATCATATGATTTTTGTGTTATTTGATTTGGGGTCAACTTTTTCTTATGTGTCTGTGAAGTTTTCATTGGGTTGGGATTTAACTTATGAAATGCTTGATGTACCCATGTATGTATCTACTTTGGTTGGGGGTTTTATGGGTGTTGATTAGGTTTATTGGGCTTGTCCTGTAGTGTTCATGGGGTATAAAACTTTTGTAGACTTAGTAATTTTAGACATGGAAGATTTTGATGTTATTTTGGGGATGAGATGGTTGTCTCTTTATCATGTTGTGCTTGATTGTTGTGCTAAGACTATCACTGTAGCTATCCCTGGATGGAAAGGTTAGAGTGGGAGGGTGTTTATAAGCCTACTCCTTTGAGAATTATTTCTGTTATTCGTGCCCAAAAGCTAGTTAAGAGGGGGTGTCAAGCGTTCCTAGCCCATCTTCGGGATGATAGTACTGTAATCCCTCCTATTGCTTCGATTTTGGTAGTATATGAATTTCTAGAGGTATTTTCTGATGATCCTATTGGGATGCCACCTAACTGTTGCATTGACTATTATATAGACTTAGAGCCGGGCACTCTCCCTATTTTCATTCCTACTTATAGGATAACATAGATAGAGTTAAGTGAACTAAAATCTCAGTTGCAAGAGTTGTTGGGAAAGGGTTTTATTGCTCCTAGTACTTCTTCGTAGGGTGCTCTATTACTTTTTATAAAGAAGAAAGATGGTAGTATACAGATGTGTATAGACTACCGGCAGTTAAACAAGTTGATGATTTGTAATAAGTATCCTTGCCTAGGATAGATAACTTATTCAACTAGTTGGAGGGTGCTGCAGTGTTTTCAAAGATTAATTTAAGGTTGGGTTATCATCAGCTTAATATATGGGCAGAGAACATCCCAATGATTGCCTTCTGAACTTGTTATGGTCATTACAAGTTCCTGGTAATGTCTTTTGGCTTGACTAATGCCCCAACCGCTTTTATGGGATTCATGAATGGAGTATTCAAACCTATTTGGATTTTTTTTTTTGTTTTCATTGATGATATCTTGATCTACTCTAAGAGTAATGAGGAGTGTGAAGCTTACTTGTGTACCGTGTTGGGGTTGCTTAAACAGAAGCAACATTATGCTAAGTATTCCAAGTTTGAGCTTTGGTTGTCTTTGATGTCTTTCTTGGGCATATGGTATCAAAAGAAGGGGTTATAGTAGACCCGCAGAAGATTGAGGCTGTTAGAAATTGGGCCAGACCAACCAATGTGATAGAGATTCATAGTTTTGTGGGGTTGGCCAGACATTAACGCTAGTTTGTCAAAGGGTTCGTATCTATTAATTTGCATATGACCCGTCTGACTCAGAAAGAAAGGAGGTACCTTTTGTATGGAATGATGAATGTGAGGAGGGCTTTCAAAAGCTCAACACTTTGCTAACCTCATCTCCCATTCTTTCCTTGTAAATAGAAGGTAAAGATTTTATAGTGTATTATGATGCTTCGCATTCTGATTTGTGTGTTAATTTGATGCAGGACAAGAATGTGATTGCATATGTTTTTGAGATAGCTGAAAGTGCATGAGAAGAACCACCCCACCTATGATTTAGAATTGGCAGCAGTTTGCAACATGTTTTTACTCAGAAAGATAAAAACAAACTTGAGGCAGCGAAGGTGGATGTAGATACTCAAAGACTATGATATTTCAATTTCTTATCATCCGGGCAAGGCCAATATGGTAGCGGATGCTTTGATTCAGAAACCTATGAGTATGGAAAGTTTGGCGGTTGGAGGTGTCAAGACGTCCATTGGCTAAGGAGGTGCCAAACATATTTAACAGTTTTATGAGATTGCAGGTGACTAACAAGGGAGGGAATTTAGACAATGTTGAGGCTAGATCGACCATCCTTGACCAGATTAAGGAAATGCAATTTGAGGATGAGAAATTGAATAAAATTTAGGATAAAGTGTTATAATGTGAAGCTAAGGAGGCCGTTCTTGATAAGGAAGGTGTGTTAGAAATAAGGGGACATGTATGTGTACCTCATGTGCTAATGTTGATTTCTATAATCCTTGTAGAGGCCACATTTCAAAATACTCTATACATCCAGGTGAAACCAAGATTTATAGAGATATAAGGCACTATTATTGGTGGTGATGGATGAAGCAGGACATTATTGATTTCATAACTAAGTTTCAAAACTGTCAACAAGTTAAGTATGAACACTGGAAACCTGGTGGAACATTTTAGAGGATGCCAATTCCGAAATGTAAATAGGAGAGAATAACCATGGATTTTGTTGTTGGTCTTTCTAAGACCTTTCCATTTGGGTAATTGTTGATCGATTGACCAAGTCTGCACATTTTATTCAGGTGCGAGTGGAATATAACGTGGCCAAGTTGGAAAAGATTTATGTTAAGGAGATTGTAATACTTCATGGGGTGCCTGTCACCATCGTGTAATAGAGGTACACAGTTTACCTTCAATTTTTGGGAGAAGTTTCAAGAAGAGCTGGTTACTAGGTTGGACCTAAGTACAACCTTTAATCCACAGATGGATGGGCAGCCAGAACAGACGAATTAGCTCCTAGAGGACATGCATTAGGCATCTGTGATAGATTTTGGTGGTCAGTGGGACCAGTTCTTGCCTTTGTGTGAATTCCCATACAACAACAACTACCACTTAAGCATTTACATGGCCCCTTTTGAATCCTTGTATAAGAGCAAGTGTAGATCACAAATTGGGTGGCTTGATGCCTTTGAGGTGAGACCTTAGAGCATAGATGAATTAATGAGTCAATAGAGAAAGTAAGATTCATCCAATAGAAGTTGGTAGCAGCTCAGAATAGACAAAAGAAGTATGCAGACAACAAGGTGAGAGATGTGTATTTCGAGAAGGGTGAGAAGGTTTTGCTTAAGGTATCACCCATGAAGAGTGTAATGCAGTTTGGGAAGAAGGGTAAGTTAAGTCTGAGGTACATCAAACCTTTTGAAATCTTGAAGGAAGTAGGGTCTATGGCTTACAGGTTGGCTCTACCTCCTAGTTTGTCAAAAGTTCACCCGGCTTTACATGTCTCAATGCTCAAGAAATATCATGGAGATGGAGATTACATCATCTATTGGGATTTGAAACTATTTAGGAACTCTATTATAAAGAAAATCACCATACTAGATAGAGATATGAGGAAGTTGAGAAATAAGGTGATCCGTTTGTAAAGGTTCGGTAAAGAACTATTCTATTGAGGAGGCCACTTGGGAGACTGAGGCGGATTTGCACAAGCTCTATCCTTATTTGTTCATTGAGTTAGGTAATCCTTGCATATTTTCTCATCTTTTGGTACTAGTTGTCATTTGGGGATGAACGAGTGTTTAATTGGTATCTAATGTAACAACCCAAAACGTCATTACGGTGAGTTTGGGGGTAAAATTCCATACTTAGACTTTTCTTAGGAAAAATTAGTGAAATCCTGAGTAGACTGGTTTTGGGTAGATTTTGGATATGGTATGGTTTAAGAAAATCTAGTAGTTATTGGTGGGTTAATGGTGAGGTTTGATTTGATTTTGCATTAGATGACGAGTTTAGGAAGTCATACAAACTTTCGGTGCATAAAATAGGTTAGTAAAACTCTGGTTATAGCGATGTATGTGAAAAGGCTAGTACGTGATGCAAAAATTTGAGAAGTCTACTATGAAATGGATAGGGCTGGGCACAAGTCCCAAGCTACTATTTTAGAATCATTGTAGTGACAGATTTACTGTTGCAGCAACAGAGAGGTCGCCACAGCAAAGGTTCACTTTGGTCTGAGTGTCACCGCAGTAACAGGTTTGTCAGTGCAGTGACGTTTCTGCAGCGACAAATTCATCGTTGCAGTGATGAACTCGTAGTATTCCCAGTTTTTGACTAAGGATTAAGAAAAGGCAATTTTCACCATTTTGGAGGTTTTCCATCTTTGAGGTAAGGTCTCTTTATCATTCAAACTTGTTATTACTCCATTAAATACTTAAAATTGTAAGGATCATGATTAGGTTTGGAAGTTAGGGTTTAACCCTAGATTTATGAACTAGTGGAAATTGGTTGGGAATGATTTAAATTTCATTGTTATACATAAGTTGTTATAAATCACTACTTAGAGTAGAATTCTTCCTTGTAATCATAAAATACGGAGAATTCAAAGAGATTAAAGGGTAGAAACCCCTTGAATAATGAACTAAACTAAGCTCATATGTTGAATTTAATGGGTTTAGGTTTAAATTCCTAGAAGCGAGAAATGTTGTGTTGAATTATCCTCCTTCATTGTTTATAGACTAAGAAAGAGCGGAAATTGAAAGTAAAGGCAAGGTTTTGGCTAAGTAGTTCTTTCGAATGAGGATACAAGGTAGGTTATGGTTTAATTGTAGTTGTAGACTTGATTTGACTACTTTCTTATATTTGAGTTGAATGATTATGATTAGCCTTTGGGCATGCTTGTAATTATTGTTCGAGAAAATGTTAAAACTAAGTTTAAATGATTAACTTGAAGGTTAAAGTGTTGACGAATTGCTATATGAACAAGAATATTGATGTTATTGAGTATTTAACTTGCTTTTGAGGCTTTTACCTGTTTTGATGATATTGGGATCGGGTTTCACGCCAAAACAAATTGATATTGGGATTGGGTACCACATCAGAATGGTACATAGACTGAGCTCATCCCTTGTAGGTCATAACTAAGGGTCCCTACTGACCCTAGTGTGTATTTACATTATTTTATGCATGCATTCATTGTTTGCATTGTATATGTGGTTGTTCCTTGACTAATGTTGATTGAATTGCCTAAGTGTAAGAGATTAATACAAATAACTTGAAAAGAAGTGATATGAAGAGGATAGTTGCTGATTTTGTAAGTTGAGGTGTTTATGAACATGAATTCAAGTGTTAGTTGATTACGAGTTGTGTCTTGTTCGCTTCTTACTTTCGTTTAACTTATCTATTTGTATGGCGTTGAGTTAAGTCAACCAATGACGCCTACCAGTACATAGTTTTTTGTACTGATACTATCTGTGATGTTTTTTGTACTGATACTATCTGTGATCTTCTTTTTATTGAGTGCAGAGCATGTTTTATCGTTTGAGACGAGACCTCGGCTCTAGTTCAAGATTTGTAGCTTCGATTCAAGGGTGAGCACCGTATCCGGGCAATCATTGGATCTTCTTCTAGTTCATGTACTTTGTTTTTGGACAATGACTTTCCTATTAATTTTACTATTTATGGATTATGTTTCAGACTTTGTTTTGGATTAGAAGTTCTTGTACGGTGATTTTCGGGTCCTGGGGGATGTAATAGTTAGAAATACTTCAGCATTTTCTTATTTATTTCTTGATTAATCGAGATACTAGATTGAATCATTATGCTTGACAGGTTTTAGTGAATAATCGATTTTTCTGATTAGTAAATATTTAAGTGTAAGAATATTTTGCTGGGTTAAGGGTTGGGTTGATTGGTTCTCCCACTATAGAGTTAGGGTGGGTGCCACTCACCACCGTTTGGGTCGTGACACCTAGTTTTCTGATGCCTAAGTCTTTTGTAAGTATTGAGTAATGTTAGTTTATGTTTTGTGAGTGTGATATTGTTTTAATGTCTTGAGTACAATCAAAGAATCTATGTTGGGGGTAATGACGTGTTGGAATTTCATGGCACATTTGATGCTTTTTAACAAAATATTCTTGCAGTTCTTTTGTTAGTTGATTGCATTTTGGTTTATGTTGTAGGGAAGCAAGCCATGTGCACAAAGTTGGAGTTTTTGGCGGAAATTGAAAAAGGACTGGTTGTGAAAAGAGTCTTGGATCAAATGGAGAGAAGTTGCGATTCCTAGATAAGGACAGGCAAAATAACGGACTGTGAAAGTTTTTCATGGACCGTAGATCTCATCGTGAAAATGAGACAATGGTTTTGATAAAATTTGGTACCAAATCATGGCCAGACAACAAACCGTGAACCTAATTCATGGACCTTGGAATGTGTCGTGAAAATTTGAGGATCAAAACTTGACTAAAAGAACGATGGTTGACTCCAGTTTTCACAGACCGTGAACCTAGTGTATGGTCCGTGAAATGTGACGTGGCATTATTTTGCCAGTTTGTTT
The DNA here is from genome assembly GCA_031232105.1 of Capsicum rhomboideum. Classification (NCBI taxonomy): domain Eukaryota; kingdom Viridiplantae; phylum Streptophyta; class Magnoliopsida; order Solanales; family Solanaceae; genus Capsicum; species Capsicum rhomboideum. The sequence continues at coordinate 29,495,784 of CP124710.1, read as the reverse complement.
AGGACTTGGTTTTATGTGATTACAAATAATTGCCTTAGATTTTATTCTTTTTTTATCACGTGTTATTATGAAGAACCATATCAAACGATTTTTACTCTTGTTCTTGAGTTATTGCTACGTTATTTAGGGCTTTCATTTACAATGCTATTCAAATTTTTCTTCTTATTACTCTTGTAAATGCATAATTATGAATACTTCTTTTATGAATATTGTATATATAAGCATGGGCAGCTAAATCCCATAACAAGGGTTCTGGGAACCATGATGGAATAACATGTTTGGTCTACAAAAATAATGATTTCAAATGGTATTAACACATGGATTATAAGTTTCTTCACTTAGAATGCTTTTTAGCGGTTGCAAACGTTAAAACCTGCCTACAATCTAAACTTTCTTGACAACAGAACTAGAAATTAGTAAAAGAAACTAACAAGGGTGATTTGAGGCTTCTATCCCTTATCTTATGACTGGAGTTATTATAAAGATAGTCAGCCCGAAATGCATAACGAGCACTAATTAATCAACAGTCAAGTGTCAGAAGGACTTAGAGTGACACTTGTATAATTTGCTCAGAAGACTTTAAATAAACCTTAGGTTCATCTGCTTTTCATGTGTTATACCTGAAGAAATCACCCCAAAAGCCTAGACCTACTAATGTTATGAAATCATAGGGAACACAATCCAAGCAATCTCTCATTACTAAAATCAAATATAAATCAGTATTATTTTGCTGCTACCAACAAGAATTAATTCTCTTTCTTTTTTTTTATGCAAACCCCCTCTAAAGTATCTATTACCGATATAAATTATAGCTTTAAACGTAGTCTGTTCTCATATTCCCTGTGGGGTTCGACTCCGACCTTGTTGGATTCTATATTTTATAACGATCACTTTATATCATTTTGGAGGAGTAATTTGAGCATATCAAACTTTGGCGCAAATACATAAAGGCCTGTCTTCACACACAACAGCAGCATAAGTGGGTTTTTACAGCGGCAATAACGACAACAAAAACACATTTAACAGGTTTTTGATATTTGATCTAATAAGTATAATGGTGGTATCAGACTTTTAGGAGACTCAATCCATTATAAGTTACATATTACAGAAAATATCAAATCACCAAATTACATAGTAAACTTTTCATGAGTAACAGTGAAAGAGCTAGAAATAACATAAAACGAATATCAAGGAGCACAAGAGTTGATTTAAGATTTTCATCAGTTTGGGTGATCGCTAAAACTAGAATCACCCCAACAAATCAACTCAGTTTTTTCCTACGTAAAGTTAAATGGTTAGATCTAGCTACAAGCAGAGGAAAACAAAAGGTGGATTAAAAGTGAAGCCATAGAGTTACCTTTGTCTTCTCTTGACGATCTGACGAAGCCTTTCATGGAAGAAGCTATGACGACAGTTGTAGTGTCTTCTGCGGAAAGAATCAGTACCAACGATGTTGAAGAAGGCACTTTCAAGAATCATCCTTTCTCTTTCCCGCTTTCCTTTATGTTTTGTTACCTTTTGGCCTTCATCTAGTTTTGCCTGATTTTTTGATTATTTTCTTATCAGTTCTTTTGTTGTGAATTGGGGTTGGGCTATTTGGGACAAGTTCACCATATTTTTTTGGGGAAAGTACATCTATGCACCATAGGAGCAAACTATTTACAACTAAATGCCCCCCTAACTAATTAAATAAAATGTCTCTTTCTCTTGTAGCTTTAGTTATTTATCTCCATTTTAATTTTTTTTATTTTTATTTCTCAATTTCTCACTTCTTTTCTTTTTTTTTTCTTTTTTTCTATTTTTTTTACTTATTTTTTTTTAATGCTTCTTTGCTTATTTTTTTTTTTTTTTTTAAATTATTTTATCTTTATTTTCTTTTAACACCATAATCTAATTCAAACTCAATTTTTATATTATATATTTCTTTTATTCTTCTTTTTTTTCATGTTTATTTCTTTATTCATTTATTATTTTATCGACTTTTTTTTCTGCATTTATTTTTCTATTTTTTTCCTTTATTGGTTCTTTTTATTTTTGTGGTTTTTATTTTTATTAATTTTTTATTTTATTTCTTGTTCCTTTTCTTTTCTTTTATCCTTTTTTCATTTATTTATTTATTATTTCATTTTTTTATCTACTTCTTCTTTTTCCTGTTTTTATTTCTCTCTTTTGTTTCTTTTTTGTGTGTGTGTTTGTTATTTTTTTCTATTTGTTTTTTCAATTTCTTTAGTTCTTGTTCCTTTTCTTTTCTTTTTTTTTTTCATTTATTTCCTTATATTTTAATTTTTTTTCCTCCTTTTTTCATTCATTTTTTCTCAAATCATAATATACTTTATTTTTTCCCCATAAGCAAATTTCATATTTTTTATTCTTTTTTATTCTATTTATTTCTTTTCTTTTGTAATTTTATTTGATTCTCTTTCTTTTTTATTTCTAAATTTTTTATTTGCTTCAGTTCGTAATGATACCATCACAGTATATCTATATACTGTCATGGTATCATTGATGTCTACTTCAATCCTTCAATCAGACCTCCATGATACCATCACAGTATATATATACTGATATGGTATCATTGGGTTTGCTTCAGTCCTTAGTGATACCATCACATTATATCTATATACCGTCATGGTATCATTGATGTATGCTTCATCATTCAGTGAAACCTCCACGATACCATCACAGTATATCTATATACTGTCATGGTATCATTGATGTCTTCTTCAATCCTTCAGTCAGACCTCCATGATACCATCACCGTGTATATATACTGACATGGTATCATTGGGTTTGCTTCGGTCCATAATGATACCATCACAGTATATCTATATACCGTCAGGGCATCATTGATATATGCTTCATCATCCAGTGAGACCTCTGCGATACCATCACAATATATCTATATATTGTCATGGTATCATGGATTTCTTCTTCAATCCTTCAGTCAGGCCTTCATGATACCATCACCGTGTATATATACTGACATGGTATCATTAGGTTTGCTTCGGTTCGTAATGATACCATCACAGTATATCTATATACCGTCAGGGCATCATTGATATATGCTTCATCATCCAGTAAGACCTCTACGATACCATCACAATATATTTATATATTGTCATGGTATCATGGATTTCTTCTTTAATCCTTCAGTCAGGCCTTCATGATACCATCACAATATATATATACTGACATGGTATCATTGGGTTTGCTTCAGTCCTCCATGAATATTTTAAATTATTAATTATTGTGATTTATATTAATTTTAAATAATTTATAAATATATAGTAGATTAAAAAAGGATCAAAAAAATTAAGATGAAAAAAGCAGTTAATGAAAGACACTATAAAGACACTTTAAGCCCACAACGGGGCCCAATTAATTGTGACATCACATTTCATCATTTATTATTAGTAGTATATTAATTTAGTAATGTAGAATATAATAAACAATTGATTTGCTTTTAGAATGTTGTACCTTGTGTTGTTCGCTTTGTACAAACTTTTAAGTAAATATGATTGGATGTGATTGGTCGGTCGTTCGTCCCTCTTCCTCGTTTATATTATACTAGACACAAGAAGCCCGTGCAAGCATGGGCCCAACATATGCTAATTTTTTTTTTGCTTCAATTTATTTTATACATATAACTTTTGGAGAGTCAATCAAATTTTTTGTATGATTTTTTAATATTTTAAGTTGTTAATTATTGTGATATATAATACTTTTTATATAAATTTTAGATAATATATGTTACTCTCGCCATTTAAATTTATCTGGCAGTGATGAAATTTGGTACTTTTACATAACTTTCAGATAATATATGCTACTCTCTCTATCTCATTTCCCTGTTTTGGAGCTTTCGCTATTAAGGAATTGGTCTCGGACCACAAATGCTAGTAAACGTTCTCAAATGGAAATTCTGACAGCTCCATTAGCTCTGGAAAGTTGATTTTAGGCTATATGAACCCTTGGTTCATGTCTCTAGGCTTTTGGACTAATTTTGGGCTATTGGGTAGATTTGATGAAAAATGGAACTATAGGTGTGGACCCCATATTTAATTGAAATGATCTCGGATTAAAGTTTTGATGGTTCCATTGTGTCCAAAATATCGAATTTAGTATGGTAGCATAGTTCATTGGTGCGCACAGGGTTCCAAACGAATCCCGAGCACCCGATCGGAGTCCATTTTAGACTTATCTAAAATCTGATGTCTGATATCTTGCATGACAGCTAGAGCGGTCAAAGAGCCGCTTTAGCGGCCTTGGCTACTCGATTGACGTCCACTTTAGCGGTCAAGGTCCGCTTAAGCGAACGTCGCTTTCGCAGCCAAATTCTGCTTTAGCGGCCTCCGCCTTTCTTTGCCCGACCGCTTTAGCGGTAGCCACTTAAGCGGCCAGGTGACCGCTTTAGCGGTACCTGGGGCTGATAAATCACCTTCCTCACCCAAAAATCCAATTCATTTTTTAACCCTTTTCCTCCATTATTGAAAGCATAGGTCATGGGAAAAGGGGGAAAATCTTCCATCGAATCTAAGGTAAGTTAGCTCTACACTCCTTGATCCTTATTCATCATTTTACCCCTTGAATTCCATTCCATTTCATTGTAAATTCTTAGAAATTAGGTCTTTAAATCCTTAACTTTGGGGACTGATTTGAGCCCCGATTTATGATCCATTTGTGCTCAACTTTTGAGCACACATTCTTGTCCTTCGAGGGACCTCATGACTGATTCAATTTTTAAATTTTGTTAGCGGGCCCCACGAATCCATTTTTGACCCAATTTTGGGCCAGAGTCATATATTACAGTATGGGTATCATTTTACTCGTAATGATGTGTAGGTTACTATTTTGATAGCGTGGCGGTATTTTGGAATCGCGGAGCAAGGAAGGATAAATTATGGACGATTCAAGCATTTTGGGGTAGGAATGTGACCCGAACCCTAGTATAAAATACTTGTTATGGCCATAGATTCCTATTATCCTTGATTATGAGCATGATAACCATAGATAATGATTAAGGATCCTTTGGTACGAGTTTTACCATTTGACTTAGTGATTCGGGAGGTTTTCCCCCGATTAGATCCTTGTAGTGGATTTAAACCTTCGATTATCGTAGTGGCTCGAGTTATGGGGCCTTGTTATATGGTGTATATGTCATTGGGCTCGAGGCCGTAGTTATGATACTAGTTGGACTCTAGGTGAGTTTTACCCTTAGAAAGGGCATGACTAGTATTTATAGATGCTTAGGTGCTTATGGTTGCACTGGTGATGACATGCATACTATATAGCGCATTCATGTTCATTTAGTGGTACGATTCCGACCAAACCATTGATATTACTACTATTTCAAAAAAGGGATTTATTCCCTTTTTTCACTTTAAAAAGAGATTATTTTATAACAAAAATCGTACCACCTTATTTACTGGATTATGAGTTTTTGGGACTAAAAATGATGTTTTAGGACTTTGACCGAGGCTGATTCCGGTCCATTATTTATCCACTCATTTTATCACTATTATTTACTTCGGTCGAGGGATATTCCAACCTTTTGCACATTATTATGATGATTTAGTCCCCAGCATGACCTCGGGCAACGAATTTATGGATTTACACTTTTTTAGTCGCGGTTCAAGTCCATTCACAGTGTACATATATATATATCACTTCGGTACAGGCTGGAGTAGATTCATTATGATGGTTATTGAAAGTCCTAGATTGGGACCAGGCAGTGTGTACGGATATCCCATATTCCCTAGGTTCCCCTTCATCTGAGAGCCATTCAGGAGAAGGATGGTCGATGTAGTTCATGCCTTTGTGATCTCCAGAGCTGGAGGAGGCTTATACACTTGGTACTTATAGTTTGAAGTTATGGAACCAGTTCGAGTTCGGTGTCTACGATATGGTTATGGTATTTCGATTAATGTTGCATTCATCCATTCATATGCATTGTCTATCACCAGTATGATTGTTTGGTGCCTATATCTATCGGCCTTATAGGGGGTTGTATAGGTATAGGCTATGGTTGTTGTTTGTTGTGTGCTTCTGTGAACCTTTTGGGCTTATGGGGGTCTGGTTAGGTACTTGTTTGCTCGGACTAGCCGATTACTTTATTATTGGTTATTATGGTTATTTTGTGGCAGGTTGGTTATGGACTGGTAATCGAGATTGGAGGTATGTATCTGGTTCTTTTATCTTTCTCGGTGAGTTATATTTATTGCTAGATTATCCCGTGATTAGTCACCCTTGGGGTAGAGACTTGTTGATTCTAGTGTTAGCTCGTTTTCTTACCCATGATCCTCAAGATGTTTGGTTAACTCCTTCAGTTAGTTACCCTTGAGGTAGCCCTATATGTATACATATATGTATGGTATTACCGTATATCACTCTCTTCCTTGGTCTATCCTTGTTGTATATGTATCCTTTGGCCTTGTATACTATTATATATACTTTCTTTATCTTCAGTTGTGTATTGGCTAATGATATACGGTGTTATAATCTAGTCCCGAATTACTTTTAGAATGGAATAGAGTATCCTTATAGCTCCATTAGCCCCATTATGCTTAGTTTTCATGTATAATTGTCTTTATTATATTCATGCCTTATATGTCACTTTATGCTTACATTATTTCTGGAGCTCAGTTGGCCGATGCCTACTGAGTACCACGTGTTTGGTACTCATACTACATTTCTACAGCCTACAGATTATAGTATGAGATATCGCCATTAATGTGTGTTTATCGTGGAGAGCAGCTATGTATCGGAGATTTGGGATGAGCTCCTGACGATTGGAGTATCCCTACTCTCTCTCTTATTGTTAGACTGTTCTATAGTTTTGCATATTAGAGAAGGATTGTACCCATATTTGTATTTATTCTATACTTTACCTTTTACTCTTATTATATTAGAAGCTCTTGTACTGGCTCAACCAGGTTTTGAGATTATATTAACCTTGATATTATATTTATTCTGTTGTTTTCTTTAATTCTATCAGTAGTCTGTTACTAGCTGTTCCGGACTACAGGCTGGCTTACCTACTGGTGGGTCATAGTAGGTGCCGTCATGACCTGAGAAATTGGGTCATAACATGGATTCCCCGGGGTATTCATGGTATATCATCGACCATCCAGTCTATTTGATTGTAGCCTTTGTTTGACAAGTATAGTTTAGTAATTGCTTCTTTTTTTTTTTGTGATCATCGGTTTGGATCTATGAAGCCTTTCCTTATGTTGGAAGACATGCTGGTAAATCAAAAGAGGTTCCTTTTCCCCTACCCAGGTTTCTCATATGGCACAGTAGAAACATTGCCACATTTGCCGAAGGAAATCTATTTAGACATCCGACACAGTCTTTGGCTCAAGAGGTTGAGGAAGGTAAAAGGTATTATGTGGAATTGATTGATCGTGTGTTGAGGATTGAGGAGAGTGTGAGATATCTTGAGAAGCATATGTCGAGTATGGAACAAATATTGACGATTATTGTGGATTATGTGACTGAGAAGAAAAAAAGGAGGAGTCAGAAGAATAAGAAGATGGAGGTAGAGAAAGGTGAATAAATTTGACTTTTTTTAATTTTAATTGATTCATAAACTGTACAATTTTACTAATTATGTCCAAAAATTATAGGAAATGCGCATTGGGATGATGAAGGAACCCTAAGAGATGCTGTAGGATCCTTTGATGTAGCAACTGCATGGCTTGAAAAGCCAAATCAGCAGATCCTCATTGAAGTATTTCCTCAAAATGACTATTTCCCTGATGAGGAGCTGGGGAAGGAAATGGAAGTTAATGGGGTCTATGATAAGAATGTTGCTAATAGAGATGATGAGCTGACCGAGGCCAAGGAGGTTGATGGGGTCAAGGAGCTTGATGGTGTCTTTGATGAAGCTGCTGTTGAAGAAGGGGATGAGCTGACTAAGGAAAAGGCAGGTGATGGTGTCTCTGATGAAGCTGTTGAAGAAGAGGAGGAGCAGACTAAGAAAAAGGCAATTGATGGGGTCTATGATGCATCAGCTGAACAAGAGGAGTAGCTCACCAAGACCAAGACAGCTGATGGAGACTCCGATGCAGCAGTTGAATAGGAGACGGAGCTCACCATAGCCAAGCTAGTTTATAGGGACCCTGAGGCAGCAGCTGAATAGGAGGAGGACCTCACCAAGGCTTAGGAAGTTGATGGGGACACTGATGAAGTTGATGGTGTCGATGAAGAAGAAGATGTAATACTAACAAGTTCTGAAATCGTTCCTTATCAAGAAGACGTTGAAGATGAGCCATTACAAATCCGTGTTGGTGATTTTCCAGTTGTTGTGATGTCCATTGTTGATGATATCATCAACAATGGAGAAGACAAATGATTCGTGGTTTGGTTGTAGGGTTTACGACAATTATGTTTAATGTTTTTGGTGTTCGTTTAAGACAATTTTTGCTATGGTTTGGATGTGGGGTTTTTAAGATAGCTCATTTTTATGGTTTCGGTGCTCGGTTAAGACAATTTTATTTATGATTTTTATGCGAAATTTTAGACAGTTAAGTTTTATGATTTCAGTGCTCGGTTAAGACAAATTAATTTTATGGTTTTATACAATCAATTTTTGTATTATATTCTTGGTTTGAATGTTTGTATGGTTTGAATATTTTTTTAATATATCATATTTGATATGAAATCAGTTTTCATTGTAGTATATCTTTCCTTATGTTGACATGAAAGCACATGTAATCTATTTTTACCGCTGATTTTTAAAGACGATGACTATTTCTAAAAACAAATACTAGTAATAAACCAAAATAAACGATTTTGACCAAAATAAAAATAAATACAATACTCCTATTGTCCTGTTACATATTTTCAAATAGAAAATACTAGTAATATACCATACATCACCATCCTTAGTCTATTCCCTTCTTCTCCTGCCACAATTAACCTCTGTTTTAGTTGATCCTTTTCTATTTCTATGTATCTCAATAAAGCTTTCAAGTGATCCCTTGTGTCTTCAGCTTCCCTAAACAATGTCATAAGCAAGCTCTTACTTTCTTCAGATTCTCTAAAACTTTGTAGTATTTGAAATTTGGCTACACCTTGAAATGTTGACGTCTCCGGTCCCGAAATCAATAGGGAAGGGCTGCTTCTAGGTCCTGGACACGATGTTGATTTATTTTCAACATTTTCTCTTTCCGTGTGGCGTGGCTCAATCCACCTAAAATAATCGCATCCTACATTTTCCTATAAAAAAATGTATTAGTCATTTTCAATAGTGAAACCACAGTAAAAGCTATACACTACTAATTAAAAACTCACCTCACCAATTGTTCAATTATAGAACCTACGACCCGAATTCTTTTCGATACACGATGTCTTCAAGAAGATTGAATTCCACAAAAATAAATGTTAGATGATTCGACTTTGGATGTTCCATATGACTGAGACATTATTGGAGTTCAAAATGGAAAAGAAAATAAATAGAAGAGTTGAGCAAGAAAGGAGATGTAGAAGTTCAAACCATGGGAAAACAAATATGGTTGTTTTATACATGAAAATTTTATTGTTACTATTGTAATTTGTAAAATTTCTAATGTTACCATTGGAGATGGAAGAATGTTCAAATTTCACCGTTGGATTTTTTTAAAATGCTAATCATAGACAACCGAGTCGATGATATACCTGTCCATGAATCAGTATATCATAAACTTCAATCGATAATAATTGTATATAGTTAAAAAGGGGACTAATTAAATAAATAAAAAGAAATGAATGCATAAAATTCAGTTCCAACACTTTGGTACAACTTATTATAACATATTATAGTACAAATAAATTGGTTAGGGTGATCAAAGGTGCTTTTGGATGAGCAATGGTGGTCTAAGCCCCCAAAAATGTCTAAAAAGGGGAGTAATTAAATTTTAAAAAATGAATGGGTAAAAATCAGTTCAAACACTTTAATAAAACTTATTACAATATATTATAGTCTACATAAATTGGTTAGGGTGATCAAAGGTGCTTATGGATGAACAATGACATTACTAACCATAACATGGGTATGAGGATGTGCTCAAAGCATAACATTGTTATAAGGAAGTGGTAAGTATTGCCATTGCTCATCCAAAATCACCTTTGATCACCCTAACCAATTTATGTGGACTATAATATATTGTAATAAGTTGTATTAAAGTGTTTGAACTGATTTTTACCTATTCATTCTTTTAAAAATTTAATTATTCCCCTTTTTAGTCGTTTTTCGGGGCTTAGACCACCATTGCTCATCCAAAAGCACCTTTAATCACCCTAACCAATTTAGTTGGACTATAATATGTTGTAATAAGTTGTACCAAAGTGTTTGGACCTAACTTTACCCATTCATTTCTTTTTATTTATTTAATTAGTCCCCTTTTTAGCCATATACCATTGTTATCGATTGAAGACTACGTTCAATTGCGATCTATGATATAATGATTCATGGAAAAGGAAAATTACATGTCTTCATTTTTTTTATTCATAGGTACTACCTATTTTTTTTATAGTCTTTACGTGTAATTGTTCAATATAGCCTCATGCTCCATTTGTTTTTACCCTTTTTGTTGTAATTCGTTATTAAATGTCTAATTATTTATTTATTTATAAGTATTTTTGCCCTTTTAGTTGTAATTTTTCATTAAATGTATAATTATTCATATATTTATTTATATGTATTTTACCACTTTTAGTTGTAATTGGTCATTAAATGTCTATTTATTTATTTATTTATTTATTTATAAGTATTTTTATCCTTTTACTTTTAATTGGTCATTAAATGTCTAATTATTTATTTATAAGTATTTTTACCCTTTTAGTTGTAATTATTCATTCTCAATATACTCAATAGTATCAGACCGATTGATTGAAAATTCAAAGGGTTTTAAGGGTTTTAGAGTCTTCATTGTTCACAAAACATTCAAAGTAATTAGTAAAGGAAATTCGAAATTGAAACAGTAATGGGCAACCAAATATATAAACATAAACTTCATATATACAAAAGTTCATTTCCATTTACAAATTTTGAATGCCACCAAAAGAGGCAGGCAATGAACTAAACACTACCATCAACAAATAAAAAAAAACTACAACACTACGGGTATGGGGGGGGGGGGGGGGGGAGTGATGATTTGAACCAAAATTGCCCTCAAACATTGGGCAATCCTTCTCATGTCTCGCTTATTTCTCTCCTGATCTTGGACAATACCTTGGAAGAGCCTATTAAAATCGTTCCTCAGAACGAGTACATCGTAGTTGTTAGTGCGTCGGTGGCGGCGTTGGAGGTTGAGGTTGTGGGAGATGGGGTTGTTGACACTTCGTGTAATTTCTGATTAAAGACTGAAAGAGGAAGATGAAGAAGATGGAGGAGTGTATTTGGAGTGTTGAGTATGATGAAATAGATGGTAGAGTATATTAGACTTTATAGACTGAGAGTTGGGTGATTTGAAATGCCCACCAATTGGAAATCGACGTGTGGCTGGTGGATTGTGTCTCTTGGGAAATGGAGCACTTTTTCTGAGTAGTAATAATAACCTTGGTACACGAAATAGACAACTTTTTACCACTTGAATAAGTATGCCCTTTTATACTCGTACATCAATCGTGTGGATGATAAACCACATATACTATAATCGATTGTGTAGTTTAATTTTTTTATTTTAAATTTCCCACTAGTAGTAAAGTAACTAGCATTACATTGTAATAACTTAATTTTACACTAGCATTATTTAATTATATTATACTAGAAAAATTTAATTACCATCATTCTTTGATGGATTTCAAATTACTTTGAACTTAAACTACAAAGACAAACAAAAACTAGTAGTAATGTGTAAAATTTAATTACATTGCCTTTGAGAAATTACAATGTACTATGAAATGAAAAATAAAAAGTATTAACGTCTATTCAAGCTGTAAGTTGCATTTTTGTGGCCATTTTTCTTGCATAATGAGCACTTATTCTTTTTCCTTGCCCTTCTAACCAGTTCCAAGACACCAAGAATACTTTTTACTTTCTTCCTTCCCGGCTTGGGCACGTAATGGGGTGGCAGCAGCTTCATCTCTTTAAAATGCTCGAGAACAACCCATTCTGCCTCCGGAGGAACTACATAGAGAGTGCCACTATATCCACTTAAATAATGCTCAAAAAGATAGATGGGTGAAGTAAATTCATAAATGCTTTTCCCGTAATCATCTCCGAACTTCAACCTCAAGGCTACTATAGCATGAACACATGGGATTTTTATCAAGTCAAACTTTCTATAGGAACATGTGTATTCTAGTAAATTGACCTTGGCAGTAACACCGCTTCCAATTATGTTGTACTCGTATGCGTTCTCATTTATGTTACTCACATGTAACTTGTCCTCGGTGTCCTTATTTTCCCATATGATCATTTCAACCTTGGGAACAAATTTATCGGTGGCTTTTAGCATCTCTGCATGCCTCTCCCTAAATTTTGCAGCAAACTTCTTGGATAGGGAATTGAATATGGAAGCCACGGGAAACACCCTTTCATCTGTCAACACCACCTTGACTGACTCCGCAATGTTTGTGATCATCACATCAAACCTATTCCAAGGAAACTATGCCCTGCTCCACTTTTTATATCTAATGGTAACCTCAAGGCACTCGACTGCTTCGGGGCACTTTCTCTTTAACTCTAAAAAATATTCGTCAAACTCGCTATACTAAACTATCATGACCCAAACCCGTTGTGAGTAGCACCCACACTACTCACCCGGTGGGGAAATCATATACCCAGAATACCAACTCAAATCAACACTTAAAAGAAAATAATTTAAACTAATCCATCAATAAATAGCCATCAACCTAAATAAAACCATAAGTACAACTAAAAGCGAAACATTTTACTTAAAAAACAATCTCTAGGACCTGAAAGTCGTCTGCACCAAAACTACTAAAGAATGTCAAGAAGGGGATGCAACCTTAAAAACTGAACAAAAAACATAAGTTTAAAACAAGGAACTATGCTAATGATGAACGATTCCATGGTATCCCGGATAAGTTGCTTACTCTGTAATCAGAAGTCAATCGCTAGGTTCACAAGTGAGGTCGCATAGGAGCCACTGGAATATGCGCTGCACTCACAAAAGTAAATGCAAGTGTAGTGTCAGCACACAAGAACAATAGTGTACTGGTAGGGTCATTTGGCCAACCCAAGATGAAAATATGAACACTTCACTAAATAATAGTACAACAAGTTAATCTATGCACAAAACAATTATACACTTAGCACATAACACCAAATAGAAGTCTAGGATTTTAAACAACAGTCAAGTTCAGTTAAGCCGAGTCAACAAGTCAAGACAACTTAAGCAACTATCAAGATAAATATATTCCCCGGTTCACTCATGGAACCGTCAAACTCACCTTAACCTCATACATAAATGCTATGGGTAATACATCCACCCTCTAGCCATGACCTGCAGGGGAAAAATTCCTTCCATGTACTAAACCCCAGACATAAGTTTCTGCCAATCTTATTTTATCAATAACCCGTGAGAACGTACCAAATACCGAAATATTCTATATTTTAGAGATAAGGCAGGTCAAATCAATAAGCAAGTAAAATCATTGTATTAACCAGCCACACTACAAATTAGTTAACATGTACATATAATACAAGTTGTATTAAACTACAATACCATCACCTACCTCGAACCAAGCTTGCACAACTCCTCTAAGCCGAGGTTTTGCCCTTCCGTGTAATTTCCTCTTGCTCATGGTCTAGAACATGCATAATAAAATATAATTAATGAAATGACCTATCATGTTGGGACTTATAACTCACCCCCAAACCCTAAGATCAAGTTCATGATCATTCCCTTCCCCGTTCTAGGGATTTTCTACCTTAATTCACCTAAAACTATCAATTCCATGGATAAATTAGTGAATTAATGAAATGCAAAGGTAAATTAACCGTTAATAATCAAAATCCATTAACTTATTTCTTAACTTTATCCCTTGCACCAGAAAACAACCAAAATAAAACCCTCCTCGAACTCTATAAATTAGTGATTCTAAGGCTTAATCATCAACTACAAGTTAACGAGGATGAATTACTTACCTTTACAAGGCCAAACGAAGAATTTCTTGTGTATTTCACCCTAAATCGCCCTTTCTTTACCCAAAAATGAGTTTTGAAATAATAAACTGTTTTGGGGGAGAATATTAATTAAACTGTGGTATTTACCACCATTGACCACCTTTGACCACAGTTATAGCGGGAATTATTCCGCTATAGTGCCCACCGCTATAGCGGTGTGCCGGCAGCTATAAAGGTGTCGATGAGACAGAAAGTCCGTCTTCACCAAAAAATCCCACTTTTTACAACACACCTTAAACTCGGTACATTCCAATCAATGCCATTCAAGCTAAGATCAATTCCAAGAGTTCTACTTACCTAAATTTGGTTTCATAAATTCGTACGAGTTTCTTAGTGTCTTAGCTAACTAGAAATCAAATCAGACACCATCAAACTTGCCCAAATCCTTCTCGAATTTCCCTAGACACCTCACTCTGATTTCATTTAAAAATAGCCTAGGGTAAAATTTATAACTTTCAAATCGAAAGGATTTTGGACACGAGGTTTTAAACCAAGGACTTATGCATAACTACGAAGAGGGTCGTTACAACAGTTACCAATTTACCCATTGTTCATCCCCGAGTGATGAAATGTAAAAAAAAATAGGCTAACATGAGAAGAACAAGAGTACCTATATCCTCAAACTGTTAAAGGTACTTATCCCACATGTCCTTCTTGGTTTCCCAAGTGTCTTTCTCAACCGGGCAATGTTTCTATTGTACCTTAACTGAATGAATTTCCTTCATCTTTAATTTCCAATCATCCTGATCTAGAATTGCTACTGATTCCTCCTCGTAAGCCAAATCCTTATCCAGAAGCACTGGATCCCATTTAATGATGTATTCTATATCCCCATGGTATCGTTTAAGCATAGAAACATGATATACCGGTTGAACTCCTAACAATCCCGATAGTAGAGCTAACCTATATGTAATTGGACCCATATTTTTAAGATCCTCAAAGGGACTAATGTACCGAGGACTGAGCTTGCCTTTTTTTCCAAATCCATGACCCCCTTCATGGGAGACACCTTAATCAAAACTTGCTCACTAATCTTCAAGTCCATGTCTCTTACCTTACGGTTCGCATACACTTTCTGCCTACTTTGAGCAGCCAGCAACTTGGTTTGAATAAACCTTACCTTTTCTTGAGCCTCCTTTACCAAGTTTGTGCCCAAAGGATTGATATCTCTCACCTCAAGCCACCCAATAGGTAACCTACACTTCCTTCTAAAAAGCGCCTCGAATGGTGCCACATCAATGCTGGAATGATAACTATTGTTGTATAAAAACTCACACAACAGAAGAAACTGGTCCCAGTGACCACCAAAATCAATTACACAGGCCCTCAACATGTCCTCTAATACTTGAATCTTCCTCTCCAACTATCCGTTAGTTTGAGGATGAAAAGTTGTTCTAAAAGCGAGCTTGGTGCCTAACTCCTCATGCAACCTGTACTAAAACTTTGAAGTGTACTTTACATCCCTATCAGAAATGATAGTAAGTGGAAACCCATGAAGTTCGATAATCTCTTTGACGTAAAGTTTAGCTAACTGCTGAGAGCTGTAGTCTACCCGAATCGGCAAAAAGTGAGTTGACTTCATCAACTGATCTACTGTCACCCAAATAGAGTTATACTTATCCAAGGTACTAATAGACCCACCATAAAATCCATGGCAATGTTCTCCCATTTCCACATGGGTATAGGTATCCTCTGAAGTAAACCTACAGGCCTTTGGTGTTCATACTTCACCTGCTGACAATTGTGATACTTGGACACATAATCCACTATGTCCTTCTTCATCCCGGGCAACCAATAAAACTGTCTCAAGTCACAGTACATCTTGGTCATACCCGAATGAATAGAATAACACGAACCATGGGCCTCTGAAAATACATCACAAATCAAATCACCAACCCGAGAAACTCAAAATCTTTCCTTAAACCTCAACTCCCCACTCGTGTCAAGAGTGGCATCCGTCACCTCTCCACATACCTCTTTATTCTGGAGTGCATTCAACTTCTTGTCCTAAAATTGCTTTGCTTTAATCTGATCCCAAAATTTCAACTTCACCTCAACACTAACCAACACTCCACCCCTGTCCGAGACCCCAAACTGCATACTCTGAGATGCTAGTGTGTGAAACTCTCTAGCTAAAGGTCATCTGGACACTCTCAATAATGACAAACTACCCATACTTACAGCTTTTTGGCTCAATGCGTCTGCCACCACATTGGCCTTACCCAGACGATAATGAATACTCACATCATAATCCTTCAATAGTTTCGTCCATCTCCGCTGCCTTAAGTTTAAATCCCTTTGAGTAAACACATTTTACAGGCTACGGTGGTCTGTGAAGACCCCACACTTGACACCATAAAGATAATGTTTCCAAATCTTTAATACAAACACTATCGCTACCAACTCTACTTCATGGTTTGGGTAATTCCTCTCATAAGGTTTTAACTTCCTCAAAGCATATGCAATGACATTCCTATCCTACATCAACACAGCACCTAAGCCCAAAAGTAAGGCATTACAAAACACTATAAAGTCCTTACCTTCAACCAGCAACGAAAGAATAAGCACTGTAGTTAAAAGTGTCTTGACCTTTTGGAAGATCTCTTCACATTGGTCTGACAAAAAAAATGCCACTTTCTTCTATGTCAACCTTGTCAAGTACGTTGCAATAGATGTAAAGTTCTTGACAAACCTGTGGAAATAACTGGCAAGACCCACAAAGCTTCTTACCTTGGTCATTGAACTAGGCCGAGTCCAATTATTTACTTTCTCAATCTTCTGGGATCCACCATCACTCCTTTTTCAGAAACCACATGCCCCAAGAAGGCGATTGAAGACAACCAGAATTAACAATTTGAAAAATTAGAAAATAATCCTTCTTCCTTAGAATCTCCAAAACTATGTGAAGATGGCCTGCATGCTCTTCCTTACTGTTGGAATAAACTAGAATATCACCAATAAATACAATAACAAAAAAATCCAAGAACGACTTAAAGAGCCCAATCATAAAACTCATAAAGGTTGCAGGTGCATTAGTCAACCCGAAAGACATCACTAGAAACTCATAATGACCATATCGAGTTCTAAAAGTTGTCTTTGGTATATCCCCAGATTTGATTTTCAACTGATGATAACCTGACCGCAAATCAATCTTTGAAAACACTAACGCACCCAGTAACTGATCAAACAAATCGTCTATACAAGGCAAGGGATATTTATTCTGGATAGTAACCTTATTCAGCTGCCGATAGTCAATGCACATCCTCAAACTACCATCCTTCTTCTTAACAAGCAGAACCAGAGCACCCCAAGATTAAGCATTTGGACAAATATAACCCTTATCAAGTAGCTCATGCAGCTGAGTTTTGAGCTTTCTTAATTTCGTTGGAGCCATTCGATGGGAGGAATAGATATAGGGCCAGTGCTTGTCTCTAAGTTAATGCAGAAATCGATATCTCTATCTGGAGGCATACTCGGTAGGTATGAAGAAAACACATCCTGAAATTTGGAAACTACCGAAACTGATTCTATAGAAAGGGACCCAGTGTCTATATCCCAAATATGAGCTAGACACGCTAAACACCCCTACTCCACTAACCTTTTGGCCCATACAAATGATATAATTTTCACTGGCTTGGCCTTATACACTCCCTCCTATTCTAGTTTATCTAATCCCAGAATCACTAGAGTCACTGTCTTAGCATTACAGTTTAAAATTACATGATATGGAAATAACTAGGTCATACCCAGAGTTATATCAAAGTCCAACATATCCAGAATAATTAAGTCTACCCAAGTCTGAAAACCCACAAATAGCACAGAACAAGAACGAAAAATATGGGTTAATACCACAGACTCACAAACCGAAGTAGACACATACACAGTATGATCAAGTATATCACAAACCAGATTCAGACCCACCACAAACTGAACAGACACATAAGAATAAACAGAACCCAGATCAAATATAACAGAAGCCACCGGTCACAAATATAAATAGTACCTATGATCGCCATATCAGAAGCCTCGACATCAATCTTTCTCATAAATGCATAGCAGTGAGCCAGGTCATTAGACTGAGCTAAATCCCTTCCCGGCTGTACTCATCCCTCGGTGCCACCATTTTCTCAACCTCCCCGACTACCTGCCTGATTTCCTCATACACCCTGTGGATGACCCTTGCCATTACCTCCTCCGCCTCTACTAGCTGGAACTATAGCCCTAGTCTATTGTTGTGACTAGATATTTCCCTTTCCCAAGGGACACTCTCTCTTAAACTCACTAACAACACCATAATAGTAACATCCACGCTCAAGAGAAGGACGACTGGCAGAAGAGTAAGAAGCCCCCTGGCCCCTAACAACCTATGTTTGAGAAAAAACCTTAACTGGAACCACGATACAAGCTGGAAAGGCTGACTGAATAGGGTGGGCTGAATAGGCCTACTGTCCGTGGACCTTAGACTAAGATCCACTAAAATTCCCAATATTGCGGGACTTCTTGGCTAACATCTTATCCTGACCCGCTTGCGTAACTCCCTCCAACTGCTTCACATAATCTGCAACTTCATTGAATTCTTTCCCTGTAAAAGTCATATGAACAGTCAAAACCTGAAGATCATAGTCTAAACCCTTGACATACGGTCGAAACCTCTCCTCCTCAAAAGTCAACAACTGAGTGGAATAGCTAGACAGAACATAGAACTTGGACTCATAGGTCGCAATTGACATATCACCCTGGACCAATGCCAAAAACTCATCCTTCTTGCGATCACGGAGGACCAGTGGCACATATTATTCCAAGAATAAGGCATGGAACTGCTCCCAAGTCAAAGGAGGTAAAATCAGTGACCAACACTCAACATACATCCTCCACCATTGCTTAGCATCCTTCTCTAATAGAAAAGACACAAACTCAACCTCACGCT
The DNA here is from genome assembly GCA_031232105.1 of Capsicum rhomboideum. Classification (NCBI taxonomy): domain Eukaryota; kingdom Viridiplantae; phylum Streptophyta; class Magnoliopsida; order Solanales; family Solanaceae; genus Capsicum; species Capsicum rhomboideum. The sequence continues at coordinate 29,476,726 of CP124710.1, read as the reverse complement.
GGTGAACAATACCCATTTTGTGTAACCTCTCATAGTAATCAATGATAAACTCAAAAGAATTCTCAGACTCAGTACCTTGGAAGGTAGGTGGTTTCATCTTTAAGAACTCAGTCAGCAGAACATACTCCATACCTATCATCATAGAACCCAACACCAGATGAGGAAAAGCATCAGTCCCTGAAGCCTCATCCATCCCTAGAGTCATAGCAACAGTAGGGTGAATAACCGGAGCCTGAAAAGTCGGTATAGTAGGAGTGGCTCCAGTCTCTGCCAACCCACTGAGAAATGCTAACACCTATCGAACAACCTCAGTAGACATATGAGGTAAGGCTACAACCCCAACTAGTGCCACCACCTCGGGCTTCACTTTCTGCTCCTATACTACTTCTCTCTCCTCAAATGATCTTGAAGTGGGAAAGGGGATACTGGCCTTCCATGAGCATAGCCAGCAGTAGCTTGAGCTCCACCCCTAGCGGGTGTAACTCTCCCCTATCCTCTCCTACCTCTCTCTCTTACGCATTTTCTCATCCTTAGGCTGGATCCTCAGATGGAGCAGCCGGTGCAGGGGCTGCTACTCGAATTCTGTTAGACCTAGTATTCACCATCTACAGAAAAAAGAGTAAAGAGAATCATCTACCAATTTGGATCACCAGATACCAATTGGAATCAAGTTATAGAACGAAAGAAACAAGAATGAGAAACTTTTCTAAAATCCCATAGCCTCCCGAAGAAAAGTACAGACGTCTTCATACTGTTCCACGACACTCTACTGGACCCATTTTGTTACAATAAGATTGACGAACCTAGGCTTTGATACCAACTTTGTCACGACCCAAACCCATCATGAGTGGTACCCATACTACTCACCTGGTGGGAGAACCATCTACCCCAAAATATCAACTCAAATCAACACTTAGAAGAAAATAATTTAAACTAATCCATCAATAAATAGACATCAACCTAAATAAAACCATAAGTACAACTAAAAGTGAAACATTGTACTTAACAAACCATCCCTAGGACCTGAAAGTCGTCTATACCAAAACTACTAAAGAATGTAAAAATGGGGATGCAACCCCAAAAACTGAATGAGAAACATAAGTTCAGAAAAAGGAACTACGCTGATGATGAGAGATTCCATGGTAGATCGGATAAGCTTCTCACCTTGAAATCTGAAGTCAATTGCTGGGTTCACAAGTGAGGTCGCGTAGGAGCTGTTGGAATATGCGTTGCACTCACAAAAGTAAATGCAAGTGTAGTATCAGCACATAAGAACAATAATGTACTGGTAGGGTAATTTGGCCAACCCAAGATGAAAATATGAACACTTCACTAAATAATAGTACAATAAGTTAATCTATGCATAAAATAATTATACACTTAGCACATAACACCAAATAGCAATTTTAGATTTTAAACAACAGTCAAGTTCAGCCAAGCCAAGTCAACAAGTCAAGACAACTTAAGCAACTATCAAGCGTAGATAAATATATTCCCCGATTCACTCATGGAGCCGTCAAACTCACCTGAACCTCGTACATACATGCCATGGGTAATACATCCACCCTCTAGCCATGACCTGTAGGAGACAAATTCCGTCTATATACTAAACCCTATACATAAGTGTCTGTCAACCTTATTTCACCAATAACATATGAGACCGTCCCAAATACCAAAACATTCCACATTTTAGACATAAGGCAGGTCAAATCAATAAGCAAGTAAAATCATTGCATTAACCACACCAAACAACATGCATTAACCAATAACACTACAAATTAGTTAACATGCACATATAATACAAGTTGGATTAAACTACAATACCATCACCTACCTTAAACCAAGCTTGCACAACTCTTCTAAGTCGAGGTTTGGCCCTTTCGTGCAATTTTCGCTTGCTCGTGGTCTAGAATATGCATAATAACACATAATTAATGAAATGACCTATAATGTTAGGACTTATAACTCATCCCCAACCCCTAAGGTCAAGTTCATGATCATTCCCTTCCCGTTCTAGGGCTTTTCTACCTAATTCACCTAAAACTACCAATTCCATGGATAAATTAGTGAATTAATGAAATACAAGGGTAAATTAACAGTTAAAAATCAAAACTCATTAACTTATTACTTAAATTTACCCCTTGCACCAGAAAATAACCAAAATCCACCCTAAAACCCTCTCTGAACTCTGTAAATTAGTAATTCTAAGGCTTAATCATCAACTACAAGTTAACGGGATGAATTACTTACCCTTACAAGGCAAAACAAAGATTTTTTGGTGTATTTCTCCCTAAATTGCCCTTACTTTGCCCCAAAATGAATTTTTAAATAATAAATTAATTTGTAGGAAAATATTAATTAAACTGTAGTTTTAACCGCTATAGCAGCCAAGACCGCAATAGCGGTACCGCTATAGCGGTACCTATCGTTATAGCGGTTATTGACCGCCTTTGACCATATCTATAATGGGAATTATTACGCTATAGCAGCATGCCGACCACTATAGTGGCGTTGATGGGACACAAAGTTCATCTTCGCCTAAAAATCCCACTTTTTACAACATACCTTAAACTCAGGACATTGCAACCAATCTCATTCACACTACGATCAATTTCGAGTGTTCTACTTACCCAAATTTGGTTCCGCAAATTTCTATAGATTTCTTATCATCTTAGCTAACTAGAAATCAAATTAGACACCACAAAAACTACCCAAATACTTCTCGGATTTTCCTAAACCACACCTTGCTTTGATTTTATTTGAAACTAGCCTAGACCAATATTTGTAACTTTCAAACTGGAAGGATTTTGGACACAAGGTTTTAAACCAAGGACTTATATATAGTGGCAAAGAGGGTCATTACATAAACACCTTTACCGCATTGTAGTACAAATATATATATTCCCCGCATTGAAAATTCTTCCAGAGATTTTCCCCAAGATACCTAATACAAAGTCTATGATGAGCATGTCTATAACCTTTGAAAAGCCATTGGCTATGCTAGCGTGCCTATCAGAGATGATACATAGCTCTGGTTCATCTACCATTATAGATTGTAGCTTCTCAAAAAAGAAAGTCCACGAATCATCGTATTCCTTATTGACCATGCAAAGAGCAATTAGAAAAATATGTTTCTCTGTATCCTAGGCAACAACACTCAATAACGCACCTTCATATTTACCAGTCAAATGTGTGCCGTCAACGAAAATTACCTTTCACATGTGGTAATATCCCCGAATGCAAGATCCATAAGCGATGAAGTAGTACATGGACCTACCATCATCGGTATTATACCTAATTATATTTATGGTACCAGGATTTATTTCTTGTACTATGTGGGAAAATGCAGGCAAGAAAGTATATCCATGCTTTGGAGTACCCCTAGCCATGTTCTTAGCCAATACACATGCATACTAGCACCTATAATAGCTTTCTTTACTTTGGAACTCTCTAAAGACGATTCTCTCTATTTCCTTTGGGGTTGACCCCTTACTGTCAATGTAATCATTTGTCAAAAGTGAGGCAATTAGATTCGATGCGATATTTTTGTGCATTCCCGTGATGTTTTCAACACCACAAGTGTGATGACCTACATATTTGTAGATGCAAAACCTATTAGCGCTATCGTACTTTATTGCATGCAATATCCATCCACAGTTATGACTCATACATCTCAAATTGTAGAAAATTAAACAACTTTTAATCATTTTAAAAGAGAAGGACTTCTTCACCGAATCTTGAGCGACAGGTAGTTTCAATTGTGCCATGTTATCAAATGTTTGATGCAGCACAAATCCAATTTCATCAAGGAAGGAGTGGATGGGTTGTTTTTTTACACCACCACCTTCACCCTCTTCCAAACTTTTAGAAGCATCTTCATCTGATGCTTGATTGTCGACCCAGTCATCTACCCAGCCATCTCCCAGTGAATCATTATGGATTGGAGATAGAGGTGGAGGTGGGGGTGGTGCAGCTGATGTCAAAGCTTCGGCTAATGTTGGAGCTTTAGCAGATGTCGAAGCTTCTCCTTCACAGCTCTCATTAAAATTTATCCTTAGAAAAGGCCTAGAACCACCTACGCCAACATCAAACATGTACATTGCCACTTTTCTATCATTTTTTATGAGTGTTGGATATACTTTACCCCTTCCATTCATCAAATAACTAATTTCAATGTCCTTTGGATAATAAGTTAATTCCTCGTATTAAATTACACTATTAATCTTATTAATTATCGTATGAACTATTGCAATTTAGGAAAATGGATACAGACTGCTTGGACCAAGATTTCCAATTCCAACATTTTGGGGTCTCCTCTTACTCACCCATGAAATCACCACCAACTATAGTGACATAATAAAAACACTGGTCGATTCATAGGTCTATGAATTTCCAATGGGTCGATGACAGTTCAAAAATAAGGACAAAGCAATGGCTTACTGACCTCAGCTGCAACAATGGAGCCTCAAGTAAAATGGAATAGTTTAGAAGTTATAAGATTTACCTATTGATGAAGAAACTAGAAAAGATAAAGCTTTTGCAAAATTGGTGAAAACAAAATTTTGGGGTGAAACAAGCTCTATTGCGGAAAATATTGAAAGCTTGGGATGAAAATAGCTTCCAAACACCAGATTTGACAAAGAAACACTGGAATTTTGTCAGAAAATCAAGACTGATAGGGGTTTTTTGGCAGAAATGACTTTTTGCACTATAGATTCTTGGAGATGGTTTTGATAGAATTTTTGCTTTTGATTTTGATTTTGATTTTTTTTAAATGGGTATTAAATATATGATATTAAATGGTTGATGATTGGGGGGGGGGGGGATTCTTTGTATTATTGTAAATTTTGAGGTTAGAAAAAGATAAGGAAAGGGTTGGGTAAGGGTGATGTCATAAATGGTGGCTATATGTCCAATACTTTCAAACTTGTGGCTATTTGCATAATGAAGTTTTGAAAGTGGATCTTCAGCCAACTTACCCAAGAAAATATGTATCTCCTCAAGTTTGGCCTTCCAGGATTGATGGAGCCCTCAGAATCTGGTCCATGTGGACATAAAACTCTGTTTCATTTTGAGCCACCATATTGTCTAGTGTCTTCAAGCTAAGTATTAAAAGATTTTGTGTTAGTCCCCATATTATGTAAGGGTTTTGTTATTTCTCCCTGGTCTTCGTCTCCTGTTTGGTGAGGTGATTCAATAATTGGTGCCTGTTGGCCTAGGATGGTTTTATCCAGTAAGCTCATTATTTAACTTTTTTAATGAGAGTCCAGTATAGCAAACATTTATACAAAATTGGTCTTCATTGCTTGGGTGGGGTTTTGGTCACCATTGCTTTCATATGGTCGGTATGATTTTGATGTAAACTCTTCTATCAGTCCTCTATAGTGATTCAATCAACTTTCCCCATCTCCCAAGTTGTTCTGGACAGGGTCGACGTTCATGTTGATTTGATTTTGAGCTCCAACCATCTTACTGAAGAGGTTTTCACTTCACAAAAAATATGAAATTCTGTTAGTACAGATTTTAAGAGACCAAATCAATATCACAATTATCCTTAGCCCTGGGGGTGCACCAAACTATTTATCCCAAAAAAGTACAGTGAATTTTTAGTAAGATTTGAAGGATAAAAGGTCCTAACTCGTTCGGACGTAGCAAAAATATACAATATTGTGAAGTAAAATAAAACTAATGCAAGTTATAAATAAGGCGTGACAAAAATAAGATGTAATATTCATTTGTATTTAGATAGTTGTGATTATCTTGTTGTTGTTTTCTTTTTTTGGAATGATGATTACATGATCTTATATAGGGGACCAGTCCCAATGGCTGGATTCCATACAGTAAACCCCTTAATTAACATCTAGCTAAATTCCATTGAATGATAAAGAAATAACGCAATTGCCATTATATATGAGTCAGTTACGTAACGGCTGCCAACAGCTAGAGCAAGCTAGTTGACTTTCCTCTGAGCCAAAATGTCTATTTGATGGGATGTATAGATCTTTGTAGTGTATAGAACTTTGCAGTGCCTGGTGAGTGATTTAGTTCTGATTGTCCTGGTACCCATGGTCGTGACCTATCATTGGGTTCTGTCCAGCTGGCAATTCATGGCATGTTTCTCATTTGTGCATGTGTTAAGGCTATGTTTCCCTATTATACAATACCCTTATAATTATTAATACTCTAAAGATCACCTTTGTTCTTATACAACGGGATCATCTTACTTCACCTCTATTCCTTAGACATCTTCTTCGTCCTATGAATGACATTAAATTATTCTGTAAGCAACCCCAAGCCTGCCTTGCCTACAATCTTCCAAAATTTCACCAGGATTTTATTTGGCCCGATCGCTCCTCCCATGTGCATCTTACATATAGTGCCCTCAACCTCCTCCACCTTTACATGCCTACATGGCCAAAATCTCGACAACTCTCAGAGTGTTCTAGATATATCACCCAAAATAATGTTCATCTCCCCTATTCATTCAAGAGTTTATGAATGTTCATCTCCCCTATTCATTCAAGAGTTTATGAATGTAAGTCTATCATTTCCTTCTAAATGAGCCTCCTCACCCAAAACTATGTTGCCCTTATCCTTGATGCATTTCACTTGATCCAGGTCAGAATCTTCCTCTTTCATACCTAGGCTAGCCTGTACAACTTCTTTTCCTTGTCTTTTCGGCTACCAAGTTCTTCATATATTCGTTCAAACGCTACAATCTTTACCTCCGTAACCGCTAACTTAGCCTCATTCTTCTCCTTCTTATACAACGACAAGTTCTTCAAACATATGTAACCTCTAACTTCGCCTCCTCCAAGTTCTTCATACAGAGCAAGTAAAGTCATTTTTTGAACAAGTTGAAAAGAGAGTGTTGAATTAATACGGAAAAGGGCAAAAAAAAAAACCTGAATATCCTCCATTTGTTTTTTGGCTCAAAAATATCCTTCACTCTAACAGAATGCCACCAGGCAGTCTACGTGGATAAAACATGTCATCTGGCCTTTCCATATAAGCTGTCAGCGTGGATAATCAACCCATGTCTTAAAAAATCTGACCCATATTAGAAAATCCGACTCGTCCTAAACAGTACAATTTTTCATTTTCACCTCTATTTTCCCAGTTCAAAATCATCAAACCTGTGTAGTTTTTACTCCTGTAGATTAAACTCTATTGCTTACAGAATCCAATTGTGTCTTCAAGTTTGAAACTCGTTAAGAATTTGGATAAGATACACATAGTGCATGTTCACAAGCATGGTATTTGGAGGTTTTGCTAGTGCTCATAGAGAAAGAGTGCTTATGCATACACAGGTGTCTATGCATTGCTCTAATGTTGTAGGAAGGGACATTAATAGAGATATTTACAAGTTTTGTTAACTACAATTTCTCAAGACACAAGACGGGTCGGATTTTTTAAGATGGGTTGGACGTTTTAAGACATGAGCTAATTATCCACGCTGGCAGCTTATGCGGACAAGCCAGATTGCGTTTTTAATCCACGTGGATTGTCTGATGGCATTCCATTAGAGTGAGGGGTATTTGTGAGCTAAAAAAATGGAGGGGTATTTTTGTGCCAAAAATATAAATGGAGGGTATTTTTGAGCCAAAAAATAAACAGAGGGTATTTTTGCTTCATTTCAAATAGTTCAAGGATAGTTTTGGCCCTTTTTCGGAATTAATATGACAGAAGTCATTTTTTTCTTAAATTAGGAAGTCAGAAATACATATTTCATCACAAAGGAAGAAAATGATAAATTCTGCCGTCTATTAACAATAAACTAGCATACGTGCCTGCGCGATGCGCGGTAATTGTTATAGGAAAAAAAATCATTTTAGGATCTTAATTTGACTTGTTGGAATATATTAGATCATATTATGTCAATAAAATTAATTTTCACAATCATCTTATTTTCCAATGTCATGCTGTATTCAATAACAAATTTTTTATTAAATTAAAAAAAAAAATCAACTAATCGTCGAATAACATTTTATTTCCAATTGATATGCAATTGGAATTAAAGTTTAATTTTAGCTACTTTAACTTTCAATTTAAGTTCAAATTAAAACATTTTTAACCTTTGAAATCAAATACAATTTGAAATAAAGTGGGTACATCGCATTATGAATATCCTTATTTCACTAATCCATCGGATAAGTAGCTTAAATTTACCAATTTTGTTTTGATATTACAAACTGAACCTGACAGAAATTTGCACTAAGTTAATTTATTCAAAGTATATATTATGTTAATATATAAGTTTTTTAAAATAAAAATTAAATATTTTTTCATCTAAACATTTAAATATCTTATTTGTGGACTGTTTAAAATCAAATCTATGCACAGGATATCAAAGGTATAATCGAATATCTTATCTTATTGTAAGTATAAATTTGTTATAAATGTTATATTTAATTATTTTTCTTATATAATTTGATTAAGATAAGACTTATATCCTATATTTCTAAATAACAATATTCAAATTACGGGAGATGAATCATAATTCTAAAATTTTCTTTTATTCTAAATTTCAAATGAAAAAAATTTTAATAATTTGATTAAGATAAGACTTATATTCTATATTTCTAAATAGCAATATTCAAATTACGGGAGATGAATCATAGTTCTAAAATTTTCTTTTATTCTAAATTTCAAATGAAAAAAATAAAAAAACTAATACTATGATAAGATATATAAAAAGTACTACTACTACTCAAATGACAGAAGCAATCTTTGTTACAAATACTGATCGTTCTTGTTTTTGTATTTCTTGAGTTTCTCACATACTTAATTAGATGAAAACATAAATTATTAAAATAAAGAAGTACCAAATACATAATTAAAGCAAAAAGAAAAAAGAAAAGAAAAAAATTGGAGAATACATAAATATGTGGTAAAAAAAATTCCTTTTCTTAGAGTTCTTTCAATTGCTTAACTTGTCATTCTTTCAATTGCTTCACTTGTCATTCCCTATTTAAGATAGGGAGCACTCGACTTTGATTGATTCCTCACATCAATCCTTCAAAACCCTGTGAATCGAATTATATTGGAATTGTTAAAGATAGTGTTGATCAATAGAGGAAATAAAATTAACCACGAGCTTCAATCAACCAAACAACATCTTCTATTAAACTTTAAGAAAAAATAATTATTCAAGTTCATGTTCCTCTTTAATGCATAGTCTTAAAAATGAAACTTCGTTAATGCAGAATCAATTTTTCGTTATATCTAGTTGAATGACATAGACAAATTATTTATATGCAAACTTTATTTATGTAACGTAAATATTTAAATGTAATAATGAATCAATAATACCAACAAAAACCAAAAAATTAATAATTTGTTAATCGCACAAAGATCTCAAATATGCTTATTTCTTACGGATTTCATATACATTAATTCTGATAAAATTTTCTCTTGAAGATCAAAGTGGAAGAAAATGCACACACCTTAACTACTTGTCAATAACACCGTAACATTTCAATTGACAAAATGATTATAGAGATTTATGTATTGTCTTTTCCACCACCACGATGATATAGCATGACGTAATGCAGTAACACTTCTATTTTAATAAGCATATTTGTTTTCCTGATAATTGAAGAACATAATAACTTTCATGGATCCAAATTATAGTATTCTGTACATAAAAAATTGCCATATACATAAGGCATTTAAAAAAAATTTAAAAAATTTCAAATTTATAGAGTTCTATTTAGTATTCTCTCGTACCAAAATTGAATAGTGTTTCAAGTTAAAACTATAACAGCAATTTAAACTCCTAAATTAAGTAAAGAAACTAAATAAATTTAAATGTGTACCTAACACATGTTGAGACAGTATTTGAGGACTTAGGTACGAAAAATTCCATCTTATATTCTGTGCACCTGATCAAAATATATTTGAGTCTATAAAAGATTACTGAAGAAAATCAACTATCAAAAAATTTGAAAAATAAAAACGAAACAGAAAAGTAAATTAGCAAAGCAAAGAGAAAGACATCAAAATTCTCATCTTACTCAATTATAACAACAAAAGAAATAATACAAAATAGTACACCAAGTACAAATATCCCAACCCATAGGGGAATGTGAAAGAAAATGCATCAAATATAAAGATAAACTTAGCAACTACATAAAAAAATATATTTTCATTTTCATATACTATATAAACGTGGATAAGAAACAGATCTTTATCAATATACATGTTTTTGGTCGAGGATATTTTGAAAAATAAATAATATAATCTATATTGAAAGAAATGATTTGTATAAAGAAGAGGACTTACAATATTTTTGTTACAATTATCCGTTCTGTTTTACCTTTCATTATTTCCATCTTTCGACCACTTTGATAGATACAATTCTAGCTTCTTCTTCTTTGGACTTCCACTTCTTTCTCTGTCAATATATTAAATGGTTATTCATAAAAATTATAAGATAAATTATTATCTTATTTGTCTGATCATATTATATTTCTTTTTATTATTTAATTAATTGTAAAATTTAAATCATTTGATCCACGGTCATTGATTAGAAGGCCACCACCATGGAAGGGAAAGTCATTTCCTCCATCTTTAGTTGTCGTAACATCTTGTGTTATATGTAATAGGATTCAAACGTTATTGAAAAATCGCTAAAATTTTCCAAGAATTAATTTCATAAGCTTTTCGCATATTCACGACTAAGGTTACAAATAGCACATTGTTATCTTGATTTTCTACATGTAATTTAAATAGATTTGAGGCTATGAAAACTGTTTAGATATGAAGAGAGTTTATATGTAAATAATTTATTTTTACCCACACTTCTTTATATAGTGAACCGTTAAAATTGTTCTTAACGTCTTATGTATAGACAAATAAGATTATAAATATTCCTGCGCATGTACAGTTTTTATTCATTAAACAACAACATATGCATAGAGTCAAACTTGAAGTCTTATTTCAAACTCGAAAGTCAGAAGTAATCCAAAATTGAATTCCTTTTTTCTTGTACTTAGTAATCCAATTTTTAATATATATCATTTAATGAGAAATCATATGGGTGGGGATTCTATTTTATAATGGCCTAAAATGAAAAAGAAAAGTTTCTTGCATAATACCCCCAAACATGCAGATTTATATAGCAAAATTAAAGTGATATCTATGATTGCGGCTGTCACGTTGTCCAGAATAATGTTCACGATAGTTATTTGATTTCATCCTGATATGTCTGTTTCCCAGGTGAAAGTCTTTGGCCCAAAATGCAAATACATATGAATCGAACACCTGACTGAGAAAGGATAATAAATTTCTACAAATGAAATAATGCATACCACAATTTATACAATCAAAATGACTAATTAACTTAACTCTCATCTTGTCACATTCTCATTTCTCCGGTAAATATATTCTCAAAGTTCGGCTAGCAGGATCAAGTGTGTGTGTGTGTGAATCCCATCTAGACCAATTACTTACCGGACGGATCAGACGAACTGTGTTTAATGATTTGGCTTATCGGAAGTTGATTTTCAAATATAATAATCCGCTAGCCAATCAATAAGATATTAGTTGATTCAGTATCAAGTTACTAATTATAGGGCACTGCATTGGTTCAATCACTTCATGCTCCCTTCTTTCACTTCCACTTACCATTATATTGATCTCCTATAAAACAAAACAGTTTTTCAAGCAAATACATGAAAGCCTAGATTTTGAAAGTGCATGCACATAAGCATTTATTAAACAAATATTCTCATGTCCAAAAACTTATTATTTCAGGATCTTCCAAAGAAAGTAAACTTTTACTGAGAAGCTCAAAAAGTAAAAAACAGAGAGCAAGAAGACTTGTGTTAGTTTGATCAACTTTAAGGTGCGGCATTTTAATTTGATCAATTTTAAAGAGCGGCAGAATATTTAATGGGCTTTAGAGTTAATAATATGTAAAAAAAAATTATATTCAAGGGTAAAAATGTAAGTATGATAAATCCTAATGGTTTAACTGTTTATTCAATAAGATAATTGAGTAATTCATTCCCATATACCATTAACTATAAAATTTTAATATGTTAACCAACCGTTAATCAGACAACTCAATGCCAATAAGCTGATTTTGCAATTTGTTTTTCGATTACAATTTGATTTTGAACAATAATCCCTGTGTCATCATAACAATCATTTTTGGTTTTTCTCGATCCATGCCAACACGCGGAGGTCTTTCAATATAGATTTTCAAGTTATAATTGAAATCGTAATAAGAAAATATTGGGCAACAAATATAGTCCAACCATAGATAGAGAATTTAAAACTATAGCATAAAGGATTTGAACTGATAGTAGAATAACCCCCTTAAAGGAATCACCGAATTTCATTTAAAATCCAAATCCAAATATTTAAATAAAAATGTTGATGCATCTTTATTACATCAACAACACCACTCTACAAATGTTACTATCGTCAGTAGAACTTCTATGGTTATTTGAAGTAAAAAAACATATTTGTATGCATAATTCACATGCTACTAATTAACGGGAGTAAAAGTAATCCATTTAACTGCGTGATGCATTTATCAGCGATATATAATTATATAGGCATAAGAAGCATTTAAATTTAATGTTATGCTGTTAAATTTTGCTTGTGCTATTGAACTACAGCGAGACATACATCGTGAATCTTATAGCACGGAAGAAATATGGAGTAGCATTTTTTGAGGTAATAAAGATACCAAACTAATTTCTATTACGTAATTGATAGAATTAGTTTTTACCATGGGACTGGATGCATGCCCTGCATAAGATTAAAATCAAAACTTTATAAATTTGAAAGTAAGACATCTTGGAAAATCAACTGACTTTAAGGCTGTTTTAACCTTGAACAACACAAACAACATGTGGAATCTTCTCATTGTCGAAACGCATGCAAGTAGATGTACTCATAATTGCAAACTCCTCTGTGACTCCAATGCTATCTCCCCAATGCCTTGCAATACATACACAACACCACACTCACTGCAATATTCCAAAGCATTAGCAGAGTTGCAATAATCGATACCACCACTATCTACAAAATCACTCTATGTTAAATTACATTAAATTATGTAACAAACCCTTGCTACATTAAATTAACATTCATGTGGTAATTACTAATAGTCTATTTGGTCAACAGTGATAATTCCTGTGATATTAGGTCGAAATTAAACAGTGAAAAGAATGAGAGAAAGAGACCTAAAATGAAAAAATATTCTTTGAAGAGTTGAGCTTACACTGAATCTCCAAGTGAGTCCGACGACATTATATATGTGGATGGACGCATATTTTTCATGTGTATAAAGATTCACGTGAGTTTCAGAAAAAGAAAACTGCCACCATTTGGAAGACAGAATTATGCCTAGAGATGGAGGAAGTAATATTATAACTTTTCAGTTTTGGATGAGAGGTTGTAACCAACTCTAATTCAATTTTCAAAAATGTTGATAGACACAATTTGCATTTATAGATGCAGGTTTTAAAATAAATAATATAATCTATATTGAAAAATGTATAACTTTGTCAATAAACATGTTTTTGGTCGAGGATTAAAAAGCGATAAAAATATAAAGAACGAAAACAATTCATCAAATGAAGAAGAAGAGATCCATTAATTCTTTTAGATAATAGTTTTAAGTTCAAATTCAAAAAATAACTACTTTGCTATATTGTATTTTTTTTTTTTTTAAGAATTACGTGGGTTAGTTTGAATTTTAAAAAAATGTGTTTGAAAAAGGTGAAGTAGTTGTCCTAATTATGTGGGTTAATTAAAATATGTCAATTGTCCTAATTTTTAGTAGTTTTTTTATAAAAACGTGAAAAATCTATCTATTGTTTCTTTCAATTGGATAACGTTAATAAGTTGAAACCGTTATGAATTCAAAATGTAATAATTATTACTGCTTTTTAAGATTAAAAAGTTAAATTAAAAATCTGTTATTTTCATGTCAATTTTTTAATAATTAATTTTAAATTTTTGTATAATAACTAATAACTTAAATAACTAATTTTTTGTCCAAAGATGCCAAATGGCTAACTCATAAGATGTCACATGGCTTAATGTGGAGGCTTTGTCCTCTCCTATTAATAATATATAGATATAGATTATTTCCTTTATGACTAATTTTAACGTTTAAATTTATATTACTTTTTCCAATTATCATTCAGCTTTACTCCAAAAAATTACATCAAAACTTTCTCTTTTCAAATGATTACAGCATGCACTTTTTGCAACTCTGATTATTTACGAAGTTCAATTTAAATGACCACAAAATAAAATGCGTAAGGTTGCAATGGGTGACTAACTTGCCTGGCATTCTTTTCAAATGTTCATCATTATTAAAGCAAGCATTGCATAATGAAATATGCTGGACCATTATTAAGGTCTGTGTTCACGAGACCCGAAATCTGACGGCTGCTTCATTGAAGTTACGTGCATGTTAAAGCAATAACTAAAACCAATTAATTAGTAGCTCTGTCAATGAGATGGATGATTACAGCTAAAGAATAAAGTAAAATAAACACTTTATTGGTTTTAATTTATATGATACTATTTTTTTTGCTAGGTTTGGAAAAAGCGATATTCCCTCCGTATAATTTTACTTGATTCTTGTTCACTTGATACATACCCTAAAAAAAATTCAAGTAGGGTACATTTTATGAAATTTATCTTATTAATGATATCTTGAAACTCTAAATATGACTAGTATTTTTTTATGTAGTTATTTAATACTAAGGCTAGAACGGAAAAATATAACAAAATTATCTTGATTTCATAACTTAGACAAGTAAATTGAAACAACTATTTTTAGTATAGGAGCAAAGTGAAACGAAACGGAGAGAGAGTATATTTCTATATTTAGTACTCTCTCTCTCTTTTAAATTATATTTCTTATACTTTTTTTTTGGTCTGTCCCAAAAGAGTCTCTTTCTATATTTAATAACTTTTTCAATTCCAAAATCTTGCGTGACTATAAGATTTAAAAAGGCTACATGCATCTTTAATTTAAGATCACAAGATTCAAAAATCTTTTTTTATTTTATAAACTTCGTGTTCAGTCAAATTAAGATACTTAAATTGAGATGACGAGAGTAATAATTTAGTTTTAAAATATTTATTTTACTCATAATGAGATGATTTATTGTCACACAAAATTTTATGATTTATTTTAATTCGTATGTTTCAAAAGTTTTTCTTTACTTCTATGTAATTTGCGGGCTTATACACTAAAGCGTGATTTATTCGAAAGAACACGAAAAAAAATAGCCACTGTGAGTTTCCTAGTTACTTAAAACATAAGAATAAAAATTTAAAAAATCAAAATCTTCACAAATTTGATAGATGGAAGGAGTACCAATATACTATCATTAAATACAGTAATCCTCACATGTTTGTCTTCATGTGTGCCCGTTAAATGAAAGAACTCAAATTCTTCATACATGTGAAAACCCTTCTATAAAAGACCAAGCATACTCTTCACGTTTTCCCACCACAAACCCTTCTATCATTTCAATCTCTCTTCATCAATTTAGTTCCTTCTTCCTGCATTTACAACTTTAACAATATCCCTCTTTACCAATAGGAAAAATTCGCATTTCCCTTTTGCTCCTCATCCTCTGTATAGTGGCTGCAGTCGAGAGTAGTAGTACTAGTCGACTGCATCCACACCCTACCTTCGTGGAGACTCAGTGCAGAAAAACTCGTTATCCAGAACTTGTGTAACATTTTTATCCAACTATGTGAATCCCACGTCACAAGATCCTCAAGAAATAGTTCATGCTGCCTTGAAAGTGAGCCTAGTTAGGGCTATACATACAAAAACTTACATAAAAAAAGTTTGCAAGGAACATAAGCAAATGAGGGCTAAAGATTATCAAGCAATAAAAGAATGCTTAGATCAAGTCTCCGATGGTGTTTCCCAGCTCACAAACTCTGTCATAGAGCTTCAAAATTTGAACTTAGATGGGCAAGAAGAGTTTGTATGGCATCAAAGCTATGTTCAGACTTGGCTTAGCACAGTATTAACCGATGCATACACATGCCTGAATGGTCTAAATTCAGGCCATTCCATGGATGGTAAAGTGAAGGCTACCATTAAAGCTAAGGCTCTTAATGTTGAACAAGTTACTAGCAATGCTCTGGCTTTGTTTAATGGATTTGCTGCTAAGTATAAGTCTTCTCATCACGGATCGGCTAGCTATGAAAAAAAAAACACCTTAATGATATAGTGTTGTTACATATGGTATGTGAATCTGTCTTTTATTCATTTATGAGGGTTTAATTTATATACACTGATGGTGTATACAATTTTTATATTGTCGGTGTCATTTTATATTTTCTAGCAGGTTATCTGTAGTTATTTTTAAGATGACATATAATGTAAATTTTGTTTTGACAATATCAATGTATGAAGAAGAATTGGAAAAGAGGTCATTTTGAAAAGTTATCTTGAAAAGAAACACTTAATATTTTTTGATTTAACTTTTAGGGTTCGAAAATTAAAAATAGAAAAGGTGTCGGTCAGGATGCTATTTGTCATTTTAAAAACTTAATACACTCCTTAAATACACTTCACACCCCACTATTCCCCTAAAATACTACCAACCCCATTTCTCTCTCTTCACCTTCTTTCATTCTTTTTTCTTCAAACTCTAAATCTTTTCATTAGATTTATCTTCTCCTCCAGTCTCAAAACTTTCAATTCGTTGTTATCAAATAGATTATCTTCTGATTTCAAGCATTTTGAGCTCCATACTGATGTTTTTTTTTCATTTTCTTTTTAATTTTTTAAGTCAAGATGAAAATCAATGATTCTTTTCCACTTAAAAAGCTATCTTTTTTTCCTTTTCGGCCAAATTTTTGGCCGTTCTTTGGACCAAAGTTTTTGGCTCTCATCCAAAATTACTCCATAACTAGTATGATCTTCACCACCTTGGTCTTTGTTATCCATTAGCTTCAATTTTTCCTCCATTTTTGTTAAAACTCTCACTTTTTTGGCTTAGATTCTAGCCTCATTAGTTACAATATTAATGGTTTTATCATCCATAACTTTGAGCATATACATGATCACCGTTATCATCTTCAATCTCAACTCCATTCTAGTAGTTCAGGTGGTTATTTATAACAAATCCAACTCCGCCCTGTTCTTATTCATTGTACTGAAATTGTACAGTCATCGACTAGACAACCAGTTATAGACCACAACCACAATTTAGGCATCAACCAGCCATAGATCACAAGCATTTTCTAGACATCGATCATTGCATGCTCTTTGAAATGACCAAACAAATAGAATCACCTAACACAACTTTCAATTTCATATACCCATTTTTATTGAAAATTCACATAGTAATTATCTTTAAAGAACAACAAAAAATAGTTTTTTTTTGTTTTTATTTGCCCCTTTTGGTTTGTCAATGCTTATTTTTGTCTAAAATAATGAACATTTGTAAGACTTTTTAATCGATAAATCTCAAATTTGAACCTCAATTCGCACAAGTCTAATGGATTATGGATAAATATATCATGAATCAACTTGTGTCAATTATCAACAAATATGATTTGTACTCAACTACACCATTTTTCAATAATCGACCACATAATATGTAACGACCCTCTTAGTAGTTATGTAAAAGTCTTACGTTCCAAATTTTGTACTTAAATTTCTTCCGATTTGAAAGATACAAATTTCAGGCTAGGCTAGTTTCACTCCGTTTCAGAGCGAGGGGTAGTCTTGAAAAATTTGGGAATAATTTAGACTGGTTTAGCGGGAATGGTGTTGATTCCTAGTTAACTAAGGCAATAAGAAACTTGTAGGATTTTACAGAACTGAATTTGGGTTAGTAAAACTCCCAAAATTGACCATAGCCTAAAGGGCATTGTTCAGAATGTCTCAGGATCAAGGTGTGTTGTAAAAGGGGAGATTTTTGGCTGAAGACAGATATTTTATCCCGTGGACACCGCTATAGAAAAATAATTATCGCGATAGCGGTGGTCAAAAGTGGTCAAGGCCGCTATAGAGGTAGAAACCGCAGATTAAAGAAATTAAACCCCAACATAGTTTATTAGTTTATTAACTCATTTTGAGGCAAGAGAAAGGCGATTTAGGGTAAAAATCACCGATTTACCTCCGTTTAACTTCGTTAAGGTAATGAATTCACTCTCTTTAACTTCGTTAAGGTAATGAATTCACTCCCTTTGACATGGCCTCTTTATATTGTAAATTGTGGAATGCTTTGGCATTTGAGTGTTCTCACATGTTCTTGGATTAAGGATTACAGACATTTATGTCTGTGGTTTTTAGTACATCGACGGTAATTGTGCCTTGCTGGTCATAGCTAGAAGGTGGGTATATAACCCTTAGCACGTGTGTACGGGTTTTAAGGTATGTATTAGTATGATGGTTCTTTGAATGAATCTGGGAATTTGTATTATTGTGTTTGTCCTTGTTTGGTTGTCTTGAATTGACTTGCATATTATTGCCTTAATGACACTTGTTGACTTGTTGGCTTGTCTCTAGAATGCTACGTGTACATATATGTTGAATGTTTGATGTGTAAGCATGTGTTAGCTAATTGTACTATATTTTGGTTACGTGTCCAAATTTCCATCTTGGGTTATTCAAATGATCCTACTAGTACATTGTGGTTTATTTGTGTATTGATACTACACCTACATTTACTTCTGTGAGGGCAGCACATATTCCAGCAGATTCATCAAGACCTTTCTTGTGATTTCAGCAGTTGATTCCGAATTTCAGGGTGAGCAGCACATCCGGGCTACTATGAGATCTTTCTCTTAGTTAGACATTGTACTTTGTTTGGACTTGTTACTTCTTACAGTTTCGGGGTTGTATCCCCACTTCATATTCTTAGTATGTTTTGGTACACTGACTTTTGGGTCCTAGGGGATTTTCATTTGGAATTTTGTTTCTGCACATTCTTAAATTGTTAGATTGAATGGTTATTAGACTATTTATGGTATAGTTCTTGTACTTTTACTTGAGTGTTGATCAATGATTTCGGGATTATTGGTTCTCCTACCAGGTGAGTAGTGTGGGTGCCACTCATGACGGGTTTGGGTTATGACAAACTTGGTATCAAAGCCTAGGTTTTGTTGATCTCGTAGTACCAATACGGGTCCAGTTGAATCTCGCAAAATGGTACAGAGATGTTTGTACTTTTCTTCGGGAGGCTATAGGACTTTAGAAAAAAAAATCTTTCTTGCTTGCTTCTTTCATGCTATGACTTTATTCCAATTGGGATCTGGTGATTAATATTATTATCTGATCCTTCACTCTTTTGTCTGCAGATGGTGAATACTAGGTTAAACGAAACCCGACTAGCAGCCACAACACTGACCATTCCAGTTGAATAGCCAACCATGAGGGAAAGAGAACGAGTGAGAGGGAGAGGAATGAGAGGTTGGGGGATGAGCCACACTAGCCAGAAGTAGAGCTCAAGCAGCTGCGGGTCAGGCTAATGCAAGGGCAGAAACCCTTTCCCCACCCCAAGATCATTTTAAGGAGAGGAAAGCAGTAGAGTAGCAGAAGATGGAACCCGAGGTGGTAACACCAGTTGGGGTTGCAGCTCTACCTCCCATGTCTGCAGAGGTAATTCAACATGTGTTTACTTTTTTAAGCTGGTTGGCTGGGACTGGAGCCACCCCCACTGTTCCGACTTATCAGGCTCCAATTATGCACCCTACTATTGCTATGGCTCCTAGAATGGTTGAGACTTCGGGCACAAATGCTTTTCCTTATCTGATTTTGGGTTCTGTGATGACTGGTACTGAACATGACCTGCTAATTAAGTTCCTGAAGAAAAAATCTCTTATGTTTTAGGGTATAAAATCTGAGTATGCTTTTGAGTTTATTATTGATTTCTATGAGAGGGTGCATAAGATTGGTATTATGAAGTAGCATGGGGTTGAGTTTGTGACCTTTCTACTAGAGAAGGATGCTAAACTGTGGTGGAGAGCATATGTTGAGTGTCGGTCACCTATTTAGCCTCTTTTGACTTAGGACCATTTTTATGCTCTATTTTTGGATAAGTATGTACCTCGTGCCCTCCTTGATCGTAAAAAAGGATGAGTTCTTAGCTTTAGAGTAGGTGATATGTCAGTTTTAGCTTATGAGGCCAAGTTTTAAGCCTTGTCTTGTTATGCCACTCCGTTGTTGAATACATAGGAAGAAAGGATTCGTCTCTTTGTTAAGAGGTTGAACTATGACCTTCAAGTGTTGATTGTGCAAATGACTTCTGCAGGAAAGGGGTTTAATGACATGTCAGATTATATGAAGAAGTTGGAAGGTGTAGCACAGGCGGGACATGCTAAGATGTTAGCCAAGAAGTCTTGAAATGTTGGGAATTTTAGTGGATCCTATTCTAAGGGCAAGCAGGCCTTTCTAGCTGGCTCTATTCAGTCAGCTACACCAGCCTCTACTATGGTTAGGGCTAAGGGTATTTCCAGACTCAGATTATTAGAGGCCAAGAGGCTTCTTATTCGTCTACTAGTCAACCTTCTCTGGAGTGTGGGTTCTATCATTATGATGTTGTTAGTCATTTTAAGAGGGAGTGTCCGGTAAGACAGGTGAGTGGCCAGGCACAATAGTAGGTTTATTAAGGAGGGGGTAATGGAAGGGATCATCCACGGGCTAGACAGGGAAATCAGGTAGGCGGTTATAGTAATGGCGGTGTGGGTGCGCAGCCAAGTAGAGAGTTAGCTCAGATTGATGACCGAGCTCATTATTTTGCATTTTGGGGAAAAACTAATGCTGAGGCTTCTGATGCAGTGCTCATATGTACTATTTTTGTCTGTGACAGGATGGCTTCTGTCTTATTTAATCTGAGGTCCACGTATTCTTATGTGTCTATTCAGTTTGCTATGTGTCTGAGTCTGGTTTGTGATATTCTTCACTATTCTATGCATGTGTCTACTCCGATTGGGAAGTTTGTGGTAGTTACTCATGTTTATTGATCTTGTCCTATTTTGTTTGTGGGTTTTCAGATTTGGGTAGATTTAATTATGTTGGATATGTTAAACTTGGATATAATCTTGGGTGTGACCGAGTTATCTCTGTATCATGTTGTTTTAAATTATAATGCTAAATAGTGACTCTAGCTATGCCTGGGATGAGGGAACTAGAGTGGGATGGAGTGTATAAGGACAAATCGGTAAGAATTATATCTTATGTCCGTGCTAAGTGGCTAGTTAGGAAGGTGTGTTCAGTATTTTTAGCTCATCTTTGACATGTGGGTGCGGGGTCCCCTTCTATTGAGTCAGTTTTGGTCGTTTTTGAGTTCCAGAATGTGTTTTCTTTCGATTTACCGGGTATGCCTTCGAATAGGGATATCGACTTCTGTATTGACTTAGAGCCGGGCACTCGCCCTATATCTATTCCACCATATTGAATGGCTACTTCAGAGTTGAGGGAACTTAAGGCTCAGTTGCAGGAACTGCTTGATAAGGGTTTTATTCGTCCAAGTGCTTTACCTTGGGGCGCTTCGGTTCTTTTTGTTAAGAAGAAGGACAGTAGTATGAGGACGTGCATCAATTACAGGTAGTTGATAGGGTTACCATCCAAAATAAATATCTTTTGCCTCGTATAGATGACTTGTTTAATCAGCTATAGGGTGCAACACTTTTCTTAAAGATTGATTTACGGTCGGGTTATCATCACTTAAAGATTAGACGGATATTCCAAAGATGGCTTTTAGAACTTGGTTTGGCCATTGTGAGTTTTTGGTAATGTTTTTTGGATTGACTAATGCACCTGCAGCTTTCATGAATTTGATGAATGGCATCTGTAAATCCTCTTTTGATTCTTTCGTTATTGTGTTCAATGATGATATTTTGGTGTGCTCCAAAACTAAGGAAGAGCATGCAAGTCATCTC
Organism: Capsicum rhomboideum; assembly: GCA_031232105.1. NCBI lineage: Eukaryota > Viridiplantae > Streptophyta > Magnoliopsida > Solanales > Solanaceae > Capsicum > Capsicum rhomboideum. Next base: position 29,454,832 of record CP124710.1, on the reverse strand, counting down.
CATATAGTTTTGGGAATTCCGAGGGAAAAGCGGTTATTTACTAAGTTCTCCAAATGTGACTTCTGGCTATCTTTTGTTGCCTTCTTGAGGCACGTGGTTTCTAAGAACTAAAAAAATTGAAGCAGTTAAGTGTTGAATTCAGCCAAGTTCATTGATCAAGGTAAGTAGTTTTATGGTTCTTGCCAGTTATTATCGCAGGTTTGTCAAGAACTTTGCATTCATTGCAACTCACTTGACAAGGTTGACTAAAAAGGAGGTGACATTTGTTTGGTCAGACCAGTGTGAAGAGAGCTTCCAAAAGCTCAAGATACTTTTGACTACAGCACCTATTCTTTTGCTGTCGGTTGAAGGTAAAGATTTCATTGTGTATTGTAATGCTTCACTTTTGGGTTTGGATACTGTGTTAATGTAGGATAAGAATTTTATTGCGTATGCTTCAAGGCAGTTAAAGCCTCATGAAAGGAATTAGCCAACCCATGATTTAGAGTTGGCAGCGGTGGTATTTGCATTAAAAATTTGGAGACACTAGCTTTATGGTGTCAAGTGTGAGGTCTTTACTGACCATCTTAGTCTACAACATATGTTTAATCAAAGGGATTTGAATCGAAGGCAGAGACAGTGGATGGAATTATTAAAAGACTATGATGTGACCATTCAGTATCATCCGGGTAAGGCCAATGTGGTGGCAGATGCATTGAGCCAAAAGGTTGTAAGTATGGCAGCTTGTCATTCTTAAGAGTGTCCAGGAGACCATTATCTAGAAAGTTTTAGACTTTAGCACCCTTGAGCATGCAGTTTGTAGTCTCAAAAATAGGTGGAATATTGGCTAGTGTCGAGGTAAAATCAACCTTTGTGAAGAAGATTAAGGCCAAGTAGTTTGAGGATAAGAAGTTGGATGCACTTGGGAACAAGGTGGTGAGAGTAAAGGGAGCCATACAACAATAACTACCACTATAGCATTGATATGGCTCCGTTTGAGATATTTTACGGGAGAAAGTTTAGGTCACCTATTAGATAGTTTGAGGCTGGAGATGTCAACCTTTGGGCACTGACTTGGTGAAAGAGGCTTAAGAAAAGGTAAAATTCATTTAGACTAAGATGTTGACTACCCAAAGTAGGCAAAAAGTATATGTAGAATGAAAGGAAAGGGACATATACTTCAAGGCTGGGGAGAAAGTGCTGCTCAAGGTGTCTCCTATGAGGGGATTTATGAGGTTTAGTAAAAAGGGCAAGCTCAGCCTTGATATATTAGTCCCTTCGAGGTTCTTGAGGAAGTGGGTCCAGTTGCATACAGGTTAGCCCTGCCACCGAGTTTGTCGGAGGTTCATCCAGTATTTCATGTTTCTATGTTGAAACGGTACCATGGAGATAGAGACTATATTATTAAGTGGGATTCAGTGCTTTTGGATTAGGACTTGACTTACGAGGAGGAACTAATAGTGATACTTGATCGTGACGTTCGTAAGTTGAGGACAAAGGAAATTTATTTGGTGAAGGTTCAATGGAAGCATCCTCTGGTTAAGGAAGCCACTTAGAAAACCGAGAAGGATATGTGGGATAAGTACCCTCAGTTGTTCGAGTATACAGGTACTCTTTTCCTTTCTCATTCTGGCCTATTTTTCTAGTTTGATCATTTGGGGAAGAATGATGGGTAAATTAGTATCTGTTATAACGACCCTCTTGGTTGTTATGTAAAAGTTTTACGTTCCAAATTTTGTGTCTAAATTCCTTTTGATTTGGAAGTTACAAATTTCAGGCTAGACTAGTTTCACTTCATTTCAGAGCGAGGGGTAGTCTTGGAAAATTTGGAAATAATTTAGACCAGTTTGGTAGGAACAGTGTTGATTCCTAGTAAGCTAAGGCAATAAGGAACCCGTAGGATTTTAAAGAACTGAATTTAGGTTAGTAGAACTCCCAAAATTGACTTTAGCATAAAGGGCATTGTTCGGAATGTCCCAGGATCAATGTGTGTTGTAAAAAGGGGGATTTTTGGGTGAAGACTGACATTCTGTTCCGTCAATACTTTTATAGTGATTGACACACCGTTATAGCGGTGACTGCGATAGCAGAATAATTACCTCTATAGCGGTGGTCAAAAGTGGTCAAGGCAACTATAGCAGTGGCCTACCACTATAGCAGTACTGCTATAGCAGTCAGGTACCGCTATAGCGGTAGAAATTATTGATTAAAAATATTAAAACCCAAAATACTTTATTATTTTATAACCTCATTTTGGGGCAAGAGGAAGGCAATTTAGGGCGAAAATCAGCGATTTACCTCCGTTTAACTTCGTTAAGGTAAGGAATTCACTCCTTTTAACTTGTAATTACTTATTATTCGTTAGAAGGCGTAAATTATGCAGTTTGGGTAGGGTTTTAGGACGGATTTTGGTATGTTTACTGGTGCAATGGTGAAATTGAGCATTAGGTTAATGGGTTTTATTTATTAGCCATTAAATTGGCCTTGCATTCCGTTAATTCACTACTTATTCCATGAAATTGGTAGTTTTAGGTGAATTACGGGGGAAATAGCCCTAGAACGGTTAAGGAATGATTATGAACTGACCTTAAGGGGTTGGGGGTGACTTATAACTCCCGCCATGTTAGGTTATTTTGTTAATGTGGTGTTTGTATGAATGTTTTAGACCATGAGCCAGCGGAAAGGGCACAACTGGGCAAAACTCTGGCTTAGAGTTGTGCAAGCTTGGTTCGAGGTAGGTAATGGGGTGTATTTAATCTAACTTGTGTTATATATGCATAATAACTACTTGGTAGTGTGATTGGTTAATCCGTGTGGTGTGCTTGGTTATTGCAATGTCTACTTGTTTTGTGACTTGGCCTTTTTATATTGTAAATTGTGGAATGTTTCGGCATTTGAGACTTTGTCACAGGTTGTTGGATTAAGGATTACAGACATTCATGTCTGGGGCTTTTATTACATGGACGGTTATTGACCCCTGCAAGTCATAGTTAGAGGGTTGGGTATATAACCCTTAGCATGTGTTTACGGGTTTCAAGGTATGTATTAGTATGATGGTTCCTTGAGTGAATCGGGGAATTTGTATTATTGTGCTTGTCCTTGTTTTGTTGTCTTGAATTGGGTTGCATATTATTGCCTTAATGACACTTGTTGACTTGTTGGTTTGTCTCTTGAATGCTACGTGTACATATATGTTGAATTTTTGATGTGTAAGCATGTGTTAACTAATTGTATTATATTTTGGTTAAGTGTCCAAATTTCCATCTTGGGTTATTCAAATGATCCTACCAGTACATTGTGGTTTATTTGTGTACTGATACTACACCTGCATTTACTTCTATGAGCGCAGCACATATTCCAGCTAATTCATCAAGACTTTACTTGTGATTTCAGCAGTCGATTCCGAATTTCAGGGTGAGCAGCACATCCGCGCTACCACGAAATCTTTCTCTTAGTTAGACATTGTCCTTTGTTTGGAATTGTTACTTCTTACAGTTTCAGGGTTGTATCCCCACTTGATATTCTTAGTATGTTTTGGTACACTGACTTTCGGGTCCTAGGGAATTTCAATTTGAAAATTTGTTTCCGCACATTCTTAACTTGTTAGATTGAATGGTTATTACACTATTTATGGGATAGTTCTCATACTTTTACTTGAGTGTTGATCAATGCTTCTGGGATTATTGGTTCTCCTACAGAGTGAGTTGTGTGGATGCCACTCACAACGGGTTTGGGTTGTGACAAACTATATATAAACTAGACTACTACTTAAAGAGTATCATATATTGCTCAACTACACCATTTGTTAATAATCGATCATCCACTTGGTATATGTTATAAAGTAGACTATTTGGCCAAATAAGAAATTAATTAACTAAAATAAAACAAAGGAGTTAACACTACTTGAAAATGATAATAATAATTTATTTTACCATATGAGAGTTTTCATCAATTGGTGGCATGATCCAACTAGTTTGAGAACAAAAAATTATTGTACAAATTTTTCCTCAAAACAAGAATGTGAATAATTCAAATGGACTGCAATTAAATAAATTCAATTGATAGGTTTTTCTTTCACACTATTAAAAGGACAGAAATTAAATAAATTAAATAGGATAAGTCAAAAATCTAAATTGATAAATATATACTAAACCGTTCCATATATTATAGACCAGACCCTCATCTATCATACACCTTGCAAGCAGTCTACAATCAACCAGTTGAATATATAGACAAGTAATATTAAGACTAAAAAGGGGATCTTAAATTCAATCAAGTATTGTTTAGAATATATGATCAAATGATTATTAGAAAGAGTGATGTTTGTGAGTAGTCTTAGGACAAGTGATGTTTGAGAACAAGTATTGTTTCTCAAAGCATACGTTTGTTCTGAGTAAGTGGTTCTTACTCTATTGCTCTTCCTTATACGCATTTGATCATGTGTTCAATTGTTGTGAACTCCCATATGATGTGATTAAGTTGTTTTACAATATTTGAATGATTTTAATTCCCTAATTTTATTTAATTTAAATTATTTTTTCCTTTTTTAGTCATATTGTTGCTTGGTTATATACTCATATGATCGATGGTAGACTTCTGGTACTTTCTTGTATATATTAAGTTTCTCATCTGTAATAGACGCATAGGTTTATTGTATACCTACATAGACAAGGATTTGTGTATGATTAACAAAAGGAGAAATTAATTTAAATTAAATTAAATTAGTTGAATTAACATCATTCAAACATTGTAAGATAATTAAATCGCATCATATGGGAGTCCACAATGATTGAACACATGATCAAATGAGTATAAAGAAGAACAACGGTATTAAGAACCACTTACTAAGAACAAACCTATTGATGTCGCCCAAAATATACCTCCAGAGAAGCATAATGCAGTCGCTATATCAAATATAGAACCCAACTAGGTTGGGGTCGATCCCACAGGGAATAGGACGAAATTATGTAGAATGCTAGACTGAGTAATTGGCAAGTAAGTAAAACTGGGGGTTTTGTGAATAAGTGGTAACAATAATGATTGCTGGTTTTCGTATTTGTAAACAATATGAGAAATACACTAGGACTGTGATCCCTAATGATTCCTTAACTCCACCGGTTACATGTGCTAGCAAAACTATCCCGCTGAGTTGCATACAAAATCTAACAAGATATGTTCATTTAAACGTCTCTCGACCTTGGTTAGACAAATTTCACTCTTCTCCTCTTAGTCTCCGAGTGTTGCACTACTAACCCTTGTCTTGGATCTCAGATAACTATTCTTGTTACGACTCAAGTCATTAGATGAAGGTTGATAGCTTCAAATCTCTATTGTTATTCCTTGCTCCTAATCTCTACCTCTCTCTCTCGCAATTCTAGAATACAGGTGAGTTTCGAATATTTGCAACCGTTAGAAGATCAATTATAAAGAAGGTAATAACAATACATGCATTCCCAATGGTTCAGAATTGCTTTGCACTTAACCCATTTCATTAATTCCTCATGGTTCACACAACCCTAGTTGATGAGTTTAGCTACTCATGATTGCAAGAATACTAGAAGAATTCAATAATGAAAGCATAATTGTAAACGCACAATAAGAAGAAAGCTCTGAAATCTCAATTACTAATAAAACCCTAGAATCGATGTTCCAAGATTACAGAATTAATAATATGTTTATGAACTTAGAAACAATGGAAAATATCTCTCAATACAATGTACTGACCAACCCCGAACATAGGAAAATACCAGGGTATTTATAGATACAAGATGAATCCTATCCTAATCAAAATAGGAAAACAGAGTCCGCAACTTTCCACGGTACCGTGACTTGGTTTCGTGGAACCAAGTCATGTCATGTGGGTTCCATCATTAAAATCAGGCCATTTCACAAACTTGCAGGAGTCGACCTACGGTATAGACCCACACCACGAGGTTGACTCTCGTGACGTGGGTCCTATCGTGGGTCACTCCTCTGGTGCAGAACCTGGTTCATTCATCTTCAGATACTCCATTTTCGAGCATGATTCTTCCTTGTTGATCTTTTGCCTTCAACAACCTATTCTCCTGCAATATAGAACAGAAAACACATCATACCATACAAACATACCCAAGTTATTGCATATTTTCCTTATTTTGAGCATCGAACGTGCCATGAAAACATGACACATCAACACCCTCAACTTTTAATGTTTGCATGTCCTTAGGCGAACAAAACTAAATAAACACAATCGGTGCTTAACTATGAGAAACCTAAGAGACCTACGACAGTCGACTTATCGCTTTTGGCACCAAAAATTTTCCTACCCCTCCTATTTGCAAATCAAAACCATGGTTTGTATACATGCAACATATTATCTTGACACAGAAGGGATCAAATGATGGAATTAGATTATAAACAAATAGCTAAGAATATATGCAAATGAAATTATTTGAACAAATAGCAGCTAACAATGCAACCCATGTACTCTCTCAACAAAGAAGTCCCATACACTCACAGTATACTAATGAATATCAAAGTAGGGACTAGGTCAAAACACTCTCTCTCACAAACAAGTTCAAACAGTGTGCATGAATTTCCATAGGCTTGCCCTTATTTTCTATGCCTTAGTGTTTTCGGACAGTTGGACTAGGATCACTATAGGACTTTTACCGGTTTGTAATGTAGTCTTGGGGATGGGTGTGATACATATGGATATGGTGACTCGATCCTCCTTGACACTACAATATTTTTTTGCTCCACTTTCCAACCATTCTTATTTTATTCTCCCTTATTCTCCTTTATTTATTTTCAGATTTCGGGTGTGATTTTCTTCATACCTTTTAACACACACACACACACACACACATATATATATATATATACCCACATCTAATTTCTTTTTCTTTTAATAACCCCTCCTTCATACCCAAATCCACTTACGCACCCCTATAATAGCCACCCTCAACTTAGGCGATTTGTCTGAGTTGAGGTACACAATGTCCAAGAAGGGAACAGGGCCAAGACAGGTTCATTGTAATTCAAAAATGGGAAGGTGAATAGACTAATGAAAGAAATGGGTCACTTAAGCCTCAAAATCGGGATCAAGGGATACTTAATTCAATTGGTCGGGCATTTAGGCTAAAAGTGGACTTATTTAAAAACGGCTATGATTCTTTCCTAACCACTATCCTATAACCTAGGCAAGACTAACCAGGCAAGTTTTGGATTGCACACACAAAGTGAACTAGGTAATGACCTCACGCATGCATAGCATAGGGTTACACTATCAACTACTACCTATCCAGTTCATGCGTTGCTAGCTACAGTTATGTTGCCTATAATACTAATACCATAACAAGATCCAACTGCTGTCACAAACTAACATACTACACACACAATTCAAAACAAAAATTTTTAGGAGGGGTATCCTTTGGACGATCACAAACAACATCAAAAACATGTTCAAAACTAGACTGCACTAAGGTTTCCTTATTTTCCTCCTAATTAAACATGAATACACATAATAATATAAATAAAAACCTAAACATGTCGGTTCTACTATGATAGTACACTTGGGCAAAAAGAAAATACGGTAATGAAAACCCCCAATTGGTGGTATACCCTCACCCCCAACTAACTAATGGTGCATTATCCCTAGTGCACAGCTACCAATAGAGTAAGTGTAAGGGAGTGAAGACATACCTGCGGTACCCTAGGAGTCGAATGTGGGTCCGTCCATAGCAGGATCATCTGCATGCTCTCTGGGCTCTCTGCTAGGTGCATCCTGCATAGGGGGTACCTGACTAGAGGATGCATCTCATGCCCTCTGCTCCTGAGCAATCGACTGGCATGGTACTCTACTCTGGAGGCCTTAATCGCTCTTTGGAAATCACCCTCGAACTCATCACCACTATCAGGCTGATCCTTCGGACTACGTTACCGCTTGCCTCTATCAATAGGAGGCTCCTCTTCAGCAAACAAATCCAACTCAAAAGCCGGCCTCATCGGGGAAGGAAAGGGCATAGGTGGATTAACAGGAGTGCTGCTCAATGTCAAATCTCAAACCTCTTCTCTTAATGTATCCAACTCCTATGTCAATCCTGCTATATCAAGAATCTGGGTCGTACTCATTCGGGTAGCCATCCATGTCTCAAAACTATCAATCCACCCATGCAGCTCTCTCATAAATATATCCATAGTTGCAGTCATCTGGGCCTCTACTCTAGCCTTTGAAGCCTCTACTGTGGTACAAACCCATGGCTTAAGCTGGTATACCAACTTAGCCATCTGGGCCTTATTATGAGCCTGCCTTTCAAACATCTGTGTCTGCCTATCAAGCAACTGCTGTGAAAAGTCCCTCAAAATTGAAACCACACCAGAGGAGGGCGGAGGTTTTGTAGTTCTTGTTATCTAATCGTCAATCACTAGGTCAATGCCCTCAGCAGGTACATGAACAGTCTCAGGTACACTCACCGGTGCTGGAGTACTAATCGGCTCTTCTGTATCTCCAAGCCCTTCAAAGGGTTGTTCTTGATGATATGAAAGGTTGAGACCTCCGCAGAAAAATTAGGTAATCTCCCCGCTGCTGCATCAACTCGCTATCAGCAAAGTGCGTCACCTTAATATAATGATCTACTGCAGGCATCGTGAACACACCAGCACTAACACATAAGCCATGAATCAGACAGGGGAAATGAATGCTATAGCAGGCGATATTGATCTCATATTCGGTAATGATGCTCGCCACCAGAACAGTTCGGTCAAGTGTAAGTGGATTATCAACATTTGTGGGACCCTGATGGTGCCTCACAACAGACCACCAAAATCGTCCAACAAAGTAAAGCGAGGACTTTTTAATGTCTAGCTTCCTAGATACCCAAATAACATCCACACCATCCTCCGATGTATATCCCGTAATCCACCGTAGTAACTCCAACCGCTGATCGGCGTCCCTTATTTTAGACCTATTTCTCACAGTCTTTATACGGTGATCAAATTTTGTAGTGCTAGATGGAAATGGACGTTCAGCCCCAAACAAGAATCTGTGGATAGTCTGCTCAGAGATGTCCACTCTGATCTCCCGAACCAAAGTGTGAGTCAATGGTGGTTGGTCCCAATATCACTGCTCATTGGGTGTGATCAATTTAACAGAAGCAGCATAGAAAGCATATAACTCACGGACTAACTCTTGGCTATAGTGCCAGAAGGCTCCGTCACCCACCCGAATCCATAATGATCAAATACTGCCTTAATATTGGGTAGTGTCTTTAACTCATCTATCTAATTCAGGGGCTCCTCAGTGATACTCCATCTACATACGCCCCGCTCAGTAAGTTCAGCATCCCTGTCATAAATGGCCCTCATACCCTGAACACACCATTGCTTATTTTCCCTTCGAACTACAACTGCGGCCGGCTGTGTAGCCATTTGTATCTGTGAGGAAGTCATGGAGTTTTGACCACCCGTGCCAGAAATAGATATTGTCGCATCAACCGCAGGCTCATCCGGACCATTAGTATTTTTTGCAGACCCAGATACATAAACCTCAGCATCATCTGTACCCGCAGCATTCTCCTCATACCCAGATACATCAACATCCTGTTCATCACCAGTTGCTGAAGTATCATCCTTCTCTTCATACTGGGGAGAGGAATCAGAAGACTGAATAGGAGCAATCGATTTGGCAGGTGTCGAGGGCTGTGACGTAGCTGTTGTGCAACATGGGCAACAACTTGTGCCCTAGTTTGTAGCCTTGTGGTACGAGGCACTAGTGTAGAATCAGCGATAGAAAACTCGTATATCTCTTTGGACCCACTTTTATTTGACCCCGAATGTTAATTGCATAACCTAGTCATAAATTTGGGTTTTTTAGTATAGATTCTCAAAGAGGAACCCATGTCTCTATGTTTGGGGTTTGCTTTGGGTGGCATTGGGTCGGGTTTGGGTTTGGGTCAAATAGGTCGGATATGGGTCGGGTGTGTCGGATTTGGGGTTCTAGGGATTCGAAACTTTAGGGATTGTGGGGTTTAAGATATTTTTGGGCTAAAGGGTAGTTAGGATTTGATGAATTTTGGATTTGGTATATGGGAATTTGAGAGGAGAGTGATTGCGAGTGGGTGATTTGATGAATTCTTGAAAATAGGGTTTATGCTAGGATATGGTTTTGAGAGGTTTTAAGTTGAGAGTTGAGCGTGGTTAGTTTGGATGTGGGTGGGTCGATTTTGAGGGGATATACCGAAATAAAAAAAAATTAGGTCGGGTCGGGTCGAATCTCGAGTTTTAAATGGGTTTCTATTTTTCACGGTACCTACCCACGTGACATGGGTTAACCTATGTCACATGGGTCACTGGCATAGGTCGAGTTCTGTAGGTTAAATTTTTTTTTGATTTCCACGACACCCACCCACGTGACGTGGGTTGACCTACGTCATGTGGGTCACTGTCGTGGGTCGATTTCTGCAGGTGTAAATTTTCTCTGACTTCTACGGTACCAAACCATGTGACACAGGTTGACCTACGTCACGTAGGTCCTGTCGTTGGTTGTACTGAACATATTCAGTTCCATATTGTAAATTCTAGCTAACTTATCCTCCAATGATCAGATCACAACCAAATCAGAACTTGGGTTGCCTCCCATGAAGCGCCTGATTTAATGTCGTGGCACGACATGGCTAAATTGGATACTTAGAATTCACCAACCAGCCCATGGGTTGCCTCCCATGAAGTGCCTGATTTAACATCGCGGCACGACATGGCTGTCTTGAGTATTCAAACTTCATCAAGACTAAGCTCCTCATAAGTCCTTATCTCTTCCGTGATTCCCACATAGTGCTTTACACGCTGCCCATTGACCTTGAATAAAATATTATCTTCACCTTTCAGATCGATTGCTCCATGCGGGAATACCCTAACAACAGTGAATGGTCCAGACCATTTAGACCACAGGTTTCCAGGAAAAAGGCGAAGCCTAGAGTTATAGAGTAGCACCAAATCTCCCGTATGAAACTCTCGTCGTTTAATCTTACGGTCATGATAGAGTTTCATAATTTCTTTATAAAGTGCTGAACTTTCATAAGGCCAGAGACGAAATCCATTCGTCTTATTCATCTGGTCTAACCTCAATTTAGCCGCTTCACTCCAGTTTAGATTTAACCTCTTCAATGCCCATAATGCCTCATATTCAAGTTCGACAGGCAAATGGCAGGATTTTCCAAACACTAACTGATATGGTGAGGTACCAATCTATGTTTTGAATACAGTTCGATATGCCCATAATGCATCATCCAATCTTCTTGCCCAATCAGTTCTATTGGCGTTCACCGTCTTTGCCAAAATAGACTTAATCTCACGATTCGACTCTTCAACTTGCCTGCTAATCTGAGGATGGTAAGGTGTTGCAACCTTATGTTTGACACCATATTTTTCAAGTAAGGTTTTGAACAGCCGATTACAGAAATGGGATCCTCCATCACTAATGATAACTCGGGGTGTACCAAATAGTGAAAATATGTTCTTTTTCAAGAATGTCGTGACACTTGTTCCTTCATTATTGGGAAGCGAAATCGCCTCCACCCACTTAGAAACATAGTCAACAGCTACCAAAATGTATTTCATCCCATGTGAGCTCACAAAGGGGCCCATAAAATTAATTTCCCATACATCAAATAATTCGAGCTCAAGTATAGTTGTCATAGGAAGTTCGTGTCTGCGTGAGATGTTCCCTTGTCTTTGATATTAGTCACAGGCCCGAGTGTAGTCATGAGCATCTTTATAAATGGTGGGCCAATAATACCCGCATTGTAAGATCTTATGCACAGTTCACGTACCTCCATGATGACCCCTAACTGGAGATGAATGACATGCTTCCAAAATACGCATCATTTTGACCTCTTGGATACACCTTCGAATCATACCATCTGCACATACCCTAAATAGGGTAAGGTTCATCCCAGAAGAATTTTCTCACCTCATGCATGAATCTCCTCCGCCGCTGGTACGACATATCTTCTGGGACTACATCACTTGCCAGAAAGTTGGCAAAATCTGCAAACCATGGGATTAAGTCTTATGATGTTGCTAACACTTGCTCGTCTGGAAAAATATCATCAATCTCACGATCATCCCTTAATTTGAGCATGGTTTCCTCCTCAAGGCGTGATAGGTGGTCTACAACCTGATTCTTCGTCCCCTTTTGGTCCTTGACCTTAAAATCAAATTCTTGTAGTAGAAGTACCCACCGAATCAGCCATGGCTTGACGTCCTTCTTTGGCATAAGATATCTAAGTGCGGCGTGGTATGTATGTGTAATCACCTTCATACCAATCAAGTAATATTGAAATTTTTTAAAAGCAAAAACCACCGCCAACAGTTCTTGCTCAGTCACAGTGTAATTCTTCTGGGCTGGATTAAGTGCCTTGCTGGCATAGTAAATAGGATGTAGAATCTTTTCATATCTTTGGCCAAGGACTGCACCCAAAGCTACTCTACTAGAATCACACATAACCTCAAATGGCATCGTCCAGTCTGGTGTGACAATAATAGGAGCTGAAATCAACTTCTCTTTCAGACATTCCAAAGCTTTTAGGCACTCTCCATTGAACATGAACTTCACCTCTTTCTCCAAAAGTTTGCATAATGGATGTGCAATCTTAGATAAATCCTTGATGAATCTTCTACAAAAGCCAGCATGACCTAAAAAACTTTGAATCCCTTTCACAGAAATCGGTGGGGGTAATTTTTTTAATCACCTCAATCTTTGCTTTGTCTACTGCGATACCCTTCTTTGAGATTTGATGACCCAACATAATACCTTCTTTGACCATAAAGTGACATTTCTCCCAATTTAGCACCAAATTGCACTCTTCACATCTTTGTAACACATTAGCGAGATGGGACAAACAGTCGTCAAAAGAATCTCCCACAATAGAAAAATCATCCATGAATACCTCAATAGTGTCTTTCACTATGTCAGAGAAAATAGACATCATGCAAAGCTGAAAAATGGTTGGTGCATTGGATAACCTGAACGACATCCTTTTGAATGCGAAAGTCCCATATGGACAAGTGAATGTGGTCTTCTCTTGGTCCTCGGGAGCAATGAAAATCTAATTATATCCCGAATAACCATCAAGAAAGAAGTACCACCCCCTTCCAGAAAAACAATCCAACATCTGGTCCATGAAAGGCATGGGAAAGTGATTATTTTTGGTCCAAGAATTTAACTTTCGATAGTCCATGCAAACTCTCCATTTGGTGACTGGCCTCATTGGAATTAACTCATTCATGTCATTTGGAACCACAGTGATTCCTCCTTTCTTTGGTACATACTGAACTGGGCTTACCCACTTGCTATCAGCAATGGGGTAAACTATGCCTGCATCTAACCACTCTATGATTTCTTTCTTCACAACTTTCTGCATAGGTGGGTTCGGACGATGTTGGTGTTCAATGCTTTGTATACACTCAGGAACAAGATCGATCTTATGAGTGTAAATACCGGGTGAAATCCCTATAATATCAGCAATGGACCAACCAAAGGCCCTCTTAAATTTCTTCAATATCGAAACCAGAGCTTCTACCTGCCATCATGCTAATTCAGTAGAAATGATTACGGGCAAGGTCTTATTGGCTCCCAACAATGCATAGCGAAGGTGAGAAAGAAGAGCCTTAAGCTCTAAGACTGGAGGCTCCTTAGCAGAAGGGTGAGCCGGTGGGGTCACCCTATTCTTCAAATCGAGATCAAGTTTCTATGGAGTATAAGTGTAGGATCCCCTACCAGCAAGCGCTCCTACTATCTCATCGTATTCTTCAATACCATTAATATCTAAATTCATAACCACAGCCGCAATAGCTTCTACCCCCAAACTTTCTTCAATTGGAACAACTATGGCACTCTCATCAAGCATATCAATTACAGAAATCACTTGCATATCTTTCGGTTGCTTCATGGAATGAAAAAAATTGAAAGTAACATGTTCATCGTTTAACCCAAATTTTATCTACCCAGTTTCCATGTCAACCAACGCACAGCTAGTGGCAAGGAATGGTCTCCCCAGAATGATAGAAACCTCAAAATCATCTTCACAATCTAGAATCACAAAGTCAACTGGAAAGATGAAAGATGCAACTTTCACCAAAATATCATATAGAATGCCCATTAGCTTTTTCACAGTTCTATCTACTATAAGAAGCCTCATAGAAGTTGGTTTTGGTGCTCCCAACCCCAACTGCTTGAAAATGGCTAGCCGCATTAAGTTAATCCTAGCACCCAAATCACATAGTGCCTTTGCAAAGTTGTACGACCCGATAGTACAAGGAATTGTGAAAGCTCCTGGATCTTCCTTCTTTTGTACTAGGGAATGCGAAGCAACTGCACTATAATGATGTAAGTTATATGCCGGCTAGAAACTGGCAGTTCTCTTCTTTGTCATCAAGTCTTTCATAAACTTTGAGTAACTGGGCATCTGCTCTAATACCTGCACAAGAGGGATATTTACCGATAGCTCTTTCAACATCATAATAAACTTATGGTATTTACCTTTCTCATCCTTTCTTTTCAACCTTTGAGTAAAGGTAGGAGGAGGTCGTGGGATAGTTTTCAACATTTATGGAACCTCCTTTTCCTGCATCTTTTCAGATTCAACTTCCTTATTAATACTGTTGTCCACTACTAAATATTTTGGCTCCATCTCACCCTCTTCATCATCTACTACTGGTTCATCTTTCTTATTATTATCAACAGGAATAGATGGGTTGGTCGTGCTCTTTCCACTTCTTGTAGTAATGGCTAAACAATGACCGTCATTTTTAGGATTTTGGATGGTGTTACTTTGAAGAGTGTCTGGTTGACGTTGGTTCAATGCCACCGATATTTGTCCAAACTGTTGCTCCAACTTTTCTATGGCAGTTGAGTGAGATTGAACTTTCTGACTTATTCCTAAAATGTCCACCCTAATTTTCTTCAAGCAATTTTCTTGGTTTTTTGATCCTTTAACCAATTTGGTAAGAAGGGTTTCCATTCGTGAATTTTTGTAGTCAGTATCACGGTTCACTGGTGGGACATAAGCACTGCTCTTCTCCTTGTAATCATCTTTTCGTCTCCAATCTCTATCACGATCTCGTTCTCTGTCTTTATATCCTGATCTGTTGTAATTGTCTCCATAATAGTTTTGACCTTGATTTCCTTGCCTCGAGTTCCAAGAGTCTTGATTAGACCCTTGGCCCTTGGCTCGAACACCCATCACTTCTCGATCCAAGTACTTAGCTTCCTCATCAGATTCATAATTGTCATGCTTAGGTGTTTTACCTTACGCACTTACAACATGTACCTTCTCAGCGCCTCTAGCCGAAATCTGTTTGTCTAGCAACCCAATTTCTGTCCTCAGCTGTGCAAACTCTTGAGCCACAAATTCATCCAAAGCCCATTGTACTGATGATGCTCCAATAGCGTACGTCCCCGAAGATGTCTCTGCCTCCTGAGTATGCCATTCTCGGTTGGTCTTAGTTATACGATCTAAAATTTCTGAAGCTTGTTCCCACCTCAGACTCATAAATGCTCCACCAGTGATAGTATCTGCTACAGCCTTCGTATTTGTATTTAAACCCTGTAGAAGATTTCAAGTAAACTCCTACCACTAATTCTATGGTTTGAAATATTCTGTAGCTTCTTCTTAAACCTTAACTATGTCTCTTAAAGTACTTCAGAATGTAGTTGTCAGAAGTTGTAAATCTCATTCTTCAACTGTTGCATATTGGATGGTGGAAAAAATCTCTCCAAAAATTGATTTCTTAACTATTGCTAAGTAGTAATGGAGCCTCGTGGTAATTCAGCCAACCACAAAGTTGTTTCTCCTATTAAAGAGAACGGAAACAATCTTAACCGAATAGCCTCTTGGTCCACTCCAGGAAAATTATACGAAGTGGATACCCCCACAAAGTTCATCACATGCATGTTTGGATCATCCGTAGGAAGACAGGTGAATACGCCTTTTAAGTTAAGCAGGTGGATCATGGCACTTATAATGTCAAACTTAGTGCCCTGAGGTAATTCTGGTGGAATAATGGCACTAGTCTCTACCGTCTCAAAATATGCCACATCCTCTTCTTCTGGACTATCAAAAACCAGTACATGTGGTCTTTGAGGTGTCAGGTGCGCCCTCAGTCTTCTTTGTCTTTCTTCAGCATCAGCCAGACGTTGTACTGCTTCTTGCATAGCTCGATTATCTCTATCTGCTTGCCTAATAGCAATTTGCCTAGCTTGCTCTTTCTGTGTCAATCGAGCAGCAGTTTGGTCCGCTGTTTCATGACCAACTGGCTGAATTGGTTGGTTATGAATGTCTCCCGCGGCTGCGGGATTCAGAACTCCATCGGTATTCACCATTCTATGATTAACTCTCAGAGTTCTTTCTATTTCAGGATCAAGTGGAATCAGGGGATTTCCTTGACTCTTAGTATTGGGTATAAACCGGTGTGTTCCCTTAAGAGTATAGTAAAATAGAACCAATCAACTCCAACAAGCAAAATACACAACTCCGTAACCATAGTCCCCGGTAACGGAGCCAAAATTTGATGTCGCCCAAAATATATCTCCAGAGAAGTATAATGCGATCATTGTATCAAATATAGAACCCAACTAGGTTGGGGTCGATCCCACAGGGAATAGGACGAAATGATGTAGAATGCTAGACAGAGTAACTGGCAAGTAAGTAAAACTGCTGGGGTTTTGTGAATAAGTGGTAACAGTAACAATTGCTGGTTTTCGGATTTGTAAACAATATGAGAAATACACTAAGACTGTGATCCCCAATGATTCTTTAACTCCACCGGTTATGTGTGCTAGCAAAACTATCCTGCTGATTTACATGCAAAATCTAACAAGATATGTTCATCTAAACATCTCTCGACCTTGGTTAGACGAATTTCACTCTTCTCCACTCGGTCTCCGAGTGTTGCACTGCTAACCCTTTTCCTGGATCTCAGATAACTATTCTTGTTATGGATCAAGTCATTAGATGAAGATTGATAGCTTCAAATCTCTGTTGTTATTCCTTGCTTCCAATCTCTACCTCTCTCTCGAGCAAGTCTAGAATATAGGTGAGTTTCTAACGTTTGCAACCATTAGAAGATCAATTATAAAGAAAGTAATAACAATACATGCATTCCCAACGGTTCAGAATTGCTTTGCACTTAACCCGTTTCATTAATTCCTCATGGTTATCACAAACCTAGTTGATGAGTTTAGCTACTCATGATTACAAGAACACTAGAAGAATTCAATAATGAAAGCATAGTTGTAAACTCACAATATGAAGAAAGCTCTAAAATCTCAATTACGAATAAAACCCTAGAAATGATGTTCCAAGATTACAGAATCAATAATATGTTTATGAACTTAGAAACAATGGAAAATATCTATCAATACAATGTACTGACCAACCCTGAACATAGGAAAATACCAGGGTATTTATAGATACAAGATGAATCCTGTACTAATCAAAACAGGAAAACACAGTCAGCAACTTTCCACGGTACCGTGACTTGGTGTCGTGGAACAAAATCACGTCACCTGGGTCCCATCATGGAAGTTAGGCTATTTTACAAACTTTCAGGTGTCGACCTACGGCACAGACACACGCCACGTAGGTTGACTCCCGTGACGTGGGTCTTGTCATGTGTCACTCCTCTAGTGCAGGACCTAGTTCATTCATCTTCAGATACTCCATTTTCGAGCATGATTCTTCCTTTTTGATCATTTTGCCTTCAAAAACCTATTCTTCTTCAATATAGAATAGAAAACACATCATACCAAACAAACATACCCAAGTTATTGCATATTTTCCTTGTTTTGAGCATCGAAAGTGCCATGAAACCATGACATATCACCTATGCTTTGTAAAATAATACTTGTTCTCAAACATTACTTTTCCTAAAACAACTCACAAGCATTACTCTTCCTAAAACTCATTTGATCATGTGTCCAATTGTTGGGAACTCCCATATGATGTGATTACATTGTTTTACAATGCTTGAACAATGTTAATTTTCCTAATTAGTCATATTTTTGAAATTTAGGACCATTACATGTCATAATACTCATTTGATCATGTCTAAAGGTGATATGGACTCACAAATATTGTAATAAAATAATTTTACAATGTTTGAATGATGTTAATTCCCCTAATTTAATTTCTAATCTGTTATAGAGATTACAATTTATGAATCATATATGAATTTTACATCGTATTTGTCAAATGTTTAATTATGAACTTGTCAATTTAATTTTCACTGCTTTTGGAATATCCATATCCATTGCATGATCACCCATGTCCTCGTATTCTATTAAATTACCATCGACTGTCGGGGGTGGGGGTGGACGTGGGCTGATGTCGAAACCTCCTCTCGAGACCTTTCGACTACATTAATTCGCAAAATAGGCCTAGAACCATCTTCAACATCAAGAATGTAGAATCCCATATGCCTATCATTCTTTATGAATGTTGGATGTATTTTTACCCTCCCATTTATCAAGTAACTAATAACCAAGTCGCTTGGATCACAACTTAATTCTTCGCTCTCCATTGTGCTTGCGATCATATCATCATATGAACCATTGAGATGAAGTTCAATGGGTACTATCTCCTTTATCACAGATTTCTAGTTTCTACATTTAGAGTCTCCTCTCATGGATCCATAAATTCACCACCAACAATAACAAATTCTGCAATAGACATTGTAGACCTAGATGATAATCTTGACTAGACTAACTTAGTTATCTATGAATGATCGATGGCTAGACTGCGTAGACTACACCAGTTGAGGACTGAAGAGATCTCCGTATAATAATGGAAACATCAAACATGATTTCTTTTTCGATGACCACCAGAATAATGAAACGGATTATAGCTTTGAAAGAACACCTGGATTGCTGGAATGGAGCAAATGAAACTAGAATTTCTTCCATAAAAGTGGACTGATTATAAAGCTTTATGGGATACAATTGAGGGAAAAGTCAGTGGAGAAGTGGTTAACAATGGATAAAGATAGGCTAATTATAGCAGTGATGCTGTGATTTTTTGATGGTAGCCAAAAAAAATTACTGGCGAAGCTTCGAAAATTGCAAAATTTGGAGGAAAAAATATGTTGATAGTGTGAAGCTTGTTGGGGAATTTTTTTATTTTTTAAAAATCTGGTATATAAATTATTAGAATGGACTGATTTATATTTTATAAATATTGAAGGCTGAGGTGAATTCAGGGGATAAACCCTATGTTTTAGAACTTGTGTGCTAGGATTGTTGTTTTTAAAACTCCATTTGATGATGTCATAAAAATGTCCCTTTCCCTAATTTTTCAAGACTTGTGTCTTTTTGTCAAAATAACTTTTGAGAATGACTCTTTTATCCAAGAGCCCCATTAAAGTTAAACTCATTAATTATTTATTTATTTGCTTATACATGTGAGCTTTAAATCCTACTCCATCCGTCCAAATTTATGTGAGGTAGTTTGACTTGGCAAGAAGTTTAAGAAAGAAAGAAAAACTTTTGAAACTTGTGGTGTAAAGTAAATCATAGATATTTGTGTGGCTATAAATCATTCATTAAGGGTAAAATGGACATTTTAAAGCTAAAATATTACTAAAGGTAGAAATGTGTCATTCTATTTGGGACTGCCTAAAAAAAAGTGAGTCATATAAATTGGAACACAGGGAGTAATTATTTTCAACTCAGGTAAAATAAACAAATACCATGTAATTTGACTTCTTTTTCCCTATTGTTACTGCTTGGCCAATGGTATATTCTCATATTTAATTTCATTTTTATTAATATCTTTTCATTTACAAAAGTTCTATTTCAATTTGAGATGAAATACATAATTTGAGGAAGGGGGTCAAACCTATGAAAGCTCAACTAATGGGGGTCTAGAACTAGTCAAGGAGTATGGATAGAGATTGAGAGAGAGAAGAAGAGAATCTATTATTAAGATTGAATTACATCTTGAGCAGTAAATATATTTTAATGAGCTTAGATTTTATAGATCATATACAGTTGTCCTGTATATACATTTTCTAACCGACTCTAACAACATAACTAACTAACCACTTAGTTGACTAGGCACCTTATTAACTTCTACTTAACCATGTTGACTTGTTAACCACCTAGGCTGGTCAACACTCTCCCTCAAGTCTATGGTTGAAACAGGTTCTTGACACTAAGCTTGCTCATCAGATACTGGTGCTGAGCCTTTCCCAAACTCTTTTTGAATAAGTTAGTTAGTTGTTTTTTGGTATGGATATGTTCTCTTTATCCTTTCATGAATATTGAATTAGCTGCAATTTGGATTGCAGCCTTGCTATCACATATCATTTTCACATGAACCACCCTAATCTGTATCTATTTGAGTAAACTTATAAGCCGTATTACTTCTGCTACACATGAAGCCATACTTTTAAATACAACTTTAGTTGAGCTCCTTGACACAGTCTCTCATTCTTTACTTCCAAGAGACTAATTCCCTTCAAAGTTTCACTAAGTGACAAGTGACTGATCTTCTAGATTCCAAACATCCACCCATCTCTGAGTCACACTAGGCAAGTAATTGTCTAGTGTCTTCTGCTAAGATTAGTAACACAAGTCCAAGTACTTCTTTAATATATCACACAAATCAGAGTGTTGCTTTCGAGTGAAAAGCTTTTGGAGTGTGCATATTCTAACTTAGCACTTGAACATCAAAATCTAAGTAAGGACTGTCCATAGTATGATATAGTAGACTTCCTATCAGCCTTTGATAGGTTCTAAAATATTGAGTATATTGTGATCCAAAGAACTTGTACACTAAATGCATTATATAGTGTACTGAAGTTATCTTTTGATTGAACTCAAGAGGAATTCCAACAGTCTTTGCTCCTCGTAGCCCAACCTCAAAAACCAACTCCACTGCATACTTGCTTAGAGACCTTGCAAACTCAATACCTAAGAAGAACTTGATATTTTCCAAATCCTTCTTTTTAAACTTCTCTTGTAAAGCCTCTCTAGTAGAATAAAGCAGATGTTATTTGTTACCTACTATCAACAAACATATACATATACCAACACTATCACAGTATCATAACCTAGTCTCCTAATAAACAAGTAGTAATCACAGTGACTCGAATGAAACCTCATCTAACTTAGAACTTTAATAGGTTTTCAATTTCACTAACTAGGGCCAAGTTTCAAAACATAGAGAGACTTTTTTAAGTTTCAAACTTTTGAGTCTTTCCCTATCTTGAAAACCCTATAGACATATGGATATAGATATCTTCAACCAGATCATCATTGAGAAAAGTATTATGCATATCAATTTAATAGATCTACCAATGATTGGAGGTAGCCAACGTTATAATGGTCTTGACAGTGATCATCTTTTCCACCGGAGAAAAAGTCTCACTATAGTCTAATACCTTCTTTTGTCTATAGTCCTTGGCCATAAGTCTGACTTAAACTATCTTAACTTCATAAGTAACCTTGTACTTAACTTTTTAGATCCATCTGCATCTACTAGGTCCCATCCCTGAGGATAGATCCACTAATGTCAAGTTCTGATTTTCTTCTAGAGCAGCTTCTTTTAACTGTAAAGCCTTAACCCTATCTAGGATATTTTGAAGCCTCACTATATGAATTAGGTTCTTGTAGACTAAATGAGTTGAAAAGACCAGCCTATAAATAGGAGAAAAGTGAGCATATGAGATAGATTGTGATAAAGGATAGGAGCATGTGCCTTTCATTGTAGGAAGAAAATTGTCCTACATCCATAATAGTGGCCTGCAAATTCTTGATGGCCTTCTAGGTTTTTCAGCATCACAGTGCATAAAAGCAAAAAGAATCTTAGAAGAATAAATACTAAAATGAAAAGGCAATTTAGTATGCTTTTCCATAGCGCAAACAGTATAATGGAGTTCAGTGCTATTTTGCAGATTGCTACATGAGTCATGCCTTTTCAAATCGAGTAACAAGGGAAAATGTCTCTTCAAAATTAATGCCCTACTACTGCGGGTATCCCTTTGCGACAAGTCTTGCCTTGTGTTTCTGTACACTTCCATCTGCATGATACTTTGTTATGAATATCCACTTTAAGCCAACAATATTCTTTCCATTTGGCAAGTCGGTGTTTCATTTCTCTATATTGCCATCAATTCTTTCTTTATTGATTTTTTCCACTCCTTCTTTTCAATTGCTTCTTCATAAAATATAGGATCTAAAATAATAAAAGCAAATTGACAAGATTGGTTAGAATAACTGGGATTCTCTTTTCTAACTCTTGTTGATCTTCTTAGTGGAATTGGCTCAGCTGAAGGTTCTTCAAGTGTTGCAGATGTCTCTGGTGCAATTGCTTCTTCAAGTGAATCTAGGGCAGCCTCTTGTCCTTAATCTAGAGAGACTTCAATGGGTATCAAAATCACTTGTTGTACTTGTTTTTCACTCCAATTCTAACTTGGTTTTTCATCAAATACAACATTTATGCTAATTATCACTTTGTCACTAAGAGGGTTATATAACCTGTGTGCTTTGGATTCAAGACAATAACCAATGAAAATACATTTTTGTGATTTTTCATCTAGTTTTTGATGAGTTTGAGAGTTAACCAAAGCATAAGCAATACACCCAAAAATTCATAAGTGGCTTACCGAAAAACTTGTACCTTTCCAAGCTTCATATGGCATTTGATTCATCGAAGCCTTTCTAGGACATAGGTTCAGTAGGTACATTGAGGTTGCAACTGCTTCTGCCCAGTATTGGTTTGGAAGTCCCTTGCCTTTTAATAAACTTCTTGCCTTTTCTACAACGGTACGATTCTTGCGCTCAACTACACCATTTTGCTCCGATGTGTAGGGTGCAGTAAGTTCCCTGTGAATTCCAGATTCTTCACAATAATGAACAAATTCATTAGATAAGAACTCACAAACTCTATCCATTCGGAGAGTTTTTATACGCAACCCACTTCAATTCTCCACTAAAGGCTTGTATTTTCTAAAATTCTCAAAAGCTTCTGATTTGTATTTCAGAAAATACACCTAACTCATGTGACTGAAATCATCTGTGATGATTAAAAAATATCAACTTCCACCAAAAGATTTAGTATTCATTGGACCACACAAATCTTCATGAATTAATTCTAGGCAAGTAGAAGCTCTCCAAGCCTTTCCAACAGGAAACAACTTTCTACTTTGCTTCCCATAAATGCAACCCTCGCATAAATCAAAAGAATTAATTTTTGGTAATCCAATGACCATACCTTTTTGTCCTAGCAACTTCAGCCCCTTGAAATTGAGATGGCCATACCTTAAATGCCACAATTTAGATTCATTTTTTGCACCAGTAGCCAAAGAAAAATTTTCCACATTTGAAACTTTTAGCGGAAACATTCTGTTTTCAGCCATGATCACATTAACCATCGTTTGGCCTGCTTTTTTAAATCTTTAATAACACATGCTCCATCATCAAACAAAACTGAATATCCAATAGCCAGTAATTGCCCAGCACTCAATAAATTATATGCCAAACTAGGAACAAATTGAACATCATGAAGAAGCTTTACTTTACCATGGTTGCCTTTGGCCCTTGTTATCACCAAGCCTGACAGTCGATTCGAGTACGGCATCAATGATATGGTTCTGGTGTTAAAGATCGGTTCGAGTCCGGCATCTATGATATGATTATGGTGTTAAAGACTGGGTTGAGTTTGGAATCTATGATATGGTTATGGTGTTAAAGACCGGTTCGAGTCCAGCACTTTATGGTTCATCTATGGTATTGTGAATCCGGTTTGAGCCTGTTATTGCGTAGTACGAATGGTTTCATGGATATAGGAGTACTGGTTGGTTATATCATGCTTAGTGTCTATAGATCTCCTTTTGATTGTATCCATTGGGCTTATAGGGGTTCGTTTGGGTTAGTCTTCTCTTGTTTTCACCTAATAGGCTTATGGGGGCCTAGTTATGTTATATTTAGTTTACTTTAATTTTAGAATCGTATGTTTATTTATTTTCCTGTGTTGGAGCATGATCTCTGGTTTGCCCCTTTCTCCTTGACTTAGCTTACATTCTCGTATTTTATTATGCTTTTATTATGATTTAGCTTAGTCGGCCGATGATGGCTACTGAGTACCCATTGTTTTGGTACTCATACTGTACTTCTGCATCCTTTTCTGGTGTAGATTCGAGTACTAGTTATCGTCGTTGATATTCTTTCCAGCTTGCTTACAGGATCCAGATATAGGGTGGGCTTTCAGAGCCTGAGCTGATCCCCTCTCCTTCCTAGATTTTGGGATAGGCTTTACATTCGAGACTATCTATATATTGACACTACTAGTACTCTTATTCTTTTGATTAGTGGCTCTTGTACTGGCCTTACCATGTCGTGGGATGTTTCTTTTGTTCTTCCTCTTTTCCATTTGGTATTTTAGGATCAATTCATATTTATATCGCCTTCGATTTATTTTATGCTTATTTCCCGGTAGTTATCTCTTATTCCGCCTTTTAGCCTATTACTTGTCATTTTGAGCTACGGTTTGGCTTACCTACCGATGGGTTATGGTAGGTACCATCATGACTCTGAAAATGGGTCGTGATAATTATGCCACCATCTTATATAACGAGATTTACCGTTATACATCATAATCCTTGCCCTACCTATTGCAGCTTGACTATCACAGCGTATGCATACTGGTGCAAAAGGTTTGGGCCAATAAGAAATATATTCCAAGAAATTTTGAAGTCATTCAGCTTCTTCACCGACTTTATCGAATGCAATAAATTCATATTCGATTGTAGAGTGGGCAATACATGTCTATTTGGATGATTTCAAAGAGACTGCTCCTCCACCTAAAGTAAATACATATCCACTTGTGGATTTTACTTCATTTTATCTGATGATCCAATTTGTATCACTATATCCTTCAATTACTGTAGGATATTTGTTATAATACAAAGCATAGTCTTGAATATATTTTGGATACCACAAAACACTTTTCATTGCCATCTAATGAGTTTAATTGGGATTACTAGTGTACCGACTCAATTTACTAATAACGCATGCTATATCTGGTCGCGTACAATTCACGATATATATCAAACTTCCCAACACTCTTGCGTAATCCAATTATGAGTCACTTTCACCTTTATTCTTTTGAAGTGCAAAGCTCACGTCTAATAGGGTCTTGGCAATACTGAAATTCAATTACTTGAACTTGTCAAGTACCTTTTCAATGTAATGAGACTGTGACAATGCCAACCCTTGTGGAGTTTTATGAATTCTTATCCCTAAGATCACATCAGCAACTCCAAGGTCTTTCATATCAAACTTGCTCTCACGCTTAGTAGCATTTATGTCAGAAATGTCTCTACTGAGGATCAACATGCCATCCACATACAAACAAACAATGACTTTGTGATTTGGAGTGTCTTTAATGTAAACACATTTATCACATTCATTTATCTTGAATCCGTTTGCCAACATGGTTTAGTCAAATTTTGCATGCCACTGTTTGGGTGCTTGTTTTAGTCCATAAAGTGACTTAACAAGTTTGCACACTTTCCTTTCTTTACCAGGAACCACAAAACCCTCGAATTGTTCCATGTGAATTTCTTCCTCCAATTCTTCATTTATTAATGCAGTTTTCACATCCATTTGATGGATTTCAAGACCATATACCGCAGCTAATGCAACCAATATCCGAATGGACATTATCCTTGTTATTGGAGAGTATGTGTCGAAATAATCAAGACCTTCTTTTTGTCTAAAGCCTTTCACAACAAGTCTTGCCTTGTATTTGTCAATAGTACCATCAACTTTCATTTTCCTTTTGAAGATTCATTTAGAACCTAAAGGTTTATTTCCTAGAGGAAGATCAACCAACTCCCAAGTATGGTTTCTCAAGATTGAATCAATCTCACTATTGACTGCCTCTTTCCAAAAGGATGTGTCCACAGATGACGTCGCTTCTTTTAATGTTTGACATGCATCTGCACATGCTCAAGTGTGTCCGCAAATAAAGAAATTTCAGATTAAATTTTTGGATCATTAACTCTCCAGTTTCAAATGATTTTTTTCCAAAAATATAGTTTCTTGATCGATCATTTTCTAAATCCAAATCCAAATCCGAAGCCGAACGAGTGACGATGACGACCGCGCGAGGCTTGTCTTGTTCTTGCCTCACTATCCACATAAAGGAATGATTCTCAATATAAGCATAAGAAAGTTCCTTTCTCCCACCAATGTGGGAGAAAACACTCCTCTTTAAAGTGAACTCACATTTTCACTTTTCCCTCCATTTTTCTTCCCTTCATTTTTCATTCATATTTTCACTTAGAACCCAACAAATATATTGTGAAGGAGTAATAGTTGTACTTTTTTTTTAATATTGATCCGTGTATACCAATTTAACTTATTCAGAATATATCCATACAAAAATAACTCAAACAAAATGAAATGGAAAAATAAAAATGTGCTCTTCATGAAACTAATATTCCAAGAGTTAGTGTACAGAAGATGTATAATTTTTCGCACACATTAACGTAGCTTCCAACGTCTGATATTGAAAGACATGATTTAAAATGTCGCTATTAATTAATGAAACTAATACTCCAAGTATTTGGTGAACTTGCAGGAATTTTCTACTTTATCTACAGGAAAATAGCTCAAAATGACATTGACGATGTGTTAGATCATCTAAGAAGGATCAAGAATGGAATTGATAAGAGTAGCATCAAGATTGATCAAATTGAGACACTTAACATGGAGCTAAGATTTGTGCAAACCTTTATAAAGTATCTTCATGTTATTTTGCCTGATTCCTTAGTCCAACTCAAAAAGAATGCCAAATTGATTGTAAAAACGCTTCACCGGGTTTGATGGAATTCCAGATGAATGAAAAAATAACTTTGATCTGGAAAGACTAGTATCACAATTGCTGAAATCCGCTGAAGTACATACCAGTTTAAGGTACAATTATGAGTTGGATGATTCCTATCTCTCGAAATATATGGATTGCCGCGGAAAGAATCTAAATGATGTACTGATGTGGGAATTGGTAGGTCTGACCCTTCATGAACAAATAAAGAAACCCTTTGGATAAAACAATTTATAAAGAAACTGAAAATTATTTAAAAGAAAATGAGATTTTTGAGATACTTATATGCCACGGAGATAAAAAAGATTAACCATGAGTAGCTGAAATGTTTGGAGACTCGAATTCAGTTCATGGCTAACATTATGGGACAGTTTTGTCTTGCTGTTTGGGTTAACGATGAAAATTCTTCAAATGAGGTTGAAGATGATATCTCGAGTAAACCTCCATATCTGTTATGCCTGATTGTGCTAGTAGAGCAGGAAATGAAGAAGATTTTTCTTGGTGAACAGAAGGTTCAAAGTTTACTCAATCAAGAACTTTCAAGGACAAGAAATTATCAAAGAGATTTTCACAATCATATCCATAGTCTCTTGGTGTATCTTAGGAGCAAATTGTTAGAAAAAATGAGTGTATCTCAAAAGGGAAGTGTCATCATTCTCTGGATATTAGTGTGAAAGAAATATCTACATTCAACCACCAAAGTGTCATAATAACCATATCAATGAGCCTCTATTTCTAGCCATTACAAGCCGTTATTAGAATTATGGCAACTACTATGGTGAAAACTTTATTTGTCATAAGTTACTTTTGGCTAATGTTCATAACAGATCTTTTCTCTTCATTGTCATTAACCCTTTGTAAATGACCAATTGAAAAGCCTTTAAATGCCTGTTACAATATCTTTATTCTTCTAATTAACTACTACTTATTAGAAATTGTTATCAGACATTGCAAAATTCCCTTGACTTGATCCTTCTATATATAGTCTCATCTTTCTAGCTTTTGAGAGATAGAAAGAGACCAATATAAATTCCCTGCTTCTTTACTATTATTTGGGTTTGATACTAAATTAAATTTTTGTTAAGTTTTGGTTCCTAGTTTAAGGCTAGAAGAGCCTATTGAATCCCGGGGGATACACCTATATTGGTGAAATTATTAGGATATACTATTAACCATGTGGTTTATTTTATAGTATTATGTTTTCATCACATGTAAAGATTATTTATTTTATTTAATAAAGTCTTTATTTGAATAGATCATTGTGTTAGCATGTATGTCATTTACTTATATAGTAGACGATTTTGTGTATGGAGTTATTTAACTCATGCACGGAAGATTAAAATTATCGGTTCTTATAAGTTATAAATTAATGTTCACAATCAAAGATGAAGTAGGACAAACATAGTGATGATTGTAGCACAAGATTAAATATAATTTGATCTTAATTATGGGAGTGGTACTATTCCAACTTCTTGTGCTAGTGCATTTCGTATGTACTGAATGGACCAAGTAGAGATGTCCTCTTATGTTCTGAATATTAATAAACAACTTCTCTAGTCCATTACATGTACTTATACTCTTAATCTTGATATAATTATTATGATCTATGTAGTTTGATTTTTTATTTTAATCTATTAAAAGGTGAGACTCTATTATGAGTCAATATATTCCTAATAGATTGGATAATAACAACTCACAATAATGAAATAATAATTAGTTGATAGAACTATGTCTCGGACTCGAGATAGATGACACCCCTTTATGGATGCTTATAAGTTTTCATGTGAAAACCCTGCAGGTAGATTTTATATCCGTCGCGTGAAATAAGTTAAGCATATAAAATAAAGGATTAAGTTAGTCAATAAATTAAATTTACAGAAAATTTGATTTATTTCATTGATTGGTGTCGGTAATTCTAACATGGGGAGTTAAATAAGATGTAATGGTAGATTTCAAAGTTAAATCGAGGAGTGCAATTACACATTTTTAGTAGAATAATTTATAATTTATTATGATATGGTAATTCATTCTTTTGTGAATTAATATCATAATTGAAATCCTCACTTAATAAATTTGCGGTCCCTACTATGACTGATTAATTAACCAATTTGAAAAGAAAAAAGGAGTAAGAAGGTTTTACATGATTTTGTTTTAATGGGAATTGTAACACCCCGTTCATTTTCGAACCTATGTTATTACCGTAACATTTATGGAATTATTTAAACTTGATATGGTTGGGGTATTACCCATTAATTTTAGTGGGTTGAGTTAGTCTTGTGCTAATGGGCTCAATTTAAGGCTCAATGATTAAGCAAAAGACATGGCCCAAACGAGAAAATGACCCATTCTACCTTTGACTAAGTAAACCCTCAATTATTGACCCATGTTTGGCTAAGGATGACCATTAAGGGACTATAAAAGGCAACAAAAATCAGATTTTATTCATTAAGACACACATGCAATTTCTAGATTTTTCCACTATATTCTCTCTTCTCACAAACCCTAAGCAACTATTCCCTTTGTACAAGATCACCTCTTTGCAAGCATTGGTAAGTGTGTAATCTTATGGTTTAATATATTATATGCATGAGAGGGTGTATAAATCATGTTGGTTATGTTGGCAAAGTGTTGAGAAGTCCACTATGTGTGAAACAATCTACTTTTGCTTAATCGGTAAAGGGTTTTGCCTTCTAAACTTGAAAGTGGACTTGAGATCTTGAAGGAAGTGAATTTAATGGATTAAATGTCAACATTTATGATGTGTTTATGTCCCTAACTTGATTTCTCTTTGTGTATAACATTTGGAATTGTTGTTGTGAAAATTGTGCATGGAATTGGTGGTGTATTGAAAGGAGGATGTAGTTTGGTGATGTTTATGTGCGTTGTGAAACCATGATTGTTTTTTGGCATCCAAGTTAATATAAAATATGAAAATATAAGCTTACTTATGGCCATGGACCATTTATTACAAAAAAGGACCCAAAAGAAACCCATTTTGGCCGAATCGGGCATCCGCCCTCGCAGATGGGGCACCTGCGGGCACAGATGCCAACGCAGGTGGCCCTGGACAGAGCCATATGGGCACCTGCAGCCGCACCTCACCCACCTGCGGGTGCAGGTGGCTCCATAGGTTATTCTATAATTTCATTTTGTTTGTTTTTGCATCTCTTTTACCCCCAAGGCCCCTATACCCTTCTTAGATGTAATCATCAACTCATGGTACCCTTTTAATGACTTTAAAGGAGTAGTCCGGAAGTATTTTGAGTTATATCAATTATGGATTTGTTGTTAATGTGTTATTGTGAACGGTATTTAAGTGACTTCACGGAGTAAATGTGACGTGGTGTTGAAGGGGAAGTGTAAAGTATAAACTTGGTGTGAAATGCTATCGATTTATGGTGTCTTGGTTGATGTGTGGCATGTTTTGGTGTTGTTGGTATGGTGATGCAGTAAATGGTATTGTAAGAGGGTGAAATGACGTTATATAGCAGTCACGTATCTCATTATCGTCTTATGCATTTGTAATGTAGGTAGTTGTTAACGTGAGCTCCATTATGTACTTGTGTTGTAGAGTAACACTTAAGGAAGGAGCTGTACTATTGTATTCACATATAGGATTGTGTATTCATATTGGGAAGATAAGGTACGTAAGGTTACTCTTTCCGTATCCTTGGCAGCACCTATTGTTCTCATTGTTACCTACTTGTTTCCATTTCGAAATGTTCCAACGTATCTCATTTCAGGTTTGACATATATTGTTATTCACATGTCTCTTATTCACTGACTAATGTTCCAAAGCTCTAATAATGTTATAACCACCAATATATCAATCTTACAAAAGTAAAGGAATGAAGTAATGCATAGTTGTTTACTGTTTGAGTACGGGTGGAAAGCTCAAAGGGGCACATAAGCCCAGCTAGAGATGATCCCGAATGATTATTGGATTTACGGGTGGAATATCAAAGGAGCACATAAGCCTAGCTAGAGCCGATCCCAATGATATGTTATGTTATTTCCTACTGATCAGCTTGGGGCCCGGGCTTTATATGAATGAATGATGAATCAATGAATGAATAAACGTAAAAGCAAAGAAAGTAATAAATATGATGTACATGGTTCCACACATACAGAATGGTGGTTTATCCATAATGATTATTCATTTGTATTTGATTCCATTTGGAGTTCTTGTATTTCAAGCAGTTATTTATGGCCTTACATACTCAGTACATTCTTTCGTATTGACGTCCCTTGGGGGACTTACCTTACCTGCTGCAGGCACAGGATCTAGTAGACCTCCACAGTAGGATACAGGTCATCTGCAGGCTGTTGGTGAGCTTCAGGCTGATTCGGGGCTTTTCGAGTCACATGTGTACATTTGTTTTGGTACTATGTAAATATTGTATATAGTGGGGACTTGTCCCGACTTTAGGTTGGTTATGTATCTGTTAGAGGCTTTGTAGACGTTATGGGACAAATGAAGGGATGTAAGGAATTTATGCTTTTGATGTGATCGCCCTAACGGCCAAGTTTCATATCTATTGAATGTTTTTCCATGACTTCCGCCATTGGTATCTTATAGACATATGTGATAGAGTGTTGTTTATTTAGTGACATGCATATGAGTGTACATGAATGAAGGTTGGTTCTCTCGGGCCTTAACGGCTTCGGGTGCCAGTCCGCCCCGTTGGAATTCTAGGCGTGATAGGAATAAAATCCTATTGATAATAGAAATCGAGTCAGCTATTAAACATTGGTCATAATGGACAAAAAACATTTATTGACTTAATGTTGAACTTAATGGTTAGGTCTTAATGGAAAAAAAAACGTGTGAAATAAATGGAGAAAAAATCCCTTACAACTTCAACTTCAGTTGGATGTATAGGGGCTGATTTTTCACCATTCAGACACACCTTGAGATCCTTTTTCCAAAAAATTTAAACTTGTCCACACAAGTATTGGTTGAGAAAGTTAGTCAGGAAGTAATAGAAGGCTGCAGACTTGGAGACCAAGGCATTGAATGAGTTTTTTGAAAGCTTCAACAGGTAAGTGCTTTCTTAATTTTGTTTAAGGTTATATTATCTAGTTAATATGTAAGTTTTGTGATCCATGAGAATTTCTTCCGCTGTGCATGTTCTATCAAATGGTATTAGTAGTCTTCTTACATATGCTAGATAATCTAAAATGAAATTACATGATTGCTCTACATGTTTTGATACCCACTGTATAAATCATGTGTTGCTGGTTGTTAATCATGTTGTGGATAATGCTAATGATTTATGTAATCTAAGTTTATCATCAAGAAAACTGAAAATGAAATTTTACATGTTTTTCTAAATTTCGTGAAAACTGATTTTCTGGATTAAGGGAAAAATTATAAAGAGTTATGACTATATCCAACTATAGTCATTACTCACATGCTCTAACAAGTAGTGTGGTAGCACGACAAAGCTATCCTGGCATTTTGTCTCACCCTCGCAAACCATTTTTTGCCGATAAATGTCAAATAGAATTTGTTAACTAAGGAAAAAACCCTTACACATCTTGAATGTGCCTAACCACCAACGTCATTCAAATGCCTTAAAAGTAGTGTAGCTGTAAGGACAAGCCGCGTGGGCAGCCTTGATGACCCTCGCAAGCAATCTTGTCGATGATTGCCAATTTGGTTTGGTAGGTTCATCAAAAATGATCCACTGATAAATTCTCACAAAAATGTGATCTAAGGCGATTTTTGGCCATTCAGAGTTATTTTGATGGGTTTTGGGCATTTTTATGTTTTCTGGTAAATTAAAAATTCTGAAAATACCTGGTCACCATAAGAAACAATGCTCTGACTACCTAGCCAAGCTGAAAAAATAAAGAAGCTACTTCTTTTTTAAAAAGTCGTTGAAACTTTTTTAGCGGTTGTTTCTTTCCAATTTTGGGCTATAGATTTGGGAGCCGCCAATCATGTCTGCAATCCTTTCCAGAGATTTCAGGAAACACGGTGCCTAAATGAGAATGAAGTTAATGTGTTTCAAGCAAATAGGGAGCCAACACCAACCTTAGGTATAGAAAATATTTCTTTTTTGTTCAGTAGTTCCAAAACTTTGGTTTTAAATAATGTCCTCTATGTACCTTCTATACGAAGGAATTTGCTTTTCGTTTCTAAAATAATGGATGTTGGTTACAACATTTATTTTAATAATAATTGTGTTGTTATTAGGTATAATAAGCATGTTATATATTCTATCCCTAGAGTAAATGATCTGTTTGTATTTGATGTGTCTCTAAATATGCTAAAAACAATGGAACTTAATAATGTTGATCAATCACATAAAAGAAAACATATTTCGAAATTGAGTGAAACCTACATATGGAACTTATGTCTAGGTCATATTAACAAAAATAGGATTTCAAGGTTGGTCTTGATGGACCTTTGATTCATTGAAAGTGGAGGCACTTCCAACTTGTGAATCTTGTTTAGAAGGAAAAATGACCAAGAGACCTTTTCCTTCTAAAGGAAATAGAGCCGGTAATAAGTTGGATCTGATTTATTTTGATTTGTGTGATCCTATAAATATACAAGCAAGAGGTGGTTTTGAGTATTTTGTGGATTTCACAGATGATTAATCAAAATATGGATATATTTATTTGTTGCGCCGTAAACCTGAATGCTTTGAAAAATTCGAAGAATTTAAGATAGAAACAGAAAAGTGACATAATAAACATATGAAAATATTATGATTTGATCGTGGTGGTGAATATCTTTCTGCAGTATTCAGTAAGTACCTATCAGAATCAGAAATTACATCTCAATATTCTGCTCCGAAAACACCATAACAAAATGGTGTGGCAGAACGAAGAAATAGAACTCTTATGGAAATTGTTAGATCAATGTTAAGTTATTCAGATTTGCCTTTTTCCTTTTGGGGGTATGCATTAGAAACTGCAAATTATATTCTGAACTTGGTTCCTTAAAAGTTGGTACCTTTAACCCCATCAGAATTGTGGAGTTGATGCAAGCCTAGTCTGTGGCATATTCGAGTTTGGGGTTGTCCAACACATGTGCTAAAAAGGAAAAGTGATAAATTGGAATCAAGGACGAAATTGTGTGTTTTTATTGGATATCCAAGAGAAATGAAAGGGGGTTTATTTTATTTTCCTAAGGAACAAAAGGTAATTGTTTTGACAAATGCCATATTTCTAGAAGAAGACTATCTAATGAACCATGTTCCTAGAAGTAAACTTGTTTCAAAGGAACTGAGCAGTAGAATAACGAATAATGAAATACAAGAACGAACTCCCCAAACTATTATTGACATACCATTGCGTCCACGTAGTGGGAGAAATGTCAATAGACAAGAAGTTGCGCAAGAGGTTGCACTTGATCAAACTCCTGACATCTCGCTATCTTAAAGTGGTGGGAGTAATATCGAGCAGCCTGCAATTATGGAGGAAAACATTCAGGATGTTCAGAATGTAGTTCTAGATGTAGCGGATCCTGTAGTGAATAGTCATCATAGTAGGAGAGTTATTAGAAAACATATACGGTTTACGCTCTTGGGAGAATCATACGATAGAATCCCAAAAGAGCCTAATACAGAACCCTTAAATTACGTCGAAGCACTACAGGATAAAGATGCTGAAGTGTGGATTGTTCCTATAAAATCTAAAATGGAGTCTATGTACTCCAATCAAGTCTGGGATCTTGTAGAACCACCTACGGGAGTCAAACCCATTGGCAGTAGATGGATTTATAAGAAAAAGAGAGGTATGGATGGAAAAATGCAAACTTTTAAGGCTAGACTTATTGCGAAAGGGTTTACTCAAAAAGAAGGAATTGATTATGAGGAAACCTTTTTGCCGGCAGCTAGCTTAAATCCATTAGGATTCTCTTATCCATTGCTACTCATTATGATTATGAGATTAGGCAAATGAATGTCAGGATGGCTTTTCTAAATGGAAGTCTTGATGAGTGCATCTATATAGTAGAACCAGAAGGTTTCATGGAAAGTGGTAATGTACACAAGTTTTGTAAACTTAAGAAATCCATTTATGGATTGAAACAGAAATCTAGGGCAGGGAATACTTGTTTTGACAATTCGATTAAGACTTCTGATTTTGATCAATGTGAAAATGAGCCATGCATCTACAAGAAATGGGATGGAGACTGAGTAGTATTTTTGGTTCTGTACGTAGATGACATCTGCTCATAGGAAATAATGTGAGCATGTTGAATTTTGTTAAGGACTGGCTGTCCTCGCGTTTTGATATGAAAGACTTGGGAGAAGCGGCTCATATCCTTGCGATCAAGCTCATGCGAGATCACAAACAAAGGATATTAGGCTTATCTTAAGCACTTTATATTGACACTATTCTTGCAAGGTTTAGCATGCAAAATTCCAAAAAGGGATTCCTTTCTTTTAGGCATAAAATTACTCTATCAAAGGATCAGTCGCCCAAAACGGCCAATGAGATAGTTAGAATAAAGGTGGTCCCTTATGCTTTTATTGTAGGGAGTACTATGTTATGCACTAGACCTAATATTTGCTTTGTTGTAAGCATGGTTAGCAGATTTAAGTCTAATCCTAGGCAAGAACATTGGACTGCAGTTAAGCATATAATCTAGTACCTGAAAAGGACTAGGAATTACATGCCTATTTTTCACTCTGACGATCTCCTATCTATTGGGTATACAGATTCAAACCTCTAGTTAGATAAAGATTCTAGAAAATCTACTTCAGGATATGTGGTTACTCGATGAGGTGGAGCCATAGTTTGGAGGAGCATAAAGCAATCAGGTGTTGCTGATTCCTCCATGAAGGTCGAACATGTAGCTGCCTCTAAGGTGGCTAAAGATGCTGTTGGATCGAAAATTTTCTGAAAGAGCTTAGAGTGGTTCCATCGATTCAAGCACCACTCACACTTTATTATGACAATAGTGGTACGGTTGCAAACTCGAAAGAACCACGAAGCCATAAAAGAAGTAAGCATATCGAGAGAAAATATCACTTGATTCGGGATATAACTCAAAAGGGTGATATGAGAGTTTTGAAGATTGAGTCGAAGAACAATTTGGTGGACCCATTTACAAAGGACTTAACTCGGAAGGTTTTTGATAAGCATGTTGAAGAAATGAACTCTAAATGCATGGTTATAAGTCAAAGTGGGAGATTGTTAGGATATACTATTAACCATGTGGTTTATATTATAGTATTATGTTTTCATCCCATGTAAAGACTATTTATTTTATTTAATTAATTTAATAAAGTTTTTATTTGAATAGATCATTGTGTTAACATGTGTGTCATTTACTTATATAGTAGACAATTTTGTATATGGAGTTATTTAACTCAAGCACAGAAGATTAAAATTTTCGGTTCTTATAAGTTATAAATTAATGTTCAAAATCAAAGATGAAGTAGGACAAACATCTTGATGATTATAGCATAAGATTAAATATAATTTGATCTTAATTATGGGAGTGATAATATTTCAACTTCTTGTGCTAGTGCATTTCGTATGTACTAAACGGACCAAGTAGAGATGTTCGCTTATGTTCTGAATATTAATAAACAACTTCTCTAGTCCATTACAAGTACTTATACTCTTAATCTTGATATAATTATTATGATATATATAGTTTGATTTATTATTTTAATCTATTAAAAGGTGAGACTATATTATGAGTCAATATATTCCTAATAGATTGGATAGTAACAAATCACACTAGTGAACTAATAATTAGTTGATAGAACTATGTCTCGGACTCGAGATAGATGACACCCCTTTATGGTTGCTTATAAGTTTTCATGTGAAAACCCTGTAGTTTGATTTTATATCCGTCATGTGAAATAAGTTAAACATATAAAATAAAGAATGAAGTTAGTCAATCAATTAAATTTTTAGAAAATTTAATTTAATTGATTGGTGTCGGTAATTCTAACATGGGGAGTTAAATAAGATGCAATGGTAGATTTCGAAATTAAATCGAGGAATGTAATTACAGATTTTTAGTAGAATAATTTATAATTTATTATGATATGGTAATTCATTCTTTTGTGAATTAATATCATAATTGGAAGTCTCACTTAATAAATTTGCATTCCCAACTATGCCTGATTAATTAACCAATTTGAAAACAAAAAAGTAGTAAGAATGTTTTACACGATTTTGTTTTAATAGGAATAAAATCCTATTGGTGATATAAATTAAGACACCTATTAAACATTGGAAAAAAGACATTTATTGACTTAATGTTGAACTTAATGGGCAGGTCTTAATGAAAAAATGACGTGTGAAAAAAAATGGAGAAAAAAACCCTTACAACTTCAACTTCAGTTGGATATATAGGGGCTGGTTTTTCACCATTCAGACACACCTTGAGATCCTTTTTCCAGAAAATTTTAACTTGTCCACACAAGTATTGGCTGAGAAAGTTAGTCAGGAAGTAGTAGGAAGTTGCAGAACTGCAGACCAAGGCATTGAATGAGTTTTGTGAAAGCTTCAACAAGTAAGTACTTTCTCAATTTTGTTTAAGGTTATATTATCTAGTTAATATGTAAGTTTTGTGATCCATGAGAATTGCTTCTGCTGTGCATGTTCTATTAGAAATATCCTTAAGAACAGCGTCTATCGGTATGCCTCAAGCTATGATGAATTCCCCAAGTGTTCGTGGAAAAAGTATTTTCCGTAAAGTTTACAACACAAACAGCTTGAGAACTTTCGTGATAATACCTCTGCTCTAAATATTAATGTGGCAATAGATTTCTTGTTGGTTTTCTTACTGATGTACCAATTAAATCCAAGGAGGTCAACCACCAAATACTTATTTATGATGGATCACAATTATATTAGTTTTTCTTACTAGCCAAACAATTAATTCAGGTGAATTGGTCCTTCAATCAATTATTCTTAAAAACTCATTACTACTATTATCCTGCATAAAACATATAACCATCGAGATTAAAATTATATGTGTATGTTGGATATACAATTTTTACACCATCAGGTAGAAGTGACAATACAACAACCCATAAATCTTCCTATCAAGTCTGATACACTAACACGAAAATAAAATGATACAAACTTACCATAATAAAGTTAAATCACACTAATAGTATAAAAGTTTCTTACACTATCATTATACGACACTAAATCTTATTTCTCGCAGCCGCTAATGTTTATACTTAGTGTAGGATGTCTACCACACACACCTTTTGGGATGCGATTCTTCCCCAATCTTGCTAACGCAGAATAATTTGCGTACCGAGATTCTATAAAAAATAGACTATGGTTGGTGGACTAGTGCGGTCCCTTTGGTACTCACTACTCAGTGTGTCTTCCACTATCAAAAAAAGTTAAGAAAAAACACATGATAAAAAGTGCTACAAATAGTAGAACCAAATGTACCAATCCATACAAATTTGGGCGGGTCAAAATGGGTCAAGATAACAAACGGGTCAAGACCCAACCCAACCCAAATTTGTTTGGGGCAAAATGGGTTGGGTCCAAACGGGTTAGGTAACGGGTTATAACCCAACCCGCCCAATTCTTACTAAAGTTTTAATTGCTTTATTTGTTCTTTTATAAATTTTTAGTATCGAATAAAAAAAAATTCTTTATTATGACTAAATATAACATATTAAATTAAAAAAAAG
This sequence comes from Capsicum rhomboideum, assembly GCA_031232105.1. Classification (NCBI taxonomy): domain Eukaryota; kingdom Viridiplantae; phylum Streptophyta; class Magnoliopsida; order Solanales; family Solanaceae; genus Capsicum; species Capsicum rhomboideum. The sequence goes on along the minus strand of CP124710.1, from coordinate 29,416,350 downwards.
TCTTTTTAAAATATTTTACCAAGATTTCTCAAAAATCGATTTGGGTTACATATCAACCCAAATTTTAATGGGTTGACATGGGTTGAGCTAATAAATGGGAGGGTCAATAACCAACCTAAACTTGAATGGGTTGGGTCGGGTTGGGCCGGTTGGGTTTGATTTTGCCACCTCTAACCCAACCTATCGGGAACAATTTAACCCATGAAAGAGTTTCACCCTTTAATAGGTCAAGACAACAAATATATGACATTGATCATAATACTTATATCAAAATTAAGAGTATAAGTACATTTGATGATCTGTAGAATTAGTTTATAAATAATCAGAACATAAACAATCATCTCTACTTGGTCAGTTCAATACACACAACGTGTACTAGCACAAGAAGTTGGAATACAATCATTCCCATAATCAAGATTAGATTATATTTAATCTTGTGCTACAATCATCAAGATGTTTGTCCAGCTTCATCTTTGATTTTGAACATAATATTTATACCTATAAGAACCGATGATTTAATCTTCCATGTATAAGCTAAACTCTATATAGAAAATCATCTACTATATAAGTAAATGGGCATATAGCTGAATATGTGATCTATTTAATTCTTTATTAAAATTAAATAAATATTTTGTTGTGGTAAATACTATATCCAAAATACATGGTTAATAGTATATATCGCAACAATCTTCCACTTAGACTTGTAACCATAATAATCGTTAGAATATACCATATCTAAACTAATGGTTAATGGTATATACCCTAACAATCTCCCACTTAGACTTTTATCCATAATAATTAGTAGAATATACCATATCTAAACTCATGGTTAATGGTATATACCCCAAAAGATGGTAACATATACATATTTAAAAGGAAGGATCAAGAATAAAATAAAAAGAAGAAAAAAGAACTTACATGAGAATCCAAAAGAAAAGGTACAAAGAAGATATATCAATATATAGGCCGAAACAGAGTATGGAGAAGCCGTGGAAAGAGAAATTAAGCTAGCGTTTGACCATAGATCCCCAAATATTTTTGACAAGTCATTTTTGGGTAAAGATTTGAGTGAAATTTCACTATGTGTTTGACCATAGGATTTGGGAAACATATTTCACTTTTAAAAGTTCACAAAAATTAGAATTTGGCCCAAATACTAGTATTTTCTAGTATCTGGGAATTTGGATTATTTGCCAAAAATATTTATCAAATAATGGCAAATTGTACGATCAAACACTATTTGCCAAGTTTTTTTCCAAAAACTACTTGGGAAATCTATGACCAAATGGGTCCAAAGCATTAAGGAGAAAACGTGGGGTGAAGAATGGTTAATTGGAGAAATTATGTGTTATAATGTATATTAATTGCATCATTATGTACTTAGCTGTCTCACAATTCCTTTAGGAAGGAATAAATGTAATAAATGCTAATAATAAAGAAAGAGATTTTTTAAAAGGTTTTAGAATAGAAAATGAGGAAAAATTTCAAAATTCTGAGAAAATAGATAAATAGTGATACTGGCCAATGAGGCATGCCAAATCTGTTGGAGAAAAAACGATCTCAAGCTCACTCAAGAACAAAATATTAGAAAGGAAAGAAGAAACTAGCAAGAAAGTGGAATGGAAGAGAGTTTTTATGGAATTGCAAGACTTTTTTTCTCGTTCCATTCATCACTGATAATGCTTTATAAATAGTCTTAAAACTCAACTAAAAATGCATAAATAAAGGGCACTAACTCAGTAGTGCTTTCAACTAAAAAGAGAAACTTAAGGACCAAATAACAACTACCCTAGACTAAGTCAAAAGGCAGTAAAATACTAAAAGAAAGCTGTAGTAACTTTTCTCCTTTTTTATTGAATCACTTATTCAACATTCCCCCTTGATTCAAAATCACTAACACCAAGCAATGATATGAAGTAGACATGCTTCTGATAGAGCAGTGCTTTTGTAAATATATCTGCTACTTGTTCATTGGTGCTGCAAAACTTCAACACAATGTCTTCTTTTTCCACCAGCTCATGAATAAAATGGAAGCGAATGTCGATGTGCTTTGTTCTTTCATGAAATGCAGGATTCTTAGTCATTGCAATATTGGATTTGTTGTCGCAGTAAATTTCTATCGCTTTCTCTTGCTTCTGGTTAAGATCAGCCAAAATTCTCCTAAGCCAAATGCATTGGTAAGCTGAAGAAGTTGTTGCGATATACTCTGCCTCTGAAGTCAACAATGTCGTCGTTTCTTGTTTCTTAGAACTCCATGTTATTGCACCTGATCCAAGACTGAAAGTGTTGCCCGATGTTCTTTTCTTATCATCCACCGAGCCTCCCCAATCACTATCAGTATAGCCTACCAATCTGAAATTTGAAACATGAGAATACCAAATACCATGTTCCAGTGTTCCAGCAACATAGAGTAAAATCTTTTTTGCAACTCCAAAATGATGCTTCGATGGATTGCTCATAAACCTTGAAACGACACCAACAGAGTATGAAATATCTGGACGAGTATAAAAAAAATAAATCAAACTTCCAACTAGACTTCTAAAACTTCTTACATTAGTTTGCCCAGTACCATCTTCCTACTGCAATTTTTCATTCATATTCATAGGTGTTGCTGTAGATTTACAATTGACCAGGCCAAATCTTTTAAGAAGGTCTAATGCATATATTTTTTGAGAAACAAATACGTCACCTTCTTCTTGTTTCACCTCAAGACAAAGGAAGTAATGCAACAAACTCAAATTTGTCATCTCAAATCTACTCATCATGCTAGATTTAAATTCAGCTACAGTAGAGTGAGATGAACCCATATAAATTATATCATCAACATAGAGGAATACAACAAGAAGATCATTGTTACCTCACTTTCTTAAGTACAGAGTAGGCTAACTTTCACTACTTTCAAACCCTTTTTAAAAAAAATAGGAATTGATTTTGCTATACCAAGCGTGTGGCACTTGTTTTAACCCATAAAGTGCCCTCCTCAGCTGGTACACCTTTTCCTCTTGGCCAGTGATTTCGAAACCTTGAGGTTGAGCAGCATAAACCTTCTCTTCCAGTTCACCATTCAAGAACACTGAATTAACATCATGTTGATAAAGTGACCATTTTAGTTGAGCAGACAAGGCTAAAATTGTTCTTACCATTTCAAATCGAGTAACAGGGGAAAATGTCTCTTCAAAATTAATGCCCTGTTGTTGCGAGTATCCTTTCATGACAAGTCTTGCCTTGTGTTTCTATACACTTCCATTTGCATGATACTTTGTTTGAATATCCACTTTAAGCCAACAATATTCTTTCCATTTGGCAAGTCGGTGAGCTGTCAGGCTTCATTTCTCTGTATTGCCATCAATTCTTCCTTTATTGCATTTTTCTACTCCTTATTTTCAATTGCTTATTTATAAAATATAGGATCTGAAACAATAAAAGAAAATTGAAAAGATTGATTAGAATAATTGGGTTTCTCTTTTCTAACTCTTGTTGATCTTCTTAGTGGAATTAGCTCAGCTGAAGGTTCTTCAAGTGTTGCAGATGTTACTGGTGCAATTTCTTCTTCAAGTGAATCTCGGGCAGCCTCTTGTCCTTCATCTAGAGAGACTTCAATGGGTATCGAAGTCTCCTATTGTACTTGTTTTTCACTCCAATTCCAACTTGGTTTTTCATCAAATACAACATTTATGCTAATTATCACTTTGTCACTAAGAGGGTTATATGACCTATGTGCTTTGGATTCAAGACAATAACCAATGAAAATACATTTTTGTGATTTTTCATCTAGTTTTTGATGAGTTTGAGAGTTAACCAAAGCATAAGCAATACACCCAAAAATTCATAAGTGGCTTACTGAAAAACTTGTACCTTTCCAAGCTTCATATGGAATTTGATTCATCATAGCCTTTCTAGGACATAGGTTCAGTAGGTACACTGAGGTTGCAACTGCTTCTGCCCAGTATTGGTTTGGAAGTCCCTTGCCTTTTAATAAACTTCTTGCCATTTCTACAACGGTACGATTCTTGCTCTCAGCTACACCATTTTGCTCCGATGTGTAGGGTGCAGTAAGTTCCCTGTGAATTCCAGAATCTTCAAAATAATGTACAAATTCATTAGATAAGAACTCACCACCTCTATCCATTCGGAGAGTTTTTATATGCAACCTACTCCGATTCTCCACTAAAGCCTTGTATTTCTAAAATTCTCAAAAACTTCTGATTTGTATTTCAGAAAATACACCCAACTCATGCGACTGAAATCATCTGTGATGAGTAAAAAATATCGACTTCCACCAATAGGTTCAATATTCATTGGACCACACAAATCTGCATGAATTAATTCTAGGCAAGTAGAAGCTCTCCAAGCCTTTCCAATAGGAAACAACTTTCTACTTTGTGTCCCATAAATGCAACCTTCCCATAAATCAAAAGAATTAATTTTTGGTAATCCAATGACCATACCTTCTTGGCCTAGAAACTTCATCCCCTTGAAATTGAGATGCCCATACCTTAAATGCCATAATTCAGAGTCATTTTTTACATCAGTAACCTAAGCAATTTTCAGCGATGAGCACATTAACCATCGTTTGGCCTGATTTTTTTTATCTTTAATAACACATGCTCCATCATCAAACAAAACTGAATATCCAATAGCCATTAATTGCCTAACACTCAATAAACTATGTGTCAAACTAGGAACAAATTGAACAGCATGAAGAAGCTTTACTTTACCATAGTTGCTTTTAATTGCTATTGTTCCTTTTCGTTCAGCTTGAAGGCCCTTGTTATCACCAAGCCTGACAGTCAATTTTTATATCTCATCAAGTTCTTTGAAGATCGACTTTATGCCTAACATATGGTTGGAGCAGCCGCTATCTACAAACCACATATCACTTGCAACTTCATTGATGTCACGATAATCCATGAATAACTTACTTTCTTCATTAGTTGCCTTGACATAATTTGCTTGTTTCTCCTTGTACCAGCAATCTGCTTGTACATGCCCGAATCTCTTGTAATGATAACATTATTTGCTACTTCTATTGACTCTTTGGTCATTGAAGTGCCTTTGTTCAAAGCCTCTGTCGTGGCCTCGACCTCGGCTATTCCCACGAAACGCACCTCTGCCTCATCCTCTTCCTATTGTTGCCTTATTATGATCTCTTGAATTGGGTGCCTCCACCATAAATTGAAATTCTTTTTCTTCCTGTTTTTCTGCTGACATGTTTATCCTTGCCTCATGGCCATGTAAAAAACCCATTAATTCATCGAATGAAAATTTTGACAAATCTTTGGACTTCTCAATTACAGCCACAACATGATCAAACTTAGGAGTTAAACTCCTTAGAGTTTTTTCAACAATAGTTTGATCAGTTATTTTGTCTCTGTATGACCTCATTTGACTAATAATAGTCATTGCTCTAGACAAGAAATCTTGGATAGATTCATTTCCTTTCATGATTAAAGTTTCAAACTCAGGCCAAAGAGTTTGGAGTTTTACAACTTTTACCGTTGAGGAGCCTTGAAATTCAATTTGCAAAATTCTCCATGCTTGCGTCGAAGTGGTGGCTTCTGCAATTCGGGAAAACTTCATCTCATGGACTGCCTGTTGAAGAAAGAACAATGCCTTTGCATCCTTATTTTTGTTTTCCTTCAGCCATTGCTCTTCATCCGGATTTGCATGCCCAGTCTCAATCAAGTCCCAAAGATCTTGTGACTTAAATAAATTCTTCATCTTGATACTCCAGAACTGATAGTTTTGTCTTGTAAAAATGGGGATGGCAGACTGAGATATGTTCAAAGAATTTCCATTGGAAGCCATGATTTTTTTTCTGTTAACAAACTCCTGAATCTAAACCTAGAGCTGATACCATAAATGTTGGAGAAAAAAAAGATCTCAAGCTCACTCCAGAACAAAATATTAGAAACAGAAGAAGAAACTAGCAAGGAAGTAGAATGGAAGAGAGTTTTCAGGAATTGCAAGACTCTTTTTGTCGTTTCATTCATCACTGATAATGCCTTATAAATAGGTTTACAACTCAACTAAAAATGCAGAAATAATGGGCACTAACTCAGTAGTGCTTTCAACTAAAAAGAGAAACTTAAGGACCAAATAACAACTACCCTAGGCTAAGTCAAAAAGCAGTAAAATACTAAAAGAAAGTTGCAGTAACTTTTCTTCTTCTTTTTTGAATCACTTATTCAACAAAATCAGCGTGCTCACATTCAACTTTATTATTAGGAAAAGGGTTAAAAATACCCTTCTACTTTTATTAATTGGTTAAATTTGCCCCTTGTTATACTATGGGGCTAAATATGCCCTTGTCATTACCAAACATCACATATTTACCCCTCAATTGGATGGAATCCCCAAATCGAATAAAAAAAATACAATTACACTTAAAATTACTCAATTATCTCTTTTAACCCGACCCGAACCACCTAATAATTTTAATCCGTCGAAATAACACCGAATAATTTTCAGTTACTATCACACATAACAATTTTCAAAGTTAGATACTAACACCGAACAATCTAAATACAATTTTCCCGAAGTTAGTATGGAAAAAATAAGAAAAGGTATGTGCGATGGTTGCACCTAACAAGTTTTAGTAACTAACACCGAACAATTTTCAATTTTCAGTTCGAAATAACCCATCGACATTTTAACCAATATCTTGAAGACATTTTAACCGTCCAAGTAAGGAACCATCACACTATCTTACATTTTTTCCTCCTTCCCCTCGACCTCTTTTCTTCAATAAAACTTAATTAATCTGCACTTTGAAGTGGTATTTTCTTTTTGGATATATATGTATGGTGTTTAATTAACAGGGAAAGCGTTCAATATCGGACCATATGCATGAAGCTGTGAAGTATATAAAAGAAATGCAAGAAAATATCAAGGAATTAGAGAAATAGGATTGGATGTTATTTCGATGGGTTAAAATTATTAGGTGGCTCGGGTCGGGTTAAAAGAGATAATTGGATTATTTTAAGTGAAATTGTGTCTTTTATTTGCTTTGGGGATTCCATCCAATTGAGGGGTAAATATGTAAATTTTGGTAATGGTCAGGGCATATTTGGCCCTATACTATAACGACAATGACATATTTGACCCGTAGTATAACAAGGGACAAATATAACTAATTAATGAAAGTAGAGGTGTATTTTTGACCCTTTTCCCTTATTATTTTATATAGATTTGAAGCAAGTGATGATTAGAGAAATCTTAGTGGCTCAATTGGTTATTTACCTGAACTCCACCTTGATGGTGAGGGTTCGATTTCCCACATCGTGATCTCCTTTTATAAAAAAATGCAAAAAAATAAAACAAGCATGATTTTCTTCTAGGATATTCTCTGTTAGAAATTCTTTTCTGGTTCTTCTCCACTGAGACTGTTTGAAACTTTTGGGTGGTTCTTTTCCATTGAGATTTTGTTTGTTCTCCTGGAGTCAAGACCCAATTTCTCAGGTCATGATAGCACCTACTATAACCCACCAGTTGGTAAGCCAATCCATAATCCGGAATAACTAGTAACAGACTATCAAGAGAAAAGAAAGAAAGCAGCGGAATGAATATGATAAAGAGACTACTATATAAAAAGCAACCCCAAGACCTGGTGAAGTCAGTACAAGAGATTCTAATACAACAGGAGTACAAAGTGGAATACACAGTCAATATATATACAAAGCCGTCTCTGAAATATAAAATAGAGATCAAACTAACAATATGAGGGAGAGTAGGAATACTCCGAACGTCAGGAGCTCACCCCAAATCTCTGATCCATAGCTGCTCCGTACGATACACATATCAACGGCGAGAACTCATACTATAATCTGCAGGCTGCAGAAGAGTAGCATCAGTACCAAACACATAGTACTCAGTAGGCATCGGCTGATTGAGCTCCAAAGATAATGAAAGCATAAATAACATGTAAGCAAGAATATAACTGCAGGCAACTATCCAGGAAAACTAAGTATAATGAGGATAATGGAGCAATAAGGATACACTATCCTATTCTAACAGTATTCAAGAACTAAAGTACAGTACCGTATATCACTAGCCAATATACCAAAGAAGAGTGAAAGAAGGATATATAGTAGTATACAAGGCCAAAGAATACATATACAATATGAATATACAAAGAAAGAGAGGGATATACGGTAATACCATATATATATATATATATATATATATATATATATATATATATATATATATATATATATATATATATATACATATAGGACTAACTCATAACCTGAGGGAGTCAACCAAATATCTCAAGGATCATAACCAAGTAGGCAAGCCAATACAAGCATAATCAGGGTCCCTAACCATAATGTCTAATCGTGAGGTAACTATCCATAAATTAATTTAACATAGAAAAGGAAAGGGATCAGAAACATAACGATAACCTTGGGTACCAGTCCATAATCATCCTGCCACGAACGAACCATAATAACAACTAGTAAAGTAACCAGCTAGTTCAAACAAAATAATACCTAACTGGGCCCCCATAAGCCCGAAAGGTTCAAACAAACACTCAACAAATAGTAATCATAGCTTATACCTATACAACCCTCATAGAGACGATAGATATCAGCTCAGTAGCTCGCAAAGGCACGGCCTACAGCAACCATCCCTCTTTAGAACTATGGTTCACAGATGAAGGGGGCCCTTGGGGACTCGGGATGTCCGTATACACAACTTGGTCCTGAATCAGGACTTCTAATAATCATCATAATCAATCTACACCGTCCAGTATCGGAGAGAAGTATAAGTATAATAAGTGCATAGACTTGAACCGTGACTAAAAGGGTGTAATTCTGTAAATCCATTGCCCGAGATCAAGTTTAGGACTAAATCGGCATAATAGCATAAAAAGGGTCAGAATCTCTCTCGGTTGAAGTAAGTAGTAGTGGGAAAAGAGTGGATTTATAATAGACTGAAATCAACCTCGGTCTAATTTCCAAAACAACATTTTTAGTTACAAAGCTCATAATTTATTAAATAAGGTGGTACGATTCAAGTTGTAAAAGAATCTGTTTTAAAAGTGAAAAGTGGGAATAAATCCCTTTTTAGCAAACAGTAGTAAAATCAAGGTTTTGGTCGGAATCGTACCACTAAGTGAGCATAAATGTGCCCTAAAGTATGCATTCCATCACTAGTATCTAAACAATACATCTATAAGCACCTAAGCATCTATAAACTATAAACTAGGATCATGCGAGTACAGCTGGTACTATAACCATGACCTCGGGCCCAACAGTACATAATAAAGCCTTATAACCCAAGAAACTATGATAATCAAAGACATAAAATCACTACAAGGCTCTAATCGGGGAAATACCGTCCAAATCACTAAGTCAAATGGTAAGTCTTACATTAAAGGATCCTTAACATCAAACTATGGTTAGCATGCATATAATCAAGGATAATATGGTTCTAGGGCCATAACGGGTATCTTAGGCTAGGGTTCGGATCACCTTTCTATTCCAAGTTCCCTAAATAGATTATGTCATGATATACTAGTCATAATTTGATCCTATAATCCCTACCTAGCATGCAATCTATGCAACACACAATCTCATAGAGAAAAGTAGACTTAAGCCTACATCAAAGCCAAACTACAATCTCGTATCACCCGCGAATAACTCACCTTTGCTCCACAATCCTGAAATGTCGCCACACTATCAAATTAACAATCTACAAGTTAATAGGAGTAAAACGATATCCATATTGCTATATAAAACTCCGGACCTAAAATCGGGTAAAAAAATGGGCCCGTGGGGCTTGCTAACAAAATCCCAAAATTAAATCTGTCACCAGGTCCCTAGAAGGACAAGGAATGTGTGCTTAAAAGTTGAGCACAAATAGAGTATAAATCGGGGCCCAAATCAGCCCACACAGTTAAGGAATTAAAGACCTAATTTCTAAGAATTTACAATGAAAAATGACGGAATTTATTGGGGAAAATAATGGAAAATGTCCAAGGAATGTTGAACTAGCTTACCTTAGTTTCAATGGATGATTTCCCACACTTTCCCACATCCCAACCTCTCAAAAATAAAGTAAAAACCCTAGAGAAATAAGGGAAAATTAGGATAAGAAGAGGATTTTAATACCAGCAGTCACCACTAAAGTGGTCACTTGGCTTCTAAAGCGGCTACTAACCGCTAAAGCAGCTGGTGCAAAAAGGTGAGTGGCCGCTAAAACGGCACCCTAGAGCTTAAACGACGTCTAATAAAGCGGGCCTTGACCATTAAAGCGGACCTCAGTAGAGTAGCCAAGGCCGCTAAAGTGGATCCTAGACTACTTTAGCGGTCACACCAAATATCAGGCATCAGAATTTTGCTAAGTCCAAATGGACTCCAGCCGGGTAGTTGGGATTCATTCGGAACCCTGTGCGCATAAGCGAACTATGCTACCATACAAAATTCGACATTCCAAACTCAACGGAACCATCAAAATTTCCATCCAAGGTCGTTTCGATTAAATATGGGGTCCACACCTATAGTTTTGTTTTAACCAAATTCTACCTAATAGCCCAAAATGAGTCTGAAAGCCTCAAGACCCAGACAAAGGGTCCCCCTAGCCTAAAATCAACATTTTCGAAGCTGATGACACTGTAGGAATTCTCATTCGAGGCTGTTTACTAGGAGTTTTGGTCCGAGATCAATTCCAGTGAAAGCTCCAAAATGAGGAAATGAGCCAAAATTCCAAACGAACTGTTCGATAATCAAATCGACAGCTTCAGCAAGTCATAAATGACCTGTTGCCGCTAGGGGAAGACTCAAAACACCAAAAAAGCACAGAAATCAAAAAATAATCGAAAGGGTCATTACAATATCCACTACTAAAAGGACTTTTATCCGCGAAAGTCAGTGTATCGAAGGAGCCCAAAAGATCGAAAGGATGAGATACTAGGCCCGCCTTCTAAGAAAAAGACTCCCCAGATAACCTCTAAGGCAAACCAATGCTTGCAAGGGATTTCACCAAAGGTATCCCTTTTTCACCAACTTCCTTACTCTACCTTTGGAAGTGCCACAGACTCAATCTCAACAACCAACTGGCCTCCAACTGAACCGAGGACGACTGAAACACGTAAACCCAAACCACGACATGCTGACATCACACCGAACAAGTACAACCAAGAAGATACTCAACCAAGCTAAGGATAACCAAGACATGAATCACACAGCTAACTCCAAACTCTAAATCTAAACTTTTCTCGCCCTTCTAAATCTAATGACTACTCTGAACCACGTAGAATCCTTCTCGCATCATCTGAGTCTTATTTGTGCAACCACATTACACTAACCTCGAAAGATTGAAGCTGGTATACTGAAAATCCATAATGGAAAGCATAAAAATAAGCCCATAAGGTGCAACCTGGACACACAAATGAAGATGATTAAAGCTTGCAATCTCTAGCCAAAGCTACAACTTGTCCGGATAACCTTTGAAACCAACAATCATGAATCCCAAGCATAATTTTTCAAAGCTGAATGATCCACTCCAAAATGCCCCACTGACTGTGGGTAAAACCATGCTAAGCCCACTTCTTCTGCTGAGAATACAGTCAAAATTCTGACAAACACTGAGAACCAAAGTCAAGAGTATTAGAAACCAATGTCGTATGACAATGGACTATCCCTTGAGCATTAATCAAGCATAACCCATCTGAGATGAAGATAACCAAACTGGTAGGTAAGGAGTAGGCTTAGTCGGCCTATAGATGAAGTCTCAACTGAGCCAAATTTCAAAATGGAGGTTGCAACCAAGCTCCAATCCATAGCTGAGATCTCAACACCGAAGCTGAACCGCTCGATCTCAACTGTCCAAACCAATCCTATTGACGACTAAACATCCAAATTCCAAAATCTATCATAACCTTCAAGCCATCATTTTAAGGCATCAAAATCCAAAACTGAAGCCCACAAGACTTTGCTATGATCAAATACTCAAACTAATCTCATTATCAGAAATCAAGCATATTCCCTAATGGTTCCCATAAGAACTGAAACTGAAATGTCACTGAAGAACATAATCATAACGAAGGAAAACCACCGGCTGAAGACGCAAGCAATCAACTCCACATCTTTTGAAGGGCATAATGCATCAAGGCGTAACCAAGAACTCACCAAGGCTGGAAATAGTACTAATGATAGCCAAAACTCGAGCAGCTCAGAGAAATACAACCTTAGCCTAAATTTGGTCAAACGAACACTCAATACATGACAAAGAATACTCGTAAGTACATATCACCAAGATGAAGCACTCCACGAAGTAATATTAGGCCGAACAAATGTTGAGATTAGAATTTTCTAAATTCACCTACTTACCCTAACTTTAACTTGGTTGAACCATGAACCGCATCACAGGAAGAACGGAGTACCCAACTCACTATCAACATCAAGATCAAGACCACTACCAAGCAATGAACTATCCAAATCAGAAGAACAAATCTAAAATTTATCAACCATGGGAATGGACTATAAAAAAGGATAGCCAATGCTAGAATCTCAACAGACCAGAAAAGCAAGCCTTAGGCTTTTCAACATCAAAAACAGGCGATAGGACCGAATTACCAATTCTAGAACCACAACAAAACCATAGAAGATAACCTACCTCCACTTTCATAACTCACTCAACAATCGATCTAACCTTGCCAACAGAGAAGGAAAACAACACCAAGGTAGCTGTCTAAGCCAAACGGACAAGAATTGCAAGAAAGGGATACTAACTAGATGACACTAGCCTAGCCGTCTATCGGGTAAGAATTAATTACCTCCAAAGTAATAATCGCTCTAATAACAACACTAGCATAGAGTGTAGGAGGCACCAAAATGAAAAACCGCAATTATTACCACTCTATAACCATAACAAGGCCAATATGCCAAAGAAAATTGGACTTTAACTCAAGTGCTACACCCCAAGGAAAAAACCACAATACTAATCCACTCAATCCACTACTAAAAGAATTCATTTACGAGGGTAGTCAAATAAGCATAAATTTACACAAAGGCATACAACAATCAGTATAGTAATAAAGGCATATAATCATCAATGGGTATGAAAACCCCAAATTAACTCAAATAGAACTAAAGGTAGGAAATCAAAGGCGCACCTATCATGGTGGAAATCCAAAGTCATAGTCCTGGCCTGCCCGAAGAAGTAAGAATCTGAATGCATCAAAACCCAAACTGAGCGTCTGAATGACCAACTAAGGCATTGTGCACTACCTCTAACTGAAGGTGCCACATCTCTATGAGACTGATTTGGATGAGCTGAATGCCTAATAATCCCATGCCGGAGACACTCTATGGACCAGTGACTGGTCTTTATGCAGTCATAACAAGCCCCTGATGCCCTAACCTGGCGAGAAACACAAGTTGACCCTAACTGGATGATAAACTGACACCTGAGATACTCTAAACTGAAATGATCATCCTCTCCGCACTCACAACATACCTCAGGAGCTCTAAGCTGGCGAGGAATAAGTGTTAACCCTATCTAAACAACTAACTCACATCTAGGGCACTCCCTAGACCAATGGACAATCTTGCTACAATCAAAACAGGCTCCTAGAACACTCTGATGTATTATACCTGCTGACCCAAAATGGCCACCAAGGCCTGAAGATCTATACCAAATACTCCGTAATGTCTGACGAGAACTCTAACCATTGTGACAACTATGATCTACCTGAGAGCAACCAATAAGGTGAGGTGCTACCTGTACAGTCCCAATAGGTGGCAAGTGATGTTGATCCCTGCTGGGAGGGTCCATACTCTGGGACGAAATACCAATAATATTGTACTGATGACATGCCCTATTATCACCACCTCCATATGTCTCAATACATATATATTTGTGATTCTCGCATGATCAACAACCTGAGGGAAAGAAGACACAGTTGCTATCAAATGCTCTGAAGCCAAGTGGAGTGGCAAAGTTAACCCTCTAATAAATCCACGCACCATCTCATTCTTTGAAGGATATTGTATCAGAGTATGTCTGGCCTACTAAAAAAAACCCAATCTCAACCACTGAAATAGACAAGAAGCCCTACTGAACACCAATAAACCCAACTCTTGTTTGAGAACCACTCGATAAACCAGACATCACCTCTGGCTGTGAAGTATCGGTAAAAAGGGTCAAAATTCCTAACACTGAATCCTGCAAAGCTAGAGGCGGTCACAAACTCTACTAGAACCTGAGTTGGCCGTAAATCCTCTGACAGATGTTGAAGATCCTCGATATTAATCTCTAACTCTCTAGCCCGATGTTAAGCTGAGACTCTGGTAACACTCGCTGAAGTCCTATTTGCATCTATCCATTAGCTTGTTCCATCAATCTAGGAAAGAATGGAGTAAAATAAAGTACTAGAGGTTCACAGAAATACAGACACATGGCAAGGAGTCAAGAATAGAATTTCCTAAGAATACCCTCCTAAAGATAGGATACAGACGTCTCTGTACCAATCCGCAGGACTGCATTAGACATTTAGCTCTTCTACCAACACACCAGTAAACCTAGGATCTGTTACCAATTTGTCAGGACCCAATTTCTCATGTCATGAAGGCACCTACTATAATCCACCAGTAGGTAACCCAACCCATAATCTGAAACAACTAGTAACGGACTATTAAGAGAAATGAAAAAAAGCAACAGAATGAATATGATAAAGAGACTACTATATATAAAGCAACCCCAAGACCTGGTGAAGTTATTACAAGAGCTTCTAATACAACAGAAGTACAAAGTGGAATACAGAGTCAATATTTATACAAAGCCGTCTCTGAAATACAAAATAGAGATCAAACTAACAATATGAGGGAGAGCAGGAATACTCTGAACGTCAGTAGCTCACCCCAAATATCTGATCCATAACTGCTCTGCACGATACACACATCAAAAGAGAGAACTCGTACTATAATCTATTGGCTGCAGAAATATAGCATGAATACCAAATATGTGGTACTCAGAAGGCATCGGCCGACTGAGCTGTAAAGATAATGCAAGCATAAATAATATGTAAGCAAGAATATAACTGCAATCAATTATCCAGGAAAACTAAGCATAATAAGGGTAATGGAGCAATAAGGATACACTATCCTATTCTAACAATATTCAGAAACTAAAGTACAATATCGTATATCACTAGCCAATATACCAATGAAGAGTGAAAGAAGGATATATAGTAGTATAATATATATATATATATATATATATATATATATATATATATATACATACATACATACATATAGGACTAACTCAAAGGTAATAACCTGAGAGAGTCAACCTAATATATCAAGGATCATAACCAAGTAGGGAAGCTAATACTAACATAACCAGGGTCCCTAACCATAATGTCTAACCGTGAGGTAACTATCGATAATGTAATTTACCATAGAAAAGGAAAGGGATCAGAAACATACCGAACACCTCGAGTACCAGTCCATAATCATCCTGCCATGAACTAACCATAATAACCAACAGTAAAGTAACCAGTTAGTCCAGAAAAACAATACCTAATCAAGCCCCCATAAGTCCGAAAGGTTCAAGTAAACACTCAGCAAACAACAATCATAGCTTATACCTATACAATCCCCCATAATGTCGATAGATATAAGCACCAAGCAATCACACTGGTGATAGGCAATGCATATGAATGAATGAATACAACATAAAACAATAGTACCATACCCAATCTAAGTGCCATAATATACCAAGTATATACACCTCCTCCAACTCAGTAGCTCGCAAAGGCAGAACCTATGGCGACCATCCCTCTCCGACACTGTGGCTCATGGATGAAGGGCACCTAGGCGACTCGAGATATTCATAGACACTGTCTGGACCCAAATAAGGACTTCTAATAACCATCATAATCAATCTACTTCATCCAGTACCAGAGAGAGATATAAGTATGCTAAGTGCAAGGACTCGAACCATGACTATAAGGGTGTAAGTTTGTAAATCCATTGCCCGAGATGAAGTTCAGGACTAAATCGACATAATAGCATAGAAAGGGTCAGAATCTTTCTCGATCAAAGTAAGTAGTAGTGGTAAAAGAGTGAATTTATAATGGACCGAAATCAACCTCGGTCTAATTTTAAAAATAACATTTTTAGTTTCGAAGCTCATAATTCATTAAATAAGGTGGTACAATTTCCATTGTAAAGAATCCGTTTTAAAAGTGAAAAGTAAGAATAAATTCCTTTTTAGCCAACAGTAGTAAAATCAAGGTTTTGGTCAGAATCGTGCCACTAAGTGAGCATAAATGCTCCCTAAAGTATGCATGACATCACTAGTATCCAAACAATAAAACCATAAGCACCTAAGCATCTATAAACTAGAATCATGCCCTCTTTAAGGGAAAAATACTCACCTGGAGTCCAACTGGTATCGTAACCATGGCCTCAGGCCGAACAGTACATAATAAAGCCTCATAACCCAGGAAACTATGGTAATCAAGGACATAAAATCACTATAAGGCTCTAATTGGGGAAATACTGTCCAAATCACTAAGTCAAATGGTAAGTCTTACATTAAAGGACCCTAAACATTAAACGATGGTTAACATGCCTATAATCAAGGATAATATGGTTGTAGGGCCATAACGGGTATCCTAGGCTAAGGTTTGGATCACATTTCTATCCCAAGTTTCCTAAATAGACTAAGTCAGGGTATACTATTCATAATTCGATCCTATAATCCCAACCTAGCATGCAATCTATACAATACACAATCTCATAGAGAAAAGTAGATCGAAGCCTACATCGAAGCCGAACTGTAATCTCGGATCGCTCCCCTTTGCTTCACGATCCCAAAATGTCGCCATGTTATCAAATTAACAATCTACACATTAATAGGAGTAAAACGATACCCATATTGCTATATAGAACTCCGAGCCAAAAATTGGGTCAAAATGGGCCTGTGGGGCCCGCTAATGGAATATCAAAATTAAATCTGTCACGAGGTACCTCGAAAGACAAGGAATATGTGCTCAAAGGTTGAGCACAAATAGAATATAAATTGGGGCCCAAATCAGCCCACAGGGTTGAGGAATTAAAGACCTAATTTCTAAGAATTTACAATGAAAAAGGATGGAATTTGATGGGGAAAATAATGAAAAATGACCAAGGAGTGTCGAACTAGCTTACCTTAGCTTCAATGGATGATTTTCCACACTTTCCCACGTCTCAATCTCTAAAAAATAAAGGAAAAGCCGTCGAGAAATGAGGAAAAATCGGGTGAAGAAGGGGATTTTAACACTAGCAGTCACCGCTAAAGCGGTCACTTGGCCGCTATAATGCCCACCACTAAAACAACTACTGAACGCTAAATTGGCTGGTGCAAAAAGGCGAGTGGCCGCTAAAGCGGCACCCTGGATGCTTAATCGATGTCCGCTAAAGCAGACCTTAACCGAGTAGCCAAGGCAAAGTGGCTCAAGGTTGATAAAGTAACCACTGCTAAAGCGACTCCTAGACCGCTTTAACGGTCACACCAGATATCAGGCGTCAGATTTTTGCTAAGTCCAAATGGACTTCGGTCGGGTGTTCGGGATTCATTCGGAACCCCCTGCACACAAATGAACTATGTTACTATACCAAATTCGACTAAAATAACTCAACAAAACCATCAAAATTTCCATTCGAGGCCGTTTTGACTAAATATGGGGTCCACACCTATAGTTTCGTTTTAACCAAATTCTATCCAATAGCCTAAAATGAGTTTGGAAGCCTCAGAACCCAGACCAAGGGTCCCCCTAGCCTAAAATCAACATTCCAAAGCTGATGGCACTGTTGGAATTCTCATCCGAGTCCATTTACTAGGAGTTTTAGTTTGAGACCAATTCCTTAACAGCAAAAGGTCCAAAATAGGGAAATGAGCCTAAAATCCAAATAAATTGTCTGATAATCGAACCGACAGTTCCAACAAGTCATAAATGACCTGTTGTCGCTATGGGAAGACTCAAAATGCCATAAATGTATCAAGAAAATAACCGGGAGGGTTGTTACACTTGGTTTTTGTTCATCATCTAAGAATGAGAATGATCGATGAGTGTCGACAAAGATGTAACATTACCATGTTGGTCTAAATATAACAAATGGCCCGGTAAATCCTTTAGAGTTTTCTATATATTTTTGTAGTCCTGAAATACATGATGACCTGATTCCTGCATTAACAGGATATGTAGGAGCCCTAACGGTTTAGTCACGCCCCCTAGGAAACGGAAACTGGGGCAGAATATTGAGAAGGAATCTCGAAAATTTCGAAGAAAAAAGATCATCCTCCAGCAGACATATCGAAGACTGCTTTTATTTTCTCTTTTTTTTTTATTGGTTCCTTTTATTTTTGCATTTTTTTAATTTTTTATTTTCTCTTTGTTTTTTAATTTCTTTATTTATTGTTCCTTTTCTTTTCTTTTTCCTTTTTTTTTTGTTTATTTATTTATTCTTTATTTTTTTTCTTCTTTTTCATTCATTTTTTCTCAAATCATAATATTCTTTATTTTTTCACCACAAGATAATTTCATATTTTTGGTTCTTTTTTTTCTTTTCTTTGTTATTTATTTGATTCTCTTTTATTTTTTATTTGCTTCAGTCCGTAATGATATCATCACAATATATCTATATACTATCATGATATCATTGATGTCTGCTTCAATCATTAGTCAGACCTCCATGATACCATCACAGTATATCTATTTACCATCACGGTATCATTGATGTTTGCTTCAATCCTCTAGTCAGATCTCCATGATACCATAATAGTATATATATACTGACATGGTATCATTGGGGTTTGCTTCAGTTTGTAATAATAGCATAACAACATATCTATATACTGTCATGGTATCATTGATGTCTACTTCAATCTTTCAGTGAGACCTCCATGATACCATTACAGTATATCTATATATTGTCATGGTATCATTGATGTATGCTTAAATCCTTAGTGGGACCTCCATGATACAATGGGACCTTCATGATACCATCACAGTTTATCTATATAACGTCATGGTATCATCGATGTCTGCTTCAATCCTTCAGTAGACCTCCATGATACCATCACAGTATATATATACTGACATGGTATCATTGAGGTTAGCTTCAGTCTGTAATGACACCATAACAGTATATCTATATAATCCTTAGTGAGACCTCCATGATACCATCACAGTATATTTATATAACAATATATCTATATACTTTCATGGCATCATTGATATCTGCTTCAATCCTTAGTAGGACCCTCTATGATACCATAACAGTATATCGATATACTGTTATGGTATCATTAATGTCTTTTTTAATCCTACAGTCAGACCTCCATGATACCATCACAATATATATATTGGCATGGTATCATTGAGATTTGTTTCAGTCTGTAATGATACCACAATAATATACCTATATACTGTCGTGATATCATTAATGTTAGCTTTAACCCTTCAGTGAGACGTCCTCCATGATACCATCACAGTATATCTATATACTAATATAATATCATTGAGGTTTGATTTAGTCTGTAATGACACCATCTAATCCTTCAATAAGATATGCTTCAATCATTCTTAATTATTTATACTTTATTTTATATTTTTAGTAATCTAAAAATGATTAGATAATATCTTTATATTTTATTTTATTTTTAAAAAGAGATGCATACTAAAAAATAGATATCTAATAAAAAAATAATAAGATAAAACAAAACAAAAATAAGAGCCAACAAGAGAAAAATTTAAAATAAATAAGTTGGTGCACATCAGTAGTTTTCTTATTTATTTCTTCTCGAGATCTAGTTATTTAATTTTAATTTTTATTAATTTAGAAATAGTAAATTCATTTTTTATTTTTGATATTTTATTTTTCATTTTTTTTTAAAACAACAAAAATCCAGAAAGTGACAAAAATTTAAAAAAAGATAAACAAAAACAAGAATTAGGAGAAAGAATGTCAAAAGCAAGAAATAAAATAAAATAAAAAAAGAAAGAAATAAACAATTAAAGAAAAGAAAAAGTCCTATAAACTCTAGAGCAACAATATTTGACTTTTTTTTCAGTAATGAGGCGCCGAATAAAAAGACGGCTGATTGTTGTTGTTGCTCGCTATGTGGGCATGTCAAGTAAATACTTTAGCCGAATTGGCATTTTTAGAGTTATTAAGGAGGGGATATTGAGATGTAAATAATTTAAATTTGGAAAAAAAATCAAAATATATATTCTTAGATTGTATATTGTAAGTTATAGCAATATTATTTAAATTGTAATTAATAATAATTTTTAAAATAAAAAAAATGATTTAATAACAGTTTTAAAATAAAAAATTTAAATGTTAACCACCCTCATATTTTTCTCAAAATAGCTTAATATAAAAAAGAATAAATCGTTTTTTAAAAAATAGGATATCAATCACTCCATATTTCTCTCAAAACAGTTACTTCCTTATTTTACTTTTTCACAGTTAAAGCAGATTCTTCTTCTTATTCTTCATTCGAATTTTACTTCATCAATGTTGGTCAGATCAGAATTAAGATCGGAAAGCAATTCAAATTTTCCCAAATTGTTGGTCTTATTCGTCGAATTTTTTTTTAATTAAAATACAGATTTACTCATTTAGATTGCAATGAATCGTTGTTCCATATCCATAAAATGGTTGATGTTGTTTATAGATTTAATGGACTCCATATGATTTATCATTTTCACTTTGAAAATTTGTTGTATATATAAACTGGTTGATATACCATTTTCATACACTATTTTTGGATATGAAATGTATATACAAATTGGTTTCATACTAATAAGTTAAGCTATTTAGTGGACTCCATATGATTTCACAATTTTTTATACATTAAAAAAAGATTTCATACACTTTTGTAAATTGATTTACCATTTTCATACATCTTTTTGTGTATATAACTGATTTATCTTTTGCATAAACTTTTTTTTCTGTGTATGAAATGTGCATAAAGATTGATTTTATATTGATAATTTTACCTACTGTGTAAATTTTATATGATTTATCATTTTCATACATAAAAAAAAAAAATTTAATATTACACCGCTGCTATCTACGCCAGAAATCAGGTAGTTGACTAGAGAATGTTGTCGGCCGAAAACAGAAAGTGAAGGAGTTGTATGTAAAATTGAGAGAGAAATTTCTACACAAAATCAAATAAAAAAAAATATAAAGATAAAAAACTTATAAATTAAAATCACAAAATCCAAAAATCTGATGGAGATTACATTTGATTTGTATATTCTTAGAAAAGAGGAAAAATGAAGAGAAAATATAGAGAGGAGTGGAGAGAGAAGTAAAATAATGAAATACAGAGAGAAGTAAATAAATGAAGGAGTAAAAAAAAGAGAAAGATCTGATTGAAAAGGGATTAAATACACTCTTTTTACTCTTCTAATGAATGTCTATAAATTAATTAATGATAAAAAATTACCACACTAAAAAATAAAAATTTTAGTATAATTTTTTAAATCTGTTATGATTTATAATTTAAAACACAATTCAATAATTATAAAAAGTATATTTATAACTTGCAATTAAGAATCTAAAAAATACATATAAGATAATTTTCACTTACATTTTTATCTATTTTATGTACTTTGCCCTTTATTTTTCCCTCATTTCAGCCGACCCAAGCCCACCTTCCTAAATACCCCAGCCCATTACCCAATATTTACTTCTTATACACGTGCCCACATATATTCCCATCCACCTCACACTCCCTCTCACACGTGTCCGCGGACACACCCTCCATGCACTCCCCCCTCTGCTCTCTCTTTCCCCCTTTCTCTCTCCCTGATTCTTTTCTCTCCCTCAAGAACCCAAAAAAAAACCGCTAGTACACCCTCAGTCAACATAAAACAACAGCTCAACCTCCGTCAATCCTCAACCAAACCAAATCCCTCTCCGATCCTGTCAATTCCTCTTGGATTCCGTCAAAACGTTCAAATCCGATGTTTAAAAAATATTCCAGAAGTTTCATCCTTCGGGATGACTCAATTGGTTTGGAGGGTGGTTATCCATATGGATGACTCGGGATTGATCTCCCTTAATGTCTTTTGAGTCGAGCCTGTTGCACAGAGCTTTTTTAGTGCAGTTTAAAGTTTAAATTTCTTGTGTGGTTTACAGGCTATTACATATTGGGGGTTTATCGAATGCTCATAAAGTGCTCATCATAAAGTGCTCACTCAAAAGGCAGAGATTGTGGCAAAAGTTGTAGCAGCTGCGGGTTATCTGGTGTTCTAAAAAAACTCCAACGTTCCAATTCCGAAATTTGCGGTGATTTTCTATCCGTTTCTCGCAAAATCGTACTATCACAGTACATACTTGTGGGAATCTCATTGGTTCACCAAAGATTTTTTCATTTTCCAAAATTACTTTTAATTTTTTTTATCCCAAATGCATCAATTTCGTGAAATTTCGTACTGAACAAGTATGTATGTGGGCGATTCCAATTGGATTAGGGAAGAATTTCTAATTTCCCCAATGCTTTTACCCTGATTTCATTGGAAATTCCAAATTCGTACTAATATTGGCTTTGATTTCTAGTAATAAATTATAGGTGAACTAGTTTTCCTTATACGGAATAACATGATTAATTCCTTTCGAAAAAATGACACAGCGTGACCTTATTTAGATAAAATTAGCAATAAATAGCCAAGTTTTTTATTTTTGGCAAATAATGACTTTTTTCCATTTGGTCGGCTTTTTCATAGCCAACTTTTGTATTTTTATTATTATTTTTCCTTTTTTTTTTTTTTAATAAATTGAATATGTCACATACTGATATGAAGAGTATTAGTGCCTCTATTTTTTGTTTTGTTATTTCTCTTTCTATTCAACTGTTTTTTCATGTTCTTCTTCTTGTCTCCATCACTCTATTACTACATTAATCCATTTTACCAAATGATTTTGGGGTATTAGGAAAACCGAATCCAAAGAAAATTTGATTTTCCCCCAAAAAATTTAGGAATTTTGTGATATATATGGTTAGTTGGATTTTTCTGTTATACAAATTATTTTAGTGATATTGTTGGAAACATAATGGGTAAGAGGTTCACCTAAAATCTTGCGAAAAATCGGGATGATGATCTTGATTTTGTAGATTGTCCACATAGTGGTTTAAAAAATAAGACTACATGGTATACTAACTGCTACGGATTACAATATGAAACTAAGATTTTGCACCACTTTTTCTTTCTTGCTGTAAATGTTTAGTTGTATTTCTCCTTCACAATACCACTTGATATTGTTGATAGGAATGAATATCAACTTGACGAAAAATCCAACAAATCCCGTCACAGCAAAACGAATCGCGGTACAAATTACGCTGTTTCATGATGAAATCGGAAAAAAACGAAAGCATGTAGAAAATCATGATGATGACAACGAGGATGTGACATCGTTTTATGAAATGGATGAATAATCTACTCATAATAATCGTCATCCTCAGAAAAAGAATTTAAAATAAAAAACTTGTCTTTTTTTTTTTTAGGAATACATTAATGTATACAAAAGCTTAATGGGTCCTTCGTGTTAATTATTGTCTTGATGTTAAAACACTTTGTAAATACAAAATGAGTTGTTCTTGAAGTACATAATTCATGCGGGTCCAATTTAGCTTTTTGGAGGTATGCATTAACTTATACACAAGTGTATTTTTTGCACACAAAATGGGTTGGGTTCTCCTCAATAGATGGGTTTTCTTTGTTTTGTTGTTAGATAGTTCAGTGACTTTTTTAATTCATGAAATTTGTTTTTGAAGCAGAAATAATGTGTGCATTCACTTAGTTAAGATTGTACATCAATCGTATACATAATATTTGTTGTATTCATGAATAAATACACATGTTAATATTGTATTCATCTTAGTTAATTTTTTAATTCAAGAAATATTATATATTTTTAGTTAAGATTGCATTTAGTTAATATTGATATGTATACATACAAGTTAATAAGGTCGTGGATAATTGATGTAATATGGTAGTGGATAATTAACTTGCCCTACTTTTGTGCCAATTGGGAACACGCCATAAAAAATTTTCAACCAAAAAATTACCATTTTTTAATTAATTGGCTAATAATTGCCAATTTTTTTTAAGGCTAAAATTTGCTAATATGTTTGGGTTATAAGTTGCCAATTATATGTACCTTTGGTACGTACGCATCAATTCCTCATTCCTTTGGTCTATTTACAATGTGTAAAAAGGCCAAATGATTGAAGTTTCCTCTTCTTGATAATCTGATGATGTCTTAACATTATGGTCCTGTTCATCTGAGAGTTGTTTGAGTCATTTCTTTGATATATGCTAATCTTCATCTCCTTTTGTTGCATGAAATTGCATCTGAGTCCTCCTAATCCATTGCATACTCCAATATGCCAAAGAGGCCAAATATCGAGTCCAAGCCTCAAAGACCAAGTCCAAAAGGACTGATTTGCACTAGTATACAGCAGTATACAGTTATGCATGAGATATGCAGGTTATGTGAGCTAGTATACGGGGTCAAAAGAGGAGGAATTGAAAAAGGGAAGCTAATATATAGGCTTTATACACTGGTATACAATGTGTATGGAAAAACAAGAAGGAAGAAGAAGTTGATATACATGGATGTGTACACTGCAAGAGATGGACCAAAGTCCATAAAAATTGAGTCCAAAACTGGACAGATTCAATATGGGCCCAAAAGAGGCTCAAATCTTAACCTTTCTCCCTTTTATTTATTAGTAATTCATATTTGATTATTTGTTTGTAATTCGCTCTTAATTTAATTGATCTAAATAAATTCCTCAAGTATTGCCGTTTAGGTTCTATCTTTGATTTTTATGTGTGAAGTTGCTCAATTAGTCATTGTTTTAAATTTACTCATAATAAATGAATTTTTTCTTCCTAAGTTTTTTCTAAATAATTTTTCTGTCGTGAGAACAACGGTTTCTTTCATCCATGGCCAATTAGGAACACTCAAGTTAAAAGAGAAATTCTTTGGAGTAAAGATATTTTTCTTGAAATGGATTTCTTTTTCTCCAAGACTTTAAAAGATTAGCTTCAAGTTCTTATGATTAAAAAACTTTCATCATAATGTGGTTGACTTCTTGAAAAGAGTTTATTCGAAGTATCTTGCCCTTATATGGCTTTTCATTCCTTTAGCGTAAAGTGCTCATTTTTTTAATGGATAAAATGAATCTATTTCTTTATAAATTTATCTTTCAAAGTTAGTCACTTTTATAAGGTCAGTTAAATTGTCTTTTGGTCAACCATTTTAACGACGTTTTTTAGTGCCTTAAAAACCTTTTCAAGGAGAATCCTTACCCATTTTTCTTTGATTTTAAGGATTTGTTTCTATTTTCAAATCCTTAACATATTTCTTAAGTTTTTCTTGATGTTTACTATAAAAAAATCAAGTGGTGATTCTGTGACTTCTTAAATTATTTTCCTTTAAATTTTGTAATAGGATAAAATGGTCTAAAATCCCTCCAACCTTTACCCGAAATCCCAACTACACACTCCACCTTCACGGGTATCTTATCACCCCCTGAATTTATTATTTCTCTATTTAACATCCCCCCTCCCTAATTGCTGACCTGTCATGGGAGGTGAGTAGACCCTCTCTAGACGTGTTAGTTGAAGCTGAAACACTCCAAAATATTTTTTTTTTAAAAAAGCCACGTGTATAATACACGTGAACAAATAATTTTTTTTAACAATTTATTCTTTTCCAATGGTCATCTTCCCCAAGTTTATATAACCTTCTTCTCCACCATTAAGCCTTGACAAATACCTTCATTTTTTACAATTTTCTTCTAAAAACCCTAGGGTTTTGTTGTTAATGCTAATTTCTAATTTAATTCTTGAAGTTAGGATTTGTAATTTGGTCTAATCTGGTCCAATTTCTTATTTAGAGTTCATAATTTGTTCTTTGATTTTGTCGAAATTCATCAAATGAAAAATGCGGGATTGAATAAGCTTTGTATAGATGAATCAGACCCAATGCTCAACGTTGTAGCGAGATGCAAACATGACATTTTACTGAATTTACAAACTTCTTGATCGAAATCAAATTCGGGAAGATGATTTTGATCTTGCCCCTTCTATAGTGTATGTGTTTTTCATTGTATTCTTGTTCCACTTTAAACTCAATTGATGCTAATGTACTATTTTTCTTTATTTTCAGTCTTAAAATTATAAATCTTTTCAATGGAGGGATAAAGAAGAATTGAATTCAAGATCAAATTTTATCCTTCCTAGATTGGTGAACAAAATCAAAGAATGGAACAAGAATTATGGTTTAGACAGGTCCAAATTGACAACATGATTAACTCTAATTTGATATTGGAGAGGAGGCTCAATGGAAGATGGAAATGGTGTAGGTTCAATAGGAAGATATTTTTATGTATTTTGATTTGTGTTGTTGCTATGTTCATCAGCAACAAATCTGTTCAAAGTAGTTAGATTGCCAATCTATGTGATAAATTTTGTATCTCTCTCTCTCTATATATATATGTCAGATGATGTTATGTTGTGATGTGTATTGTGTAAATTGTTCAATTGAGGCATATTCAATTGAAGCTTGTGTAAATTGTTTACACTTAAGCTTGTAATTACAACTGTTGTGCCAACACAACTATATAGCCAACACCACCATTTGTAAACACAACTGTTGTGACAATACAAGTTTACAACACCACCATCTCAACTGAATAGCCCACACAAGTAAACACAATTGAACACAATATAGCTAACACCACTATTTGTAAACACAACTGTTAAGACAACACAAGTTTACAACACCACCATCTCAACTGAATAGCCCACACACGTAAACACAATTGAACACAACATCACCATTCATTCAAACTTCAACATAATTATTTATATAAAATAAAGTCACATTCATAAAGCCTCACATAAGGCAACATTTACCAACAAACAAAACCAAAAATAGTAGGCCCTTAATCAGTTTAACATCACCATTCTTAAAGACAAAATAAAAACTGTTTGCATGTTAACTGGACTAACTTAAAATAGTTCTTAAATACATCAACATCACTATAATATCCATGACATCTTTGTCTGTGAAGAAGTGTTATTTTGGCTTGGATTATTTGAACTACTTTCCACTATTTTCTTTCTCCTCTTCTCTTTAAGCTCTTGTAGTTTTCTTGTTGAGATTGCTGTTTTGCCATTCCTTTTCAGCTTACTTGTAGTACTTGGTGTATAACCAATGACAACAGTTACATCTGCTGATCTTGTCCCCTTTGCTTGACCAGTAGAGTAGATCTTACTGCTTGGCATGCCAGGATGTAATGATTATTATAACTTAGCTCAATAATCAAGATATAACAAAGACTTACAATTTACACAAGATATACCAAAGACTTACATTCAGGACTTTGAAGCCATTTTCAGCTCGGAACACAACCATTCCCATTACTCTTGTCCTTTTGTATGGAGCTGTATTTCTCCTACCACTACCCATTCCTCTTTTAGTAGTAGTAGCTATTGAAGATGATTCATAACATTCAGGAGGAGCAGAAGAGGATGCATGGAAAATTGTAGGTGCAGGAGGTGCTGTAGGTAGCGAAGGTGCACTAGGTGCTACTGATGTTGCCTTGTTTGATCTTCCTCTTTTTTTTTCTAAAGGCGCACTTTGTGATTGTACTGATGGGGTTTTCTGTAAATAAAGAGAAAGTTATATAAACTAAAATAATTAGTTATAAGATATTAAAATCAAGTGCAAATATTACCGTTGGTTTACCTCTTTCCCTGCCTGAACTAGTAGGTGCTGCTGCTTATGGTGTACTAGGTGCAACAGTTGATGGTGCACTTGGTCTACCTCTTTCCCTACCTAAACCAGTAGGTGCTGCTGCTAATAGTGCACTAGGTGCAGCAGTTAATGGTGTACAAGGTCTTGTTGATCGTACTCTAAAACATGGAGATGACTCAACACCTTCTCTTTGTGGACACCCTCTCTTGTTATGGCGTCTATCATGACACACACTACATGTCATTGCAAGTTCAGTTCTAGACAATTTCCCAGATTTCTTTGTTTCTTCATCTTTTTTCCTCCTAACCTTAAATGCCCTGCCAGGCATGCTTGTGATTTCTGGTGGTGCAATAGTGGTGTTTGAAGAAACTGGCCACATTTTCATGTTTGTTAGTGGTTTAAGAACATTGGCATAAGTCCTCAAGTAAGTTTCTTTACAGTAGCAACTGTCAATATAGTCATAAAGAGAGTACTTCTTGAATAATAATGCAGCCACAACATGTGCACATGGTATTCCCTTTAACTGCCACACCCTACAACTACAAGTACTCCTGACAATATCCACTTTGTGTTGACAAGGACCTTCTTTCACTTCAAACCCATAAATTCCATTAAACTCAATGGTACAGTCTATAGATCTTTCTATGTTCTCCTCTAAAATCTTCAAGGATATTGGAGAGTAACTAGACTGCCAAGTACTTGGGAACTCCCTTAAAGTGGCTATTCTTGTCATCATCTTCACTCTGATTTCTTTAAGCATGGTAATGATGGTCTTGTGCCTAGCTGCCAAGATCCATGCATTAAAATACTTAGACATGTTTTTGTCCACAGAATCACACTTCACTTTAGTGTTGAAGTAAAGCTTGCACCAATAATTAATATTGTAGTACATTAATTCATTCATCATTCTTTCTGGACCAATCAACTTCATCTTCTCTATGTTTTTCCTTAATTAAGACTCAAATGTATTCTTGGCCATCTTCTAAAATTGTTATCTTCTTTAAATACCCCTCCAGTCCTTAGCCCAATCAGCTAAGATGTGCCTTGCACACCTTCTATGTTAACTTTGAGGTAACACCTCATGAATTGCTGCAAATAGTCCCTGTAGTACACATACCATAAACAAGGTGATAATTAGAACATAATTACATATAAAAGTTGAAACTAAAATTTTCCTTAACATAAAAAGTACACATACCTTTTACATATCTATAATCAACGTAAGACTTTCGCCATCTCCAAGTCCTAGGTTATCACTTATGCACTTGACAAACCAAGTTTATGAGTTTATGTTATCCTTTTCAACTACTACCCAAGCAAGTGGAAGCATTTTGTTATTACCATCCTTGGCCACAACAACTAACAATTGGCCTTTACAAACACCAACCTATGCACTTCCTACAATGTACCCATGCCTTCTTCAAAGCATCAAAACAAATGTAAAAACTCTGAAATATTGGTTTCCTAAATGCATCAGGTTCACCAACTTTTGCAACACAACTGATCCCTAGATTTGTCCTCAACAGTTCATCCTTGTAGTCAAGAATTCTTCCAAATTCTACAACATGATCACCCATTATTTCTTTCAATACTTTAACTCTTGATCTTCTCACAGTAGTGTTGCCAACATAAAGTTTGAAATTTTTCCTAATCAACTCTTACAACTTGAATACTCATATGTTTAGTTACTCAATTATTCTTTTTTATATAGGCTTCAACTAAAAACTTTGCATTGCACAAGTGATTTCTGATTGTCTTGTTGCAAGTATGCTTTGGATTGTAAGATTTTATCATGAAATCATTTGTTGTCTTGTCAAGACCTGCATACAAAATTCATGGACAACCATCTTTGCATCTAACTCATTTTTTTTTGGCTCATTCACCTACTTCTCCACAGGAGCCCTCTTTCTTAATGCATATTTAGTCACTGTTTTTCTAAATTCATTCACATCTTTAAACACCATACCCAACTTCCACACAACTTTCTTTGTAATAGGGTCATGAATGATTTTCTTAGCTGTTGACCTCCTCTTTCTTGACAACTTTATAGTTCTTGCCCTACCAGATACAACCACATCATGTTCATCATCACCACAATACTCATCTTTATCTAATTCAAAACTACCCTCATTAGAACTTGCAAAGTAAGGCTTATCACCTCCTAGCCTTCTTTTATAACTTACTTTACCTGTTTCAGTTTATCAAAACCTAGATCTGGTCCAGCTTTACCGACTGGTACCTGTACATTGTCAGCTGGTACTCTTTCTTTTCTTTTCTTCCTTTGAAACTTCCTCTTTCCAGCCCTCAACTCCTTAACCTCCTCATGTACATCACTACCATACTCCTACTCATCATCATCTCCAACTAATTTTGTTTCAGATTCAACACTATCCTCAGTTGAATAATCAGAACCCTCTACTTCTTCTTCTGAGAAATCACATCCAGCAGGACCAACATCTATATCATCATCTGCAGTAGCACTAGGTGTTGTAGCACTATCTTTAGTAGCACTATCTGCAGTAGCATGAGGTGTGGTAGTGAAAGAAGGTGTGATTGAAAAATTAGTAAAAAAGTCCTTCATGTTTAAATGGTCCTCACCTACCCTAAAGTTATGCTTTGTATTAAAAGCTGAACCAGATTCCCCTATATCTCTATGACTACCATTTTCCGATAACATAGGGCCCATAATTGGATCATCAACCAAATGGGTGACAAATACCTCCACTTCATCCCCATCTTCCAAGGAACACATCATGTCTAAAATATCCATATCATTATCAACATCTACCAAAATACCACTGTTAGGTGGTTTAATACTAAAGGTGCAGGTTGTGCTATATCCCATTTTTCTAATATAGTCTGTCAACTCAAAATATGACATCTTATCTACATCAACATTAAAAAATTCAGTAATTTTTCCACCATTATATACTGGTTCCCCACTACTTAAATCAAACACCCCACCATGGTACCACCTTAAAATAATCAAAGTAAACCCATTCATCTCTTACCTGAAGGCAATTAAGAAAGCAAAATAGGAATTACTAGACTAGACATAGTAGCATAGTTAGCATAGAAGCATTATCAACAATCAAGCATTACCCGACTTAATCACACATTATACGACTTAATGCAACATTACCAGACTTAAATAATAAATAAAAATCCTAATTACATGACAATATTAATGTAATAAAGTATAATTTGAACAATGAAACAACATAATACTAAGACGCACATAAACGCAACATTATGCAACTTAGACGAGAAAGAAAAAACCTAATTTCATTATTATTGTAATATGGTATAATTGAACACCTACACAACATAAATAGTGAAATGCACATGCTATTACACACAATTAATTTCTTAATTTTTTGAATTAACAGTAAACCGTAAAAAAACCCTAATCCAGAATTGCTTGACATAAATAATTAAGAAAAAACTCTAATTACATGCAATTATGAATGTAATATGTTGTTAATTGAACAACTACATAACATAATAGTAAGACGTAGAACTTAATGTCACACAATTAACTTAATTTCACACAATTAACTTCTTAATTTTTGGGATTAACAATAAACCCTAATTAAGCACAAACTCGATTTAGGGCACAAAAACTTAACTTTAATGAATTGAAGAAGTAATAACTAGATAACCTTCGAAATCGACACACACCCTCAGTTCATTAGTAAGATTCGACAGTAAAAGTGAAAAGAAAACAAAAAAGGGCATGAAATCATGAAGAGAAAGGAAAAAGGGAGATGAAAAAAGGGAAAAATATATTAAAATATGTATATGTAATGGGGTATAATCATTTAGGAGCTAAAATAAAAGGTTGGAGTGGGACCCGTGTGTGTAAACACGTATATAAGTTTATTTGGTTTATGTGGACATGTCAACACTTGAGGGGTATTAAATAGTGAAATAATAAGTTCAGGTGGGGTGATAGGACACCCGTAAAGGTGTAGTGTGTAGTTGGAATTTAGGGTAAAGGTTGGGGGGGGGGGGTAGACCATTTTTAAAAAGTGAAATAATTTTTTCTGCCTCTCTTTAAAAGAGATTTTGAAAAGGGATAAATAAGCACTATTAACTAGAATGATTCACGAAAGTGTCCATTTCCAGTGGTCCGACATGTGTACTCAAGCTTTACAAAGCTCAAGGTTGTATTGATTCAAGTTCTAATTCTGACTCTTCATATTGATGGTCAGGGTTTACAGTTTATTGTGATACTTTTAGGGTTGGTTTGGGTTGTGTGTTGATGCAGCAGATTGCAAATGATATTTTGAGGGTGATTTATGAAATTGTATTGAGCAGGGAAGATAAGAAGGTGACCTTAGATCCAGATGGTATGTTGAGGATCAGGGGTCATATCTGTGTTCCGACGATCAAAGGGTGGATTTGATTGATGATGGAAGAGGCCTATTAGTCTAGGTTTTTCATTCCTCTAAGGGCAGCTAAGTTATATGGAGCTTTGAAGCAACATTACTAGTGGGACTGGATGAAGGGAGATATTATGGACTTTGCAATTGGTTTATAGCGTACATTCTAGGGGTTTGGTTTTATGATCGCTTCTTCCCGGTTCAGATGTCTCTTAGTGCAGAGATGTTGGCCCAAATTTGTATTCTGAAGATAGTCCATTTGAATGGGGTCCCAGTTTCTATCATTTATGATCATGGTACTTAGTCCACATCATATTTCTTAAGGCCTATTCAAAGAAAGTTTTATAGCCAAGTTGAGCTTAGAAAAATGTTTCACCCTCATACTGATGGTCAGTTTGAGTGGACCATTCAGGTTCTAGATGACATACTTCAGATCTGTGTTATTAATTTTGAAGGTCAGTGGTACCAGTTTACTTGGGTGGATTTTGCATATTACAAAAGTTACTATTTAAGTATTCAGATAATTCTATTTAAGGAATTATATGGTAGGAGGTGCAGGTCATTGATAGGTTGGTTTGGTGCCTTCGGGGTTAGACCACACATGGAGCATTGACCTATTACATGATTTCATAGATAGAGTTGAGATGATTCAAGAGATACAATGTGTAGCTCAGAGTAGGTAAAATAGCTATGTTGTCTAAAAGGTGCAAGACTTGGTATTTTCAGGAGATACTCGGTAGATATTTTACTAAGACAACTCTCATTTGAGTCCGGAATGACATTTTTAGTTGGGTAGCATATTTGGTTTATATTCACGAGACTGTGAACGAACCCCGAGGATCTATTTAGGACATAGAAATCCTTGACCAAAACTATTGGTGCGGCCGCTTTTGTGGAGGTAGGCTCACACCAGCAAAGCCGCTTTTGCGGGGGAGGTCCTCTTTTTTTGAGGCTACTAATGTTAGTACCTTTTGCTTAAGCCGGGCTTTTACCACTTTAGAGGAACAACCTTTGTAGAGCTTTAGCTGTTTTAGTAGAGAATGTACTGTGCACCCGACTTTGCTTAAGCAGAGCTTTTTCTACTTTAGCAATTGTCCTTTTTAAAAATTTCCTCCGCTTTTATAAAGGTCTTGAATGTTGATGTCTTCCGCTTTTACAGAAGTCTTTTTGCTTAAGTGACACCACTTTTGGGGAAAATTCACCGCATAAGCAAGGGTCCTTGAATATATATATATACACACCTCA
This sequence comes from Capsicum rhomboideum, assembly GCA_031232105.1. Taxonomy (NCBI): domain Eukaryota; kingdom Viridiplantae; phylum Streptophyta; class Magnoliopsida; order Solanales; family Solanaceae; genus Capsicum; species Capsicum rhomboideum. The sequence continues at coordinate 29,382,929 of CP124710.1, read as the reverse complement.
TCTTCTCGAACACTTCCCATTTTCACTCTAAGTGTTTTGGAGCTCGGTTATAGAAAGAAACTAGTGGTTCTTGGAAGATTCATTATCGGATAAGGTCAATTCCTCCTCCATGTAATATTATCATCTTTATCTCTCATATTTTCTATTTTTAATTCGCCATTTGGTTTCTTAGATCCTTGTTTTTTAGCCATTGAAGCTCTGCTATTTTATATTATCACTCCATCTCTCATCTTTTCTATCTTTAATTCGCGATTTGGATTTTTGGATTCTTGTTTTTTTGCCATTAAAGTGTACTTTATAGATCAATTGAGGTCCAAATTCCATTCTAACTTAGTCTAACTTCTATGCATGAGTTTCCTACCCATGAGGGAAGATAATTGCGACTTTAATTTTGGTTTTCATTATAGGCCCCTAGGGTTGATTTTTGACCTGATCTATCGCTGAATTTCATATTTATAATATGGGTACTATTTTCCTCGTCTTAATGGTTAGATTGTGTTTTTGATAGCACGACGACTTTCTAAGGTCGAGCAAAAGGGAAAGGTAGCTCCTTGTCAGCCCAAGACTACTGGTCGGCTTCAAGGTAGGCTACAGTCTACTTTCTTTTAGACTTAGCTCTACAAAATGGTATAGTTTATTAATAGTATATGGGGTAGGGGATTTCTAGGATAAGATTAAGTTTATTTCACTATTTATGATACTATTGGCCTACTTTGGTGATTATAGAGTAGAAATTTTCTTGCGCCTTAGATTAAAATACTTGCTATAGTGTTAGGATTAGGTTAGGGATACTTATATGCTTGCTATAATGTTATATTAGGTTAGGGATCCATAGTATAGGTTGGGATAGGATTTCATGGTAGAATGTCTCTTATCAATCGGTTTAACTTTATGTTGTATTTCTACTTCTAGTTTTCTTATTATATCTTGGTAACGTGGGCTCGAGATTGTGGAACTACATTGGATGGACCCTAGTTAGTGCTACTTTGTCTTAGAGGGTGACTTTACCCTATTTGTGGATAAATAGATATATACATACATACATATATATATATATATATATATATATATATATATATATATATAGACACACACACACACACACACATATATATATATGAATACATACTTATACTTGTGTTGACATGCATACACTCATTTACAAATATACATATATTGTGGTATGATTCAGAGGAAAATACTGATTTCTTCAGGTTCTTAAATGAAAGAGAAGCGTACTACCCTTACCACTGGTTGAAGTCATTTTAAGATAAAAGATTTGTATCATTTCTATCACTCATTTATCAGTTTGAAAGTATTGTACCATCTTACTATGAATTTTTGATTTTCTGAAAGTTTGTAACATCTTATCACAGATTTTTAAGATGAAAAGACTGTTCTACGTTAAATTTGGACCAAGGGACTTTTCTGGTCCATTTCTCCATTTGTTTTCTTTTATTTCTATTGAGGAGATGAGTGAGTCAGATGAGAATTTTTGGGTGGCTTGAGATATATCTTTCAGGTTTTATTTTACTTTTCTGCATTGCATATATTGAGAGAGAGAGAGAGAAAGAGAGAGGCTCGAGGTATTGCCGATCATGTTTACTTTTCTGCACTGTCCACATGATTCATTGCATCATCCTACATTGCACTGCATATTCCTCTAATTGTACATGTATTCTGTGTATACTTCTACTACTACTTATTTTAGTTGATCCTTGTTATGTTAGACTTCTAGGTTAGCTTTCAATGTGTAGATCTCTTTTCATGTCATTTATAATTTATATTTTCTTTTGAGCTCAGTTAGTCTATGATGCCTACTGGGTACCACATATTTTGGTACTCATACTACACTTCTGCATATTCTTACATGATTTAAATCCTAGTATTAGTCTTGCCCACTGATTCTGCTTGTTCAGGAGTTCCTTGCTTGGAGTTGTGGTGAACACTTGAAGTCTGAATGCGTGCTCATCTCCTTCATGTATTTTAGTAGCTATATTTTGAGCACTCTGTACAAACACGTATTAGTGTATAGCTTATTTTAGTACTAAGTGGCTCTTGTACCAGTATCACTAGGTTCGAGGTTGGTTTTCATTGTATAGTTTGTCTCCCTTATTTCTATGAGGCTCATTTTTGTATATTTTCATACCTGATATGTATATAATATATCTAGTGGTCCATTGTTCTCACTTCTGCTTCTTTTATTATCTTTTGGCTATTACTTTCTGTATATGGCTGGAGGCTGACTTACCTACTGAAAGGTTTATAATAGGTATCATCATGGCCCAATTTCAGATCGTGACATTTTTACAATAAATATTAATAAATCGGACACACATCTTCCTTGAACTTAGTGGTAGATTAAATGATTTAAATCTTTCACAAGGTCAAGGGTTCGAGACTCGTATCTAGGACAAGCAGTTCCCTTTTATGGAGAGGTATTCTAAAATACCTTTTTGCAACTTTCATTTAATCCTTCACATCATTTGTGTTTTTGAATTACTTTATTAATTAGTGTTTATTTTGTACAACTGGGTTTATGAAAAACTTTGTGTCATTATTAAATGATAAAAATAGAAGAATGTAAATATGAGGGTGAATTAAGTTAACTTTTTTAAACTTATTTCTCATGAATAATCAAAAGATAATCCAACAATAAATTTTTTCCTCGTGAATGGAAGTTAAGATTATGAGCAAGTCTAGTGACACTATTATTTTCATATTTATTACAGATAGGAAGTAGTGGTGGATGCGAATTAGGGTATAAAGTTAGTAGGAAGGAGTGTGCCCTTACTAGTAGGTAGGAGGTCTTTGTTTGTTATCTGCGCTAGTAGTCATAGTGCTAGTCTTATTTTAGAGTGTGTTATACTTTGTCGTATTACTTGATAGTCTTGTTTATGTTATTATGTGTTGTGTTAATACTTATTTTTTCTTGTTCCTTTACTATTTCTTTTCTAGATTATTTTTTGTCTTGAGCATGGGGTCTATCGGAAACAACCTCTCTATCTCACCATTGAGGTAGTAATATGAACTGCATACACTTACCCTCCCCAGACCCCACTTTGTCGAATATACTGGGTATGCTGTTTTTGTTGTTTTTGTATAGTAGTGGAGGCTATTCATTCCTTTTTACTTTTTATTTTTATTGCCTTCATTTTTAATTATTTGTTGTAGTCTTATCTTATTGAGATATGCTATTTTCATTTTTACAATAGCATTTGACCTCCAACAAAAATGTACAAAGACTTCTGATATATTTGTTAATCACAATTAGGTAGAAAGTGTATATGATTTTTCATCTATATTATTTATATAGTAGCACTAGCATATATATATATATGTGTGTGTGTGTGTGTGTGTGTGTGTGTGTGTGTGTGTGTGTTTGTATGTGTGTGTGAGAGAGAGATACTCTCTAACACCAGCATAACCAATTATCTTTATTATTAGAATTTTTCCCTTTTTGAATTTTAGAAAAAAAAATAAATAACCGTCTGGAAAAAGAACAAACTGCACTTCCTTTTTCATTCCCATTAGTGTGAAACACTATATTCTTTCGGGTCTATTAGTTAATGTTCTTTCAATTCACCTTTTAATCTAGAGGTAAATCTTTTTTTTGTTTACATTGATGATTCTCTACTCATTGAATGGAATTACTACAGGCTCCAAAGCTATTCAATACCACATGTCACAATAATGGCACAAGAAATGAGTGACATTCTATTAATTCATTATTGTCCCAAAACTCTTTCCCGCTTGAAACTGCTGCAATGAGAAAATCTTCAAAAAAATCAAAAATCATATCTTGGGTGAACAATGAAATTGCAAATTAGGTATCAAAGGAACATGGGTCTCATAATTGGCACATTGAAACGAACCTATTTTATGGTGCTTTTCATTTATTTTCAATGGCTCAGTTAGCGACATAGAAATCTCCAAGTAAAAGAGGTTAGACCGCCTAATAACGGTCTTCTCTACCGCCAAATCAGGTTATGTACAACAATTATTTCTGTCCTACCTCTTTCTTTTTGTATAGAGAAAAAATTTATTCGAGACCTAGTTACTGTTATTATTAGTATAATTGGAATTTAGATGCAATCCTTAGCTCTGATGGTTGTGGTTTATCTTCATAGGTGCTTCTAATTTATAGCATATGATATCGTACAAGTTTCGACAAATAAGTTTTTTATCCTTTTTTGTCATCTCTTATCCTTCTTTCTGCATTTCTCTCTTTTCCTATTCTCATTTTTTTTAATACTGTTTGAACATTTTTTTTCTTTTCTAGGCAAACGGTTGAAATCAAAACATAACGTACCAATGAATATGAAAGTAGAGCACCAATATTGTTAAGAACTTGGAAGTTCATCACAATTTCAAAACTTTAGCTCTCCTCTTGATTGCAGGGAGAAAAAAGCCTTGCAAACTTAAATTTCTAGAAAAGATTTTCTCATTCTCTATTTAGTTTTCAAGTGTGCTTAAATACAACTTCAAATATTTTGATCTTTTTTTCTGTCCACTTTTCAAGAAGTCTTTTCACACTTCAAGTTTGTTTGAAAGTCAAAAGCATGCTTTGATCATTTCAGAAGTCTTTAAACCGTTAGCTTTATCATAATATGAGGTTCATTGCAGAGTGTGCTAACTGGTAAGATTTCCTTATCACAACAAAATACTGGTATTCAGATACTAGCCGACAACCTCAAAGTATGTATATATGATTTGAAATGTTGTATGTTGTCCTAGGCATAGTTAGTAATTAGAGATAAACAATTAATTTATTTATTAATTTTTTTGTTTGAATAGTTGGACATGGGAAGTGCAGTTAAAACACGTTGTGGTCGGGCATATGAAGCACAAAATTATGATATGTTAGGAGTTTATCTTCAAAGATTGGTATTTGACAATTCTCCTCACTTTAACAGGGTCCTTGAATTCCTTTGCAGAAAAATGATTATGTGAAACGATAATTTTCTTATTCTGGTTGTAATTTGTTTTCTCTATTCATCATATCAAAAGAGAAGTTGCCTCAACTGCTCATCTTCTGAACAACTGATCACAATCATGAATATTTCCTAGTTTCATATTTTATGGTTCAATAATGTTCTCTAAAGTTTATCTTTGATGTTATCAGAATTTCGTAACTCAACTATTTCTTTTTGTAAGGCCTTTTCCTTTTGTTGTCACTGTGATATTGAGTTCCGAAGTGAGGAACAGACTGCAAAGAGAGAAATTTTTGCACCACTTGATTATGTAATTGAACCTCATTAAATACTTTAATGGTTTATGTTTACATGAATTTGATGAAACATGCTTTATTATATGTCAAAGATGTTTTGGACCCAAAACAAGATTGATTAATTGTCTTTGATTTATGAATTATATTATATAGAATAGAAATGTTGAAAGATTATGTAGGACTTCTAGATGTTAAATTGATAAATAAAGCTTTAAAACCAGAAAGATTCTAACTAAACTCAGATAGGTCGTAACACCTCCGAAGTTTCTCTCACGATCCCAGTAGCTTTCCATGAGTTTAGACCCTTTAAGTTAAGTATTTTGACCTTTAGAAAGATTAGAAATCATTTGGGTTGGGTTTCAGTACTTACAGGTACATTTTGGGAAAAAAATAACATCGTACTCCGCACATGGGGACCTACTGCATTGGGCCTCATGACACTGTGAATTTTCCAAAAGTTTCTGTTAGCCTCCGCACTGGGAGTCACAACACGGCTACCACTCCCATGCGTTGGGAGGCGTGCCGCGCCCAATATTTCCCAAGCGGGAAATTTTTCTCCTTGTTAATTTAGGGGCATTCTGGTTCTTTTACCCTCATATACCCCCCAAACCTTAATTAAACCCTCAAATACGTCATAGACTTAGAAAAATTAAATTAAATCCCTTATTCTCTTTCTTTCAAACTTCAAGAACGCCAAAGGGTCTTTCCAAGGTCAAAGTTCAAGGGTTTCTAGTCTAAGCTCTTCTTCAAAGATTTTCATCCATCTCAAGTATGTAATAATTCAATGAGTAATTTCTTTCATCTTCATGCCAACAATTTCATAGTATTTTGATTTGAAGATTAAAGTTAGGGTTTTTAAACTCACTTCCAAAATTCCTATTGTTCACTAAATTAAGTTGAATTTATTTATGCTAAACCTTGAATTTTTATAGTATTATATGAAATTTGAAGTTTTTTCACTTATTGAAAATTTAGCATGTGTTTAGAAATCCTGGATTTAGTAAGTTCACTTTGTTGCCCCTTGCAAATTTTGATATGATTTTCATGCAATTTTCTTGAAGCTTATTTCTATAGCATGTTTAAATAAGTATTTAGCTATCATAAAAGTCCAAGAATGATTATAAACTCATACATTGGTGATTTTTAGAGCATATGATTATGGGAATTAAAGACATTTGATAGAAATTTAAATACTTTTATAAGCATATATTATGGAAATTAATTTTGAGAGAATTATTTAGCATCAAGAGGATATAGGTTTAGCGAACCCAAATAGGATAACTACTTGCTACCGTAGGATTTATGATTGTACTGCACGTCGGTTGATCTTATTAGCCCAAAGGTTAATTTAGTTGATCCACGTATAGATAGATAGGTCCTATAATCTGGCAAGGTATTGGGCAGCCCTCCTAACTGGATTATATGTTGGACATCATAAGCTCACATGATTTATGTTGGTTGTAAGAAACTCTCACCTAAAGACTTAACTTTATTTTGAAAGCTCATTTTGATATGATCACTTTTGTAGTTATTAATAGTATGATTTTCAAATATGTTTTCTTGAAGATAATTTTATTCATGAAGGTTCATTCTCAGAAATCCTTATTTTGTGGTTTTAGCTGCATTCACTTTTATCCTTTTGATTATACTTATTTATTTCTATTTCAGTTTCTATAGTATGTTATAGATATGATTTTTAAAGTGGGTAGCCCTTTTCTTACTTACTCAATACTTTCCCTGTATCGACACATACTTTCTTTGAACTATATAATTTTGTTGATGTAGATTCAGGAACTCAACCACACACTCGTGGCTAGACAGTTGCAATACATCTAGTCAGCCTTTAGTGTGTCCTCTTTATTCGAGGTCTTACTTGATCAGTTATTCACTCCATTAGACATTTTTTTGTTTCTTTCAACTTTTTAGAGTTAGTTGGGGGTTTTACCCCAACAACTCATCCTTATTAGTAGAGGCTTATCAGATATTAGACAATTCAACATGTTTCGGTTTTGGTTGCTATATTCAGTTGAACCTAGTTATTCAGTCAGTTTTAATTTGCCCATATTATCCTTATCTAAATCTTTTGCTATATTTTAAGTTTGATGGTTTCTTAGAAGTATGCTAGTACCAAGGATTCTCTTAGGATTACTCATGTTTCTAAGTGCCGGTTATATCCAGGGTGTAGACTCAGTGCGTGACAAACTTGATATCAGTGCATTAGGTTCAAGAGTCCTAGGTTATCTTAAAATTTGTGTTCAGTAGAGTTCTCTTTATGAGTGTGAAGTGCGACACACTATAATAGGAAGGCTATAGAACCTTTAGGAAATCTTACCCTTTTTTTATGCTCTAATTCTTGTGATAGAGTTTAAGTCTATTTATCTATGCTAATTCGTTTTATACATGTTTCATATTATGCCTCCATGAATAGCCGCCAATTTTTTGATGCAGACTAGAAATAAGGCATGTCTCGCTAGACAGAATGAGAATCCTTTGGTACCACCAGTGCCAGTCGAACCAAGGGGTCCAAATACACCTGTTGTTTAGTCACCCTATGCTGATGTTACCAATGCTGAGTTTCATAATACCATCCAGATTCTTGCTCAGTTTCAGATTTAGGGAGCAACCCCTGTAGTCCTCAGAGTGTTCCAGACACTACTAGGATTTGCGAATTTCTCAGGATGAATCCACCTAAGTTCATAGAGTCAAAGCTTGATGAGGATCTAGAGAATTTTATTGATGAGGTTCAAAAAATCTTTTGGGTGCTGCTTGTGAATAATACTAAGAGTGTTGATCTTGTCTCTTACTAGCTCAAGAATATTGTGAGACTGTGGTATGATTAGTCGGAGAAAATTAGGGGTGAAGGTGATGCACCCCCAGAATAGGCTAATTTTTAAGATGCATTCTTGGGGATTTTCTTTCCCTGATATTTGAAAGTGGAAAAAACCTAGGGGTTCCTCAACTTGGAGAAGGGTTCTATAAGCGTGAGGGAGTACAACCTTAAGTTCACTCAGCTATCTCACTACACTCCAGATATGGTAGCTGATATGAGGAACAAGATAAGTATGTTTGTGTCTCGACTCTTCCATCTATTGGTTAAATAAAGTAGAGACGTGATGTTGATTGGGGATATGGATATTGCCAAACTTATGGTAAATGTGCAGCAGTTTGAGGAGGATAAGTTTAAAGAGAGAGGAGCTCTATAATAAGAGCGCTAGAATATCAAATTATGAGTTCATTTAGCAAAGGAACGATAATAGGATCCTATCATCATTTCAGAAGAGGTCGTCTTGAGTAGCTCCATCTTCAACCAGTACACTTTTATCGAGGCCTAGGTATGATCAGAAATTAAGAATGTCAGGCTCGTGATCTTAGAAAGAATTGTATGAGGGTATATAGCTTACCTTACTTGCAACAAGTATGATAGCTTTTATGGGCTTCATGAATAGAGTGTTTAAGCAAAAACTCGACATGTTTGTTATTGTTTTCATAAATGATATCTTGATATACTCCTATAGTAAACCGGAGCATGCTGATCACCTTATAATTGTTCTTAATACCCTCATGGATAGACAATTGTTTGCAAAGTTCTCTACATTTGAGTTCTAGTTGAGGTTAGTTGCTTTTCTTGGTCATATTTTTTCTAGTGAGGGGATTCAGGTTGACTTATAGAAGATTGAGGCAGTCAAAAATTGTCCTAGACCGACCACCCTATCAGACAACATGAGTTTCGTAGGATTAGCTAGTCACTACAGAAGATTATAGAGGTTTTTTTGTTTGTTGCAGACACATTGACTAGGTTGAATCAGAAATAGGTAAAGTTCCAGTGGTTTTAGGCTTGGTAAAAGAGTTTCCAAAAGTTGAAGGTTTAGTTGACTTCTGCTCCAGCTTTGACCTTGCCAGAGGGTACAAATGGGTTTGTAGATTATTGTGATACTTTCAGAGTTGGCCTTGATTGTATTTTGATTCATAATGGTAAGATCATTACCTATGCTTCTATAAAGCTTAAGGTTCATGAGAAGAACTACCCCACTCATGATCTTGAGTTAGCAGAGGTGGTGTTTGCTTTGAAAATTTACTGCCTTTACCTCTGTGGTGTGCATGTAGATGTTTTCACTAATCATAAGAGCCTGCAATTTGTTTTCAGTTAGAAAGAGTTGAATCTTAAAAGAGAATATGGCTCGCTCTTCTCAAGTATTATGAAATGAGTGTGCTATACCATCAGGGTAAGGCTAATATGGTTACTGATGCTTGATGTGCCATGGTCTTACAACACTTTTGACGCTTAAAGCTAGGGAAATTTGCTAGTACAAAGGTATTTTTATGTAGGTATGATGTGCTTTTGTGGTATTTACAAGATAAACAACCTGGAGAAGTGAAGTGTAGAAAATTGGGACTTAAAGGCATCACACAAGCCAACCTACAACCATTAGATATAATAACAGTCATCCCATTGCTATCGTTGGTTGAAGCAGAGAATGATATTCAGGTGTCCATCAGAAGAATGCATCATACGATCATTGTTAGATGTAACGATCGTTAGATCGATCATGGGAAGAGAGTATAAAAATAGTGCTTACAGACGTTAAGTATGAAGAAGATCAGATGAGAGGATCCATGATTGTGGTACGATACAACAATTTCATTCAGAAGATCCTAGGAAGGGTATTCTGCAAAGTTCAAATAAAAAGTGGAAAGCACACGAGGAAGTAATGATCGTCAGAAGATAGGATGAGCTCATCTTGAGCATCATTCCAAAAAATATCTGCCAGTGTTCACAAGTCAAGTATCCAATAACAAACACCAAAGATGATCATGGTATCTATTAGCGATCGTCCCTACTATCCTTCGAGGCGCCAACTCCGCAAATCCCATTGTGTCTATGATAGGTTTTCTTTATGTCTATAAATACTCCTATTTGTTTTATTGATAAACTTTACATTCTCTTAATACTTATGAGGCATATTGTTGTTCTTTGAATCACAAACGTCAATTTTTAAGGTTTTAATTCAAAGTGAGATTTGTGGTTTTCATTTTATTCTTGTAAGTTTATCATTATGTTTTCGTCTTAGAATTATTATTATGTGCTTGAAATTATGAGTAGCTAAACACCACAACTAGGACTGTGGGAACCATGATGAATTAACGAAGCAGTGTTGAAATTACAACATGATTCTTAAAAGGGTGTTTGTGCATGTATTGTGATTCTCTTTGGTTTGATTGATTTTTGATTGTAACACTCTGTACATTTTCGAACCTATTTGATTAGCGTAACATTCATGGAATTATTTAAACATGAGATTGTTAAGGTATTACACATTAAATTTGTTGGGCTAAATTAATCTTGTGCTATTGGGCTCAATTGAGGCCCAAAATTACACCAAAAGACATGGCCCAAAATGGAGGAAAATAACCCATTCATCTTTGACTAAGTAAACATAGCATTTATGACTAAGTGTTTGGCTAAGTATGTCCTTGATGCACTATATAAAGGCACAAAAATCAGATTTTATTCAGCAAAACACACATGCCATTTCTAGATTTTTCCAAGATCTTTCTCTTCTCCCACAAACCCTAAGCAACTATCTCTTTGGGAAAGATCACTCTTTTGAAAGCTTTGGTAAGTGTTTAATTTTATGGTCTAATATATTATGTGCATGATAGGGTGTATAAATCATGTTGGTTATGATGGTAAAGTGTTGGACAGTTCACTATGTGTAAAACAATCTACTTTTACTTAATCGGTGAAGGGTTTTGCCTTCTAAACTTTAAAGTGGACTTGTGGTCTTGAAGGAAGTGAATTTTATGGATTAAATGTCAACATTTATGATATGGTTATGTCCATAACTTGCTTTTTCTATGTGTATAACTTGTGGGATTATTGTTATGAAATTGGGTATGAAATTGGTGGTGTATTGAAAGGAGAATGTAGTTTTGGTGATGTTCATGTGTGTTGTGAAACCATGGTTGTTCGTTAGCATCCAAGTTCATCTAAAACATGTAAAGAGAAGCTTATTTATTGACATGGACCATTTATTACAAAAAAGGACCCTAAAATGACCCCCGGAGGCTAAAACGGGCACTCGCCCTCGCAGACAGGGCACTTGCGGGCGCAGAAGCCAACGCAGATGGCCCTGGACAGGGCCAAGGGTCACCTGAGGCCGCACCTCAACCACCTGTGGGAATATGTGGCTTCGCAGGTCAGTCCAGAACTCCATTTCGATTGTTTTTGCTTCTCTTTGACCCCCCAAGGCCCCTATACCCTTCTTGGATGCAATTACTAACTTATGTTAACTTTTAAATGGATTTAAGGGGTCGTTCGGAGGCATATTGGATTATATCAATCATGGATTGTTGTTAATATGTTATTGTGAAAGGTATTGAGATGACCTGATGGAGTAATTGCGACGTGGTGTTAATGAGAAAGTGTAAAGTATTAACTTGGTGTGAAATGTTATTGGTTTATGATGTCTTGGGCAACGTGTGGAATGTTGTGGTATTGTTGGTATGGTGATGCAGTGAGTTGTATTGTAGAAGGATGAAATGACGCTATATAGAAGTTAGGTAGCTCATTATCGTTTTATGCACTTGTAATGTAGTTAGTTTTTAACGTGAGCTCCGTTATGTACTTGTGTTGTAGAGTAAAACGTAAGGAAGGAGCTGGATTATTGTATTCACATATAGGACTGTGTATTCATATTGGGAAGATAAGGTATGTAAGGTTACCTTTTTCATATCCTTCTGCAACACATAGTGTTCACATTGTCATTGTACTTGTTCCATTCCGAAATGTTCTAAGGTATCTCATATCAAGTTGTCATCTATTGTTATTCACATGTTCCTTATTCATTGATCAATTGTTATTCACATGTCACATAATTGTGGACATGGTTCCAAAGTTCCAATAATGTTATGACTACCAATGTATCAATCTCACAGAAGTAAAGAAATGAAGTAATGTATAATTGTTTGAGTATTCTTGGGTGGCATCTCAGGGGTGGAAGAAACACCTAGCATGGGTCAATCCTAATATCATGGGTGGTATCCCAGGGGTTAAAATACCTAGCATGGGTCGATCCCAATATCATGGGTGGTATCCCAGGGGCGACAGAAAAGCCTAGCATAGGTCAATCCCAATTTGTATGTGTATGAGGACCACATCCCAGGTGTTAAAATACCTAGCATGGGTTATACTCTTTTACCACTAATCAGTTGGTCACTTGTTCATCACATGCTTTACTATTTCTTAATGCAAAGAAGGATAAAGTAAGGCCATGAATGAAAATAATGACGAACATAAAGGTAAGAAAGTAATGAATGTAATGTACATAGTTCCATATACACAGACAAAGGTTTATCCATATTGATTACTCACTTGTTTTGATTCCATTAAAGTACTTATGTATCATGCAGTTTCTTATAGTCTTACATACTCAGTACATTCTTTGTACTGACGTTCCTTGGGGGACTTACCTTACTTGCTGCAAGAACAGGTGCTAGTAGACCTCCACAGTAGGCTGCGGGTCATCTACTGATTATTGGTGAGCTCCAGTTCAGTTCGGGGATTTTTGAGTCACATGTGTACATATTGGTTTTTGTACTTTATGGATGTTGTATAAAGCGGGCACTTGTCCCGACTTTAGGATGGTTATGTAAATGTATCTATTAGAGGCTTTGTAGACATTGTCAGATAATGAAGGCATATATTTCCGTTTTTACTTGATGGCCCTAACAACCAAGTTTCATATATATATATATATATATATATATGTATGTATATTATATGTTCTCCATGACTTCCGTCATTGGTATCTTATAATTACATGAGATAGAATGTTCTTCATACAGAGACATACATACGAATGTACATGAATGAAGATTGGTTCTCTCGGGCCTTAATGGCTTTGGGTGCCAGTCCGCCCCGTGGAAATTCGAGGCGTGACAAAAGTGGTATCAGAGCAGCTCGTCCTAGGGTGTCTACAAAGCCGTGTCTGATGTAGAGTCTTATTTATTGATTTGTTGTGCACCACATTTATAAGCAGAAGGCTATGGGGCATTTAGGATTTGTTTCTGTTCTTCATTTCTTAGATCGTACATTAGAGCCAAATTTGTAGTGGAATCATATTTGACCATTAGAATTGGTTTTCTTTTGTATAGTAAAATGCCGATTACAAGACGAGGTAGAGGCAAAGGTAAGAAAGTAGATATGCTTGCTGGAGAAGGAACTAGTAGATCACCACCTGACCAAGCTAGTCAAGGTGGGGCTGACACTGAATTTGCATCGCGGGCTTCTTCTACTTTTCCAGCTCCAGAAGAGCCGAGAAGGAGAGAAGAACCTGCTGAACCACCTGTTAATGCTACTAAGCAGGATCTAAGAAATGAGGTGCAAATGTTGACCCGTATAGTTGCTGTACAAACTCAAGGACAAGTTGGTCCAATGACAAGTAAGGATGGAGCGGCTAGAGTAGCTAGTCGGCGGACATATGATTTTCTGAAATTAGACCCTCGCACGTTCACCGGGTCAGATCCGAAGGCAGACCCACAAGACTTTATGGACCAAATCCAAAGGGATATAGATGTTATGCACGTGACTGGTATAGAAACAGTTGAGCTTGCAACCTATAGATTAAAAGGAGAAACTATATTATGGTATGAAGATTGGAAACGATCGAGGGGTATTGGTGCACTTTCAGCTGGTTGGGAGGAATTCAAAACGACATTCCATGATCATTACCTTCCATATAAGATTTGGGAGGCACGTGCAGACCAGTTTCTAAATCTTCGTCAAGGGAATATGAGTGTCAGAGAGTACAGTCTTTGGTTTAACTCTTTGGCTCGATATACTCCGAATGTAGTAGCCACAATGGAAGAAAGATTCCATCGATATGTGGACAGATTGGAGCCATATTTGGTAAGTGACTTCACCATTGCTGCTTTGAACAGAGATATGGATATAGCCAGAATACAAGCGTTTGCACAGAAGATGGAGGATCAGAGGCAAAGAAGAAGGGTACAGGAATTTGAAAGAGGGCCGTCAAAGAGGGATAGACCTATGGAACAATCTATGGTGTCCCAAGGAGAATCTAGGCCTCAGATTTTTCCTAGATCTCCTAGACCATCATTTTCTTCCCCTAAAGCAGGCATTTCATCCCAATTTTGGGAATTTAGATGCAGCCATTTTGGGCAGAGTAGTGGGCTTTAAGGTTCATAGACAACGGGATTTTCTCATCAGACATGTCAGCACTGCGGACGATATCATTTAGGTGAATGCCGGTTGGGGAAAATGTTTGTTTTTGGTGTAGTACGACGGGGCACATAATGAAAGAATGCCCACAAAGGGGCACAGGTAGTATAGCACGACCTACGGGATCAACCATTGCATCATCATCGGTTCCTTCCCTAGGTAGAGGTGTAAAGCCTGCTGGTCGTGGTAGAGGTGCCAGAGGAGCAACCAGTTCCAGTGGAGCCCAGAATCGCACCTATGCTCTAGTGGACTGGCAGAATTCAGAGGCTTCTCTTGATATAGTCATAGGTACATTATCCATACTTTCACATAATTATATGCATTGATTGATCTGGGTTCTACATTATCGTATGTTACTCCGTTGATTGCTGCAAAATTTGAAAGAACACCAGAATTATTAGTTAAGCCAATTAAAGTATCTACACCAATTGGTGAATCTATTGTTGCAAAAGAGTATATCGTAATTGTGTAGTAACTGTGTGTGATCATGATACGTTGGATGATCTTATTGAGCTGTACATGGTAGATTTTGATGTTATAATGGGTATGGATTGGTTGACTTCTTGTTATGCCACGGTAGAGTGCCGAGCTAAGAAGGTCCATTTCCATTTTCCACACAAGACCGTCCGTGAATGGAGGGGTAATGTTAGAGCACCGAGGGGTAAATTTATTTCCTATCTTAAGGCAAGGAAAATGATAGCCAAGGGGTACATATGTCATCTAGTAAGAGTGAAAGATACTGATGTGAAGCCACCAACTCCTCAATCGGTCCTGGTGGTCAATGAATTCCTTGATGTATTTTATGAAGATCTTCCAGGTTTACCTCCAGAACGAAAAGTGGAGTTTGGTATTCATATGATTCCAGGCACTCAGCCTATCTCTATTCCTTCGTATTGAATGGATCTGGTAGAATTGCGAGAATTGAAGGAGCAATTAAAAGACTTACTGGACAAAGGGATTCATAAGGCCTAGTTTGTCCCCGTAGGGTTCACCAGTATTATTTTTACGAAAAAAAGATGGCACGTTGAGAATGTGTATTGACTATCGGCAATTGAATAAGGTAACAATCAAGAACAAATACCCCCTCCCCAAAATTGACGATTTTTTTGATCAGTTAAAGGGTTCCAAATGTTTTTCAAAGATTGACTTGAGATCGGGATACCATCAAGTCAGTGTTAGAGAAAAAGATACACCCAAGACATCTTTCTGAACATGGTATGGTCATTATGAGTTTTTAGTGATGTCATTTGGGCTAACAAATGCACCCGCATTTTTTATGGATTTGATGAACAGGGTGTTTAGGACATTTTTAGATGTGTTCGTGATAGTGTTTATAGATGATATTCTGGTTTATTCAAGATCACCAGAGGACCATGCTAATCATTTACGGCAGGTGTTACAGATTTTTTGCAATCGTAAGTTATATGCAAAGTTCTCTAAGTGTGAATTTTGGTTAAAATCTATAGCATTCTTGGGTCATATTGTATCGGATGAAGGAATAAATGTTGATACGCAAAAGATAAAAGCTGTGAAGAATTTGACAAGGCCTACGACACCAACAGAAATTCGTAGATTCCTTAGGTTGGTAGGTTATTACAGAAGATTTGTTGAAGGGTTTTCATCCATTGCAACACCTTTAACAAAGCTGACACACAAAGCAATCAAGTTTCAGTGGAATGATGCATGTGAGAAAAGTTTCCAAGAGCTGAAAGATAAATTGACTTCTACACCGATATTGGTACTTCCAGAGGGCAAAGAAGGGTATGCAGTATATTATGATGCTTTTGGAGTTGGGCTAGGGTGTGTATTGATGCAACACGATAATGTAATAGCGTATGCCTCACGACAGTTGTGACCACATGAGAGAAATTATCCAACACATGTTCTTGAATTAGCAGCTGTGGTTTTTCTTTAAAGATATGGTGCCATTATTTGTATGGGGTACATGTTGACAAATATACTGATCTTAAGAGTTTGCAATATATCTTTAAGTAGAAAGACTTAAATTTGAGGCAGCGGAGGTGGCTGAAACTCTTAAAAGACTATGATATCGATATTCTATATCATCCAGGGAAAGCTAATGTGGTAGAATGCATTAAGCCACAAAGCAATAGGAAGCACTAATAGCCAGTTGACGGAAAAGAAAGATATAGTTAAGGACCTACATCAACTAGCCAGCTTGGGAGTTCATCTTCTTGAATCTCCATACGAAGGGGTTATTGTGCAAAATGCAGCAGAATCTTTATTAGTAGCTGAAGTGAAAGAGAAGCAGTATGCGGATCCTATGTTATTACAGCTAAAAGAGAATGTACAATAGGGTCTGACAAAGGCATTTGATCTTACGCAATACAGAGTACTTCAGTGCCAAGGTAGATTGTGTGTACCAGATATAGATGACCTAAGGAACCAAATTATGACAGAGGCACATCATTCACGGTATTCTATTCATCCGGGAGCCACCAAAATGTACCATGATTTGAAGGAAATATATTGGTGTGTAAACATGAAGAAGAACATTGCAAAATTTGTAGCTCAATGCCCAAATTGTCAACAAGTAAAAGTAGAGCATTAGAAGCCTAGGGGTTATATGCAATGTATCAATCTTCCAGTCTGGAAGTGGGACATGATTAACATAGATTTCATCATAGGTTTTCCTCGTACATTGCATAAATTTGATTCCATATGGGTAATAGTTGACAGGCTTACCAAGTCAGCGCACTTCCTACCGGTCAAGACAACCTACACAGTTGAGGATTATGCAAGGTTGTATATTAAGGAGATAGTTCAATTGCGTGGAATTCCAATCTCTATTATATCAGACAAAGGAGCTCAATTTACTGCATATTTTTGGAACTCTTTTCAGAAGAGTTTGGGTACACAAGTGAATTTGAGTATGGCTTTTCATCCTCAGACAGACGGACAAGCAGAATGTACTATCCAAACATTTGAAGATATGATACGAGCTTGCATGTTAGATTTTAAAGGCAGTTGGGATGATCATTTACCTCTTATTGAATTTGCCTACAATAATAACTATCATTCAAGTATCAAAATGGCACCTTATAAAGCTTTATATGGAAGGAAGTGTAGATCACCAATTGGATGGTTTGAAGCGGGTGAAGCTGCTTTACTTTGGCCAGATCTTGTTTATCAAGCTATGGAGAAAGTTAAGGTGATACAACAGCGGCTACAAATAGCCCAAAGTCGACACAAGTCATATGCTGATATTAGAAGAAGAGGGTTCGAATTTGTAATAGGTGATTGGGTATTCTTGAAGGTGTCACCAATGAAAGGGGTAATGAGATTTGGAAAGAAAGGAAAGTTGAGTACATGTTAAATAGGGCCATATAAAATTGTCCAAAGATTTGGGCAAGTTGCATATGAATTGGACCTACCCCAAGAACTCTCCACAGTTCATCCAGTATTTCATGTTTCGACGCTTCGAAAGTGCATATGAGATCTATCTCGTATTGCTCCCATTGAAGATGTACAAGTGATGGAGGATCTCACCTATGAAGAGATACCTATTGCTATTCTGGATCGATAAGTAAAGAGGTTAAGGAATAAAGAAGTAGTTTCCGTAAAGGTACTTTGGAGGAATCAACAAGTAGAAGAGATCACATGGGAAGCTGAAGAAATAATGAAGTCCAAGTACCCTCATTTATTTCAAACAGAAGAGAAAGTTCAAGATGCAGGACTAGAGCAATAACAAGTAAGTATCTATCAGAATTATGTATATATATGATAACATGAAGAATGATCCTATACTTTCATTTGTTTAAATTGGATAATGTCACTAACATTCGAGGACGAATGTTTCTAAGGGGGGAAGGATGTAACACCCCATACATTTTCGAACCTAGTTGATTACCGTAACATTCATGGAATTATTTAAACATGAGATTGTTGAGGTATTACACATTAAATTTGTTGGGCTCAATTGAGGCCCAAAATTACACCAAAAGACATGGCCCCAAAAGGAGGAAGATGACCCATTCATCTTTGACTAAGTAAACATAGAATTTATGACTAAGTTTTTGGCTAAGGATGACCTTGAGGCACTATATAAAGGCACAAAAATCAAATTTTATTCAACAAAACACACATGCCATTTCTTGATTTTTCCAAGATCTTTCTCTTCTCCCACAAACCCTACGCAACTATCTCTTTGGCCAAGATCACTCTTTTTCAAGCTTTGGTAAGTGTTTAATTTTATGGTTTAATATATTATGTGCATGATAGGGTGTATAAATCATGTTGGTTATGTTTTCAAAGTGTTGGACAGTTCACTATGTGTAAAACAGTCTATTTTTACTTAATCGGTGAAGGGTTTTGCCTTCTAAACTTGAAAGTGGACTTGTGGTCTTGAAGGAAGTGAATTTTATGGATTAAATGTCAACATGTATTATATGGTTATGTCCCTAACTTTCTTTTTCTATGTGTATAACTTGTGGGATTGTTGTTATGAAAATGGGTATGGAATTGGTGGTGTATTGAAAGGAGAATATAGTTTTGGTGATGTTCATGTGTGTTGTGAAACCATGGTTGTTCATTGGCATCCAAGTTTTCCTATAACATGTAAAGAGAAGCTTATTTATGGACACGAACCATTTATTACAAAAAAGGACCCTAAAATGACCCCTGGAGGCTGAAACGGGCACCCACCCTCGCAGACTGGGCACCTGCAGGTGCAGATGCCAACGTAGGTGGCCCTGGATAGGGACAAGGGTCACCTGAGGCCGTACCTCAACCACCTGTGGGCGCAGATGGCTTCGCAGGTCAGTCTAGAACTCCGTTTCGATTGTTTTTGCTTCTCTTTGACCCCCCAAAGGCCCCTATACCCTTCTTAGATGCAATTATTAACTTATTGTACCTTTTGAATGGCTTTAAGGGGTCGTTCAGAGTCATGTTGGATTATATCAATCATGGATTGTTGTTAATGTGTTATTGTGAAAGGTATTGAGATGGCTTGATGGAGTAATTGTGACGTGGTGTTAATAAGGAAGTGTAAAGTATAAACTTGGTGTGAAATGCTATTGTTTTATGATGTCTTGGTCAATGTGTAGAATGTGTTGGTGTTGTTGGTATGGTGATGTAGTGAGTTGTATTGTATAAGGATGAAATGATGCTATATAGCAGTCACGTAGCTCATTATCATTTTTATGCACTTGTAATGTAGTTAGTTGTTAACGTGAGCTCCGTTATGTACTTTTGTTGCAGAGTAAAACGTAAGGAAGGAGCTGGATTATTGTATTCACATATAGGAATGTTTATTCATATTTGGAAGATATGGTAGGTAAGGTTACCTTTTTCGTATCCTTCTGCAACACATAGTGTTCACATTGTCATTGTACTTGTTCCATTCTGAAATGTTCTAAGGTATCTCATATCAAGTTGTCATCTATTGTTATTCACATGTTCCTTATTCATTGATCAATTGTTATTCACATGTAACATAATTGTGGACATGGTTCCAAAGTTCCAATAATGTTATGACTACCAATGTATCAATCTCACAGAAGTAAAGAAATGAAGTAATGTATAATTGTTTGAGTATTCTTGGGTGGCATCTCAGGGGTGGAAGAAACACCTAGAATGGGTCAATCCTAATATCATGGGTGGTATACCAGGGGTTAAAAACCTAGCGTGGGTCGATCCCAATATCATGGATGGTATCCCAGGGGCGACAGAAAAGCCTAGCAAGGGTCGATCCCAATATCACAGTAGCATCCCAGGGGCGACAGAAAAGCCTAGCATAGGTCAATCCCGATTTGTATATGTATGAGTACCGCATCCCAGGTGTTAAAATACCTAGCATGGGTTATCCTCTTTTACCACTGATCAGTTAGTCACTTGTTCATCAGATGCTTTACTATTTCTTAATGCAAAGAAGGATAAAGTAAGGTAATGAATGAAAATGATGACGAACATAAAGGTAAGAAAGTAATGAATGTAACGTACATGGTTCCATATATACAGATGGAGGTTTATCCATATTGATTACTCACTTGTTTTTATTCCATTAAAGTACTTATGTATCATGCAGTTTCTTATAGCCTTACATACTAAGTATATTCTTTATACTGACGTCCCTTAGGGGACTTACTTTACTTGCTGCAGGAACAGGTGCTAGTAGACCTCCACAGTAGGCTGCGGGTCATCTGCTGATTATTGGTGAGCTCCAATTCGGTTTGGGGATTTTCGAGTCACATGTGTACATATTGTTTTGGTACTTTTTGGATGTTGTATAATGCGGGGACTTGTCTCGACTTTAGGATGGTTATGTAAATGTATCTGTTAGAGGCTTTGTAGACTTTGTCAGACAATGAAGGTATGTATGTCCATTTTGAATTTTTGGCCCTAACGACCAAGTTTCATATATATAACATATGTTCTCCATGACTTCCGCCATTGGTATCTTATAATTACATAAGAGAGAATGTTGTTCATACAGAGACATGCATACGAATGTACATGAATGAAGATTGTTTCTCTCAGGCCTTAACGACTTCGGGTGCTAGTCCTCCCATGGGAATTCAAGGCGTGACATTGATGGTGGCCAATGTTAGAACTTGCCTTATCCTTACTCGTAACAAAAGAAGGTGTATGGATGTTAAAAGGGAATTAACAATGAGACTTGGAGCTATCAACCTCCATTTAATTAAGCCGATCTAATAAATGAGATATCGAATATGGGATCAATGATTGGGGTTAGTAATGCAAAACTTAGGAGACGATAGTACGTGACTAAGGATAGTCATCTAATAGGGGAGTAAAGTTGTTTAGATGAACATAACCTATCGATTCTACATGCCAAGCACCATGAGAGATCTCTAGTATGATAAACCTATGGATTTATGTAGTTATGGGGAACACAGTTCTAGTGCCTCTCTCATATTGATTACAAATCCAATGAGATCAAAAACTTGTTACTATTTAACGTTCTCAAATCCCACATTACTCAAAATTGTTTACTAATTATTTAGATAGACATATTGATAAAGATTCTGACCTATTCCTCGTGGGATCAATCCCAACCTAGTTGGGTTTATATTTGATCAACGACCGCTTAATACTTTTATCGAAAGTGTAATTTGGTCTACATTAATGTTCTCAATAGGTTGTATATGGGTAGTGTTAATCATGTAAAAGAGGGTAAGAAAGATCTTGAGAAGGATGTGCATAGACTCGCACGTTTGGGAATTGTCTCATGGATTCCAATGATGGTGGTGTGATAGTGCAAAATAGTTTTGAGTCCTTGTTATTGATTGAAGTGAAAAAGAAGCAAGATAGTGATCCCATATTGCTCTTGTTGAAGGATGCAGTCCACAAGCAGAAGGTTGAGTCTTTCTCTTATGAGGGAAATGGCATTCTCTACTGACATTTTGAAGTCAATCTAGAAAGATATAGGCACCAGGGTAGACCTCAACACAACTTTTCATCTAGAGGCCGATGGGCAGGTAGAATTCACCATTTAGACACTTGAGGATATTTTGAGGGCACATGTGATTAACTTCAAAGGAAATTAGAATGACCACCTACCTCTTATTGAATTTGATTACAATAGTAGTTATCATTCAGTATTCTTATGGCCCTATTTGAGGCACTTTATAAGCGAAGATATAGGTTTCCTATTGGTTAGTTCTAGGTTGGATAGGCTACTTTGATTGAGCCATACTTGTCCATCAAGACATCGAGAAGGTTATACAGATTAGATAGAGGTTGAAATCTTCACAAAGCCGACATAAATCTTATTCTGATGTAGGTAAAAGCACTTAGAGTTTATGGTTGATGATTGGGTCTACTTGAAAGTCTTAGCTATGAAAGGGGTGATGCAATTTCGTAAGAGTAGTCAACTTAGTTCCCTATATATTAGCCCCTATCAGATTCTGAGTAGGATTGGAAAGGTAGCTTATGAGTTAGAGCTGCTTACAAAATTGGCAGCCGTATATCCTGTGTTTCACGTTTCTATGCTAACGAAGTGTGTTGGTGATATGCCACTTGTAGTTCCTTTAGAGAGTGCGGGGATAAAGGAAAGCCTCTCATATGAATAAGTTTTGGTCAACTTTTGGATCGTCAGATTCATAAGTTGAGGACTAAGGAAGTAACATTAGTTTAGGTTCTATAGAGAAGTCAAGAACTTGAGGAAGCGATATGGGAGGCCGAAGAAGATATAAAGTCCAAGTATTTGCATCTATTCATTCATTCCAATGCTAGCATTTGAGGTAATAACCTTGTTCCTAGAGTAACCTATAGAAGCCTTTATGTCTAACATTATCGCCTTATAGTTCCATGCTCATGTTCGTAGCATGTACACTCTAGTTTAGTTCAAATTCTTAGTGTTGACTAGTTTAGTTTAAGTTAGTAAGGTAAACCCTTGATATCTAAAGCAAGTATAATCTCACACGTTCTTTCATTCTAATTTTATCCCTAATTCGAGGATGAATGATCCAGTCCGGAGAGGGGGGGGGGGATATTGTAACACCTCTGAACTTTATCTACTTATCAAACTAGTTTTCCATGAGTTTAGACCTTTTAAGTTAAGACTTTTGAACCTTAGAAAGGTTAAAAATTATTTGGGTTGGGATTTAGTACTTGAAGGTACATTTTGGGCTAAAAATAAAATCTTGCACCGCATAGGGGGATCCTTTGTGTTGGGCCTCGCGCCATGGGGTATTTTCATAAAGTTTCTGTTAGCATCACACTGGGAGGTACGTAATGGGAGGTATGATGTGGCTTCACTCCCACGCGTTGGGAGGTGTGGCGCGCCCGACATCTCCCAAGCATGAAATTTCATGCCTCCTTTTTAATTTAGGGGCATTCTGGTCCTTGTGCCGTCATTTAAGCTCCCTAAAACCGAATTAAACCCTCAAATATGTCCTAGACTTAAAAAAAATTAGATTAAATCCCTCATTTCCTTCCTTTCAAACTTCAATAACACCAAATGGTTTCTCCAATGTCAAAGTTCAAGGGTTTCTAGTTCATTCTCTTCTTCAAAGAATTAAATGAGGAATTCCTTCCATCCTCATGCCAACAGTTTCATAGTATTTTTATTTGAAGCTTAATGTTAGAGTTTTAAAACCCACTTCTAAAATTCCTCTTTTTCACTAATTTGGGTTGATTATATTGATTCTAAACCTTGAATTTTTATAGTATTATACGAAATTTAAAATCTTTTTCACTTATTGATGATTTAACATGTGTTTAAAAAGATCGTGGATTTATCAAATTCAACTTGTTTGCCTTTTCAAATTTAGATATGATGTTTTTGCAATTTCCTTGAAGCATAATTTTATAGCATGTTTTAAGAAGTATTTAGCTATCATGAATGTCCAAGAATGATTATAAGCTCATAGGAGGGTGATTTTGAATATAGTTCTTAAAAAGTTGATTTAATTAAAGATTTATACTTTACCTGTAGATAGATAGCTATTTAAATACTTTTATGAGCATATGTTTATGGAAATTGATTTTGGGAAGATTATTTAGCACCGAGAGGATACGAATTTAGAAAACCCATAACTACGTGCTACCATTAGATTTATGATCGTAACACAAGTCAATTGATCTTTTTTAGCCCAGAGGCTAATTTAGTGGATCTATATATCGATAAATAGGTCCTATACTCTTGCAAGGTATAGGGCAACTCTCAAAACTGAGTTAGACATTAGACATCATGAGCTCACATGATGTATGTCGGTTGTAAGAAACTCCCACCTAGTGACTTAACTTTCTTTTGAAAGCTTATTTTAATATGATTACTTTTGCAGCTATAAATAGTATGATTTTCAGATGTGCATTCTCAAAGATATTTTTGTTCATGAAGGTTCTTTCTCAGAAATCCTTATTTTGTGGTTTTAGATGCATTGACACTTATCCTTTTGATTATATGTTGTTCTATTTCAGTTTCTATAGTATGTTATGGATATGATCTTTAAATTAGATAGACCTTATCTTACACAATCAGTACCTTCCCTGTACTAACACATACTTCCCTTGAGTTACATAATTTTATTGATATAGATTCAGGCGCTCACCCACACACTCGTTAACAGACCATTTCAACACATCTAGTCAGATTCTTGTACGATCTCTTTACTGGGGAACTTAGTTGATCAGTTATTCACTTCATTAGACATTGTTTAGTTTCTTTTTATTGTTTTAGAGTTAGCTGGTGGTCTTGTCTCGACAACTCATCCTTTTTAGTAGAGGCTTATCGGACATTAAACAGTTCATCATGTTTGGGTTTTAGTTGCTATATTCAGTTGAACCAGTTTATTCAGTCAGTTTTAATTTTCCTATATTATCTTTGTTTAAAGGTTCTGCTATCTTTTAAGATTGATGATTTCTTAGTAGTATGCTAGTGCCAAGGGTTCGCTTGGGATTACTCGTAGTCCTAAGTACCTATTACGTCCAGAGTGTAGACTCGGGGCGTGACATAGGTATTCCTTCATAACATCTCCTTTTTTGTCCCTTCCAAATATGGCACACAAATATGTAAAGGAGTCGTATTCCATTCCCTAAGACAAGTGAAATTCCAACTAAATGCTTCTTGTATTGTGCCTAATAGCAATCTCTTTGACTCATTTTGAGTAGCAACTAATATTTTGCTTGTATCACAAATGATTCTTATTTTAATTTTGTTTACAGAAACATGTCTCCTTAGAGTTAAATAACAAGCGTTTTGTCTTTCAACATAAGTAGGATTTTTTTCTAAAGTTGGAATTGGAGAGAAGGACTATGAATCTC
Organism: Capsicum rhomboideum; assembly: GCA_031232105.1. Classification (NCBI taxonomy): domain Eukaryota; kingdom Viridiplantae; phylum Streptophyta; class Magnoliopsida; order Solanales; family Solanaceae; genus Capsicum; species Capsicum rhomboideum. The sequence continues at coordinate 29,357,709 of CP124710.1, read as the reverse complement.
GGATTAATGTGGGTTTTTTAAATGATGTGTTCTTTTATTTTTCTCAAATGCTTTTCTTGTCTTTATAATTTATGCAACTTGAACTTCCTTAAGCTTGTTTGAGTGCATTGGCTGGTTATAGGCGGGGGTGTTATGTAGAATTATGATAGTTGTCTTTTTCTGCGATGAGGGTGCACTACTAACAATTCTTAAAAATTATTTTTAAAATCCTACAATTCTTTGGTATTGTGCATCAATTAGCAAAAAGTTTCCCTTAAGTTATTCAATAATCTAGTTGGTTTCTTAGATGGTCACTCAAATAATATTTATCATATCAGTAAGTCACTTTTTTCTTGATTCACCATCTAAGAAATCTACTTTTAATAATCTAAGACCCTTTTTCTTCTGCAAATAAACTTGAGTACATTTTGGTCATTTTAAACCAAATGAGAATTTGTATTGCCAGTCTTTCTATACTAATCCCGAATATATTTCTCCTTGAATTTCTTCGCAACCTTAGACATTGGATAATTCTACTATATGTATGTATAGATGTGGCTGAAATAGTCCAGCTAGAAGAATTATTAGATGAAACTTATATTTCAACTCTTGCTTTCATTTGCTAATATTGTTGCAAAATATGTTTTCTATGGTACAAAAAAAAAGGATAAACTAGGAAGGAAAAAGAGAAAAATTCAACCAAAACCTAACCAAACTCCTGCTGATGCACTCTCGTGAAAAACCATAATACAACGTAAACCACCATAGCACCACCACCGAGATGGCTAATCCGGCTGTCGGTCAGTCCCCATTGGAGACTGGCCAGGATTTATCTTAAACCTCATACATTACTTTTCCCCTTCTTAATCACCCAAGTACCTCTTTACACCCTACTGGTTTTCCTACCATGCCTAATGTTTTGCCTATTGAAGAAGATAGAAATCTATTGAAGAGAATAGAAATCAAGACATCACTACTGATGATCATAATGGTAAGAAAAAATATGCATATTTGATAAAACCTCTTACAAATTCATCCACATCAAAAGAAAGTACAATTGAAGCGATCTAAATGAAGAAAGTATCCTACACAATAGGGTACCTAGAGTTACATGTACTAGAGATGAGGTGAATCAAATGAATGTTTTTGAAAAAGTCCAATATACTGTGATTGGAAAGTTTTTGTATGGATGGCCAGATTTAGAAGAATTGAAAATTTAGATTCTAAAGCAGTGTAATGTCAAGGGAGATTGTAAGATAGGTTTACTTCGTAACAGACATATTCTTATGAGGTTTAACAAATTGTATGATTTTTTAAACATGATGTCAAAAGCTGCCTATTACATTATGGTCAAAGAAGGACTTGCCTATCAGATGAGACCACTTATGTATGATTCTAAATTTAAACCGGAGAAGGAAACCAAACATGCAAATGCATGGATCTCTTTTTCTAATATTTTACCAACATTTTTTGTAAGGGAGTCTCTATTTTCTTTGGCATCAGAAGTAGGGAAATCTCTATAGTTAGACATGGCCACTATTAATAGAACTTGACCTAGTTGTGCTAGGGTTAAAGTTCAAGTCGATTTGCTTGCTAATTTACCGGATCATATTTAATTGGAGGTGGTGAATGAGAGCACTAATGATGCAAGAATGTAAAAGATTAAGATCCCGTGTGATTTCCTACCAAAGTATTGCAAGACTTACAAGCTTTAAGATCATATTGAAGAGGAATGTAGAACACTGCACCATGAATTAAGAAATCAAAGAAAAGAAAGTGACAAGGAAGAAGTGGAAGCTGAGAAGAAGCAACAAAGGTTTCAAACTAAGTTCTCAATGTTTTCAAAAGGCAAATTAATTGCTAATGGCGAAATAAATGGAGAGAGATTGAATCCAATTAATAAGAGTGTCATGACCCCAAACGGTCATGATTATCACCTTCCCTATTCTATGACAGGTGAACCATACTACGCTTACCCTTACTCACTTAAGTGTTATCATTACGTTCATGATAACATTACTTCATGCTTTTAGACAAGTACTGAAATAGTCTCATTCAACATACTAATTATCATCCGATGACATTATCATACATAAAATGAATAGAGTATAAAAACCTCTATTTATTACAATCCCCGGGACCTGAATTCACCGTACAAGAACATATCAAAATAACTAAGTCTGGAAATAGAGAGAATATCCTAAAATATAACAAAAGAAAATTGTCTTAGTCCCGAAAACAAGGGACGTCAACATCATAAGAGGATCTAAAGGTTACCCGAACATTATGCTCACCCTTAAAATCAAGACTGAGTCACAATCTAGAGCCAAGGTCACGTGTCAACCACTAGAAGATGTTCTGCACTCAACAAAAAGAAGAGTACAGGTAGCATTAGTACATCAACAAGTACTAGTAAGCATCATAGGTCGACTAACTCTACAATGTACAAGTAAGCAAGCCAAACAAGTATAAAAACAATCATAAAAAACCCCATAACCAATGATATCATTCACTTCGACATATCATATATCATCACATAATTTCAACTCGCAAGTTTACTTTCACATGCTTTCACACTTAATCATTTTCATCAGCAACTCATCATCATGTATAAACTTCAATAAGCACCCCCAATGTATATATATGTATGAGTGTATATATGCACGATATGCACATCATCTCTTACCCTTCTCAACCTCATCATCGACATAACATACTACTGGCGTGGTACCCGATCCATTGTCATATTTGTAACGACGTGGTACTTGACCCATTATCACATTCGTACCGGTTTGGTACCCGACCCATCATCACAACACATCAACACAGTGCAAATGAAATGTAATGTAGTCATTAAATCACAAGTCATACTAGAAGGCGATCATAGATGTCAAGTTCAAAAACAAGAACAAAGCCAAGAAAGTCTAAGTGCTGCAACAAAACCATATCCTACCTTAATTCCTTACTCAAAGTCACCTTTAAGCCATACTTTGCCCTTTCGTTCTCGTTCAATTCGTTCTTCATCTACATAACACAAGAATATACAACCATTTCAATAATTTTTTCCTTTTTAAATATTAGGGATCAACAACCACAGATTTTAGCCATAAACTTACTCTATTTCATCGTTTTAGGGTTTTCTATCTCCTAAACTTCATGGATTTTACTTGTAGTAGAATAAACAACAATAATTCTAGTCCTATTAGTGTTTCATAGAACCCTAGGATTATTACATACTAAAGTTATAAATAATTTCATCATTTTTCATCAATTCCCATAATTTAGGGTTAAACCCCAAAATCCACCATTAATCAATTTTCTAGTGATTTTCTAAGGTTAAACGAAGTAATTCAAGTCTAGAATATAATTACTTACATCCAAAGATGAACAACTCCACAAACCCTCTAAAAATTTCCTTCCCCAGAGCTCTATAGCATTTTTCAGAAAAGTGGGGAATGAAAACATTTTTTGGCTTTTAAAAATTGAAATTTTACTGCACATTTCTACTACAACGGATTGTTACTGCCGCAGTGGTTTATCCCCTTTACACGAAGGTCACCGCTGCAGTTCTTATTACCACAGCGGAGGTACCACTGCAGCAGTTACTTTTACCGCTACAGCGATCCAAGGTAGAAACTCAGGACCTTTCCTCAGTTTTTCTCATTTTACAACACACTATAAATTTTGACATTGCAAACCAACCCCTCCATGATAAATGCTATAACCTAAGTTTTATAACTCTATTTTAGGTGTTAGAAGTTGCTACGACTTTATATACTCATTGGCTATCTAATTATTACATCAAATCCAGCTGCTACAACCCACATTAGTACCAGATTTCATTCGATTCTCACACCCTAAAAAGTAAGCCAATTCTAGACTAGCCCTGCATTCTCAAAAATTAACCCAAGGAAGTCTGGGTGTGAATTTTACCTTATATTTCAGTGTAACGACATTTTGGGTCATTACATTAGATATCAATTTACCACTCGTTAGTCCCTGATTAAAAACTGGCCCGAAAATACATAACTACTGAAAGAGAAAGTACTTGAATCAATAAACAAGTGGGGATACTAATGAAGAGAATGCAAGGAGTAATGTAGATATAAGACAATCTGCTTTTGTACCTGGTAGGATCATTTCTGATAATATTGTACTAAGCCATGAGTTAGTCAAATGTTATGGGAGAAAGCATATTTCACCAAGGTGTATGCTTAATGTGGATATGCAAAAAACATACAATTCAGTTGAATGGTATTTTTTTTAGAACAAGTGCTTGACTATTTACACTTCCCCCCTCTTTGTCAACTAGATCATGAAATGCTTGAAGACAGTATCTTATTCCATTGTAATTAATGGAAAGCCAGCTGAACCTTTCAATACTAAAAAAGGATTAAGGCAGGGGACCCAATTTATCCCTTTCTCTTTGTTCTTGTAATGGAATATTTGAGTAGGTTTCTCAAGACTCTACAACAGGTGACAAATTTCAATTATCACCTTAAGTGTCAAAAACTCAATCTTATTCGATTGGGTTTTGCAGATGATCTACTGTTGTTTAGTGTAGGCGATGTTGCTTAGGTCCAACTTCTTTATAATTATTTTGAGGAGTTCTCAATTGTCTCTGGACCCAAAGTAAACTTGGACAAAAGCTCCATTTATTTTGAAGAGGTTCCACTGGCTGATCAGGAAGCTATTCTGAATTTAACTGGCTTCACAAGAGATGAGCTTCCTATTAGATATTTGGAGTGCCCTTATGCATAAAAAAGATTTTTGTTCATCAGTGTAAGCCACTAATGGATAAAATACTTGGCAGGATCTCAAACTAGACTACTAAATTCTTATCATATGCTGGACGGGCACAGTTAATTAAGAGTGTATTTTTTCCATCCAAACCTTTTGTGCTTAAATTTTCTTGCTACCTAAGAAGTTCATACAAATGATTGAATCTGGCTGTAGAAGTATTTTGTGGACCGGTGGAGTTGAAATGTCTAAAAAAACACTGATGGATTTGGAAAAACTATGCTATCCTAGATCTGTTAGGGGGCTCAACATCCTTGACATTCTAAATTGGAACAGAGTGGCCGTATGCAAGTTATTGTGGAATCCTTGCAAAAAGAAAGATAAACTTTGGGTTAAGTGGTTGCACATCTACTATGGTAAAGGTAAATTTGGTTGGGATCTAGAAGTTAAAAATGCATCCTGGGTAATTAGGAAAATCTTAAAAGCCAAAGTGTATATGGAAAATGCAGGAATTTAGGAACAAAAATTAGTACAAATTGAGAAGTTCTCCATAAAAAAGATGTCTATTCAGCTGAGGGGCCAATTTTCAAAAGTACCTTGTAGGAAAATAGTATGTAATAACTATGGTCCAACTAATTGGATTTTTATGCTTAGGCTGATTACTTGCGATAGGTTGATGACAAGAGATAGGCTTGCACTTTGGGGGATTACTAATGATACAATATGTCCATTGTGTAAGCAAGCAAATAAAAGTATGGTACACTTGTTTTTTAAGTATGTGGTCTCCTCCACAATTTGGAAAAGGATACTAGGTTGGCAAGGAATAACAAGACAACCCAATGAGTGTTGTAAGGAGTTGCAATAGGCTATCACATTCTATAAAGGCAGTAGTGCATCTGCAGAAGTGCACATAATATGTCTGGACTGTGCTACATATCATATTTGGTTGGAAAGAAATGCCAGGATTTTTCAACTGAAGCAGAGGTGTATCAAAGCAGTGGTCAAGTAAATTGCGCAAGACGTGCATGTACGAGGTGTAACTCGACTGGGAGTGAAACAAAAGTTAGATAGTTTGAATTTCTATTCTTAAATGTTGTAGTTGTCAATATAGTAGGGTGGTCAGTTAGTATGGACTAAAACTTGCTGCTTGGTCCTAATTTTGATCCTTTTTTTTTTTTTTTTTTTGAGTTGTATAATTCTTACTTGGTGAATAAAATTGTCCAGTTATTTGCCAAAAAAAAAGTGTGTATACCACTTATGCATGTCCATTTCTATCTCCCATGTAGCCTATTCTATAGTATGGTTTCTCCACTGAACCTTTGCATAAGGAATAACTCATGTACTCAACTTCCTCACATATTTAGACAGAATAGCAATAGGTTCCTCTTTGTAGGACAGTTCCTTATCAAATATTTTTGGATCCCAACGTATAATATAGTCACTATCTCCATAGTACTTCTTTAAAATTGACAAATAGAATACAGGGTGAACCACGGACATACTAGGGGGTAAGACTAACCTATATGCTACAGACCCCACTTTCTTCAACACCATAAAGGGTCCTATGTTCCTTGGGATCAACTTGACCTTCTTTCTAAATCACATTACACCCTTTATAGGTGACACCTTCAAAAGTACCTTCTCCTTCTTCTCAAATTTCCTATCTCTTACTTTTTTGTCTGCGTATTCCTTCTGTCGGCTTTGAGCCACTACGAGCTTCTCTTGTATAAATCTCATCTTCTCCATAGAGTCCTTGAGCATGTAAGTGCCCTAAGACCTCACCTCGAATACATCAAACCACCCTATTGGGGACATACACCATCTACCATATAAGGCCTCAAAAGAAGCCATATTTATACTAGAGTAGTAGCTATTGTTGTAGGCAAATTCACACAACGGTAATTACTGGTCTCACTGACCCCCAAAGTCTATAAAACAAGCCCCAAGCATGTCTTTAAGTACTTGGATAGTCTGTTTTGATTGCCCATCTGTGTGTGGATGAAAAGTCGTGCTCTGGTCCAATCTAGAACCATAATAGGACTGAAACCTTTCCTAGAAATTAGAAATGAACTGAGTACCTCGGTCTAACATAATGGTACCCCATGTAGCCTTAAAATTTCCTTCACATAAATCTTGCCCAACTTGGCCACATTATAATCAACTCTCACTGGAATAAAGTGAGCCGACTTAGTCAATAAGTCAACAATAACCCAAATGGAGTCATATTTCCTCAAGGTTTTCGAAAGACTAACAAAAAAATCTATCATTATTCATTCCCACTTCCATTCCAGAATGGGCATCTGTTGAAATATGCCAATAGGCTGCTGATGTTTGTATTTGACTTGCTGGCAGTTTTGACACTTAAACATGAAATCTACAATGTCACGCTTTATTCTTCACCACCAATAGTGTTGAAATCAAGTTACCTACCCGAGGTACATACAATCGACCTCAGATTCTCAAGGCCCCTTCAGAATGGCCTCCTTCGTTTCCCCTTGTAACACCTTTTCTCTGAGGTTGTTTTATTTCTTATCTTCAAACTGTCTACTCTTAATCTGATCATAGAATGTGGACCTAGCCTCCATATGTGCCAACACTTTTCCTTTGCTAGTTTCCTACAATCTCAAAAAATCATTAGCCAAAGACCGTACCTTTATAGCCAATAGGCGCTTGGGTACCTCTAACAATAATAAACTTCCCATGCTGACTAGTTATAGGCTCAGTGCATCCACCCATATTGGCCTTACCTGGGTGATACAGAATTGAGATGTCATAGTCTTTAATCAACTCCATCCATCTGTTCTATCTCGGATTAAAATCCTTCTGAGTGAACATTATAAGCTACGAGGGTCTGTAAATACCTCATTCTTCACCCTGTAGAGATAGTGTCTCCAAAATTTTAAAGCAAACACCATGGCTGCCAATTCCAAGTCATGCGTGGGGTAGTTTTTCTGGTATCACTTTCTTTACCTCTAAGCATATCCAATCACATTTCAATCCTACATTAACACACACCTAAACCCAAACATGAGGCATCACAAAATACAATAAAATCTTTACCCTCGACAAAGGCAGGGTTAGTACTGGAGCCAAAGTCAACAAAGTTTTGAGCTTTTGAAAGCTTTACTCATACTTGTCATCCCATTCAAATGAAACTTCTTTCTGAGTTAGGCCGGTCATATGTGAAGCAATGGCAGATAACCCTTTAACAAATCAGCAGTAGTAACTGGCCAACCCCACAAAACTATGGATTTCTATCACATTCATCGGTCTGGCCAAATTCTTTACAGTTTCCACCTTTTACGGGTTCGGTCCACCATAACCCCTTCTATAGAAACCATGTACCCCAAGGACACCGAAGAAAGCCAGAATTCATACTTAGAGTACTTAGCATACAATTGTTTCTCCTTCAACAACTTCAAGACAGTACGCAAGTAAGCTTCATGCTCTTCTTCACTGTTAGAATAAACAAGTATATCATCAATAAACACAATAATAAACGAATCCAAAAAGGACTTAAACACTCCATTCATCAAGCTCATGAAAGTAGCTGGAGCATTGGTCAAGCCAAAAGACATAACTAGGAACTCATAGTACTAGTAATGAGTTTGGAAAGCAGTCTTTGGGATGTCCTAAGCCCTAATTTTTACCTGATGATATCCCGACCTCAAATCAATCTTAGAGGACACTACAACTCCTTGTAGCTGGTCAAACATATCATCTATTCTAGGTAAGGATACTTGTTACAAATGGTCACCTTATTCAACTAACGGCAATCTATGCACATTCTCATACTACCATCTTTATTCTTCACAAATAACACGAGTGCAACCCAAGAGGAGACACTTGGGCGAATCATGCCCTTTTTTTTTTAACAATTCTTGCAATTGGGATTTTAGCTTTCTCAACTCTGCAGGTGCCATATGGTATGGAGAAATAAAAATGGGTCTAGTCCCCGGCTCTAGGTGTATACAAATTTAACTTTCTAATCTGGAGGCATACTCGGAAGATCATCTGAAAACACTTCTAGGAATTCACATACCACAAAAACTGACGTTATAAGAGGGACTACAAATTTATCTTCTCGAAGATGGCCTAAACATGACCTACACCCTCACTTTACTAATTTTTGAGCATGAATTGCGGACACATCCCTCACCAAATTAGGCTTAAATGTAACCTCCCACTATAACTTCTTTTCCTTGGGCATTGCTACAGTGATGGTTTTAGCATAATAATCAAGAACAAATGATATGGGGACAACCAACTCATTCCTAAAATAACATCTAATTCCTCCATGTCTAAAATGACTAAGTTTGCAAGGGTCTTAAACCCTAAAAATATCATAGAACACGCACAATATACCTGATCAACACACACAGACACCCCAATCGATGTAGACACATATATGGGAGCATCAAGATATTCACAGTCTAAGTCCCAACCCATAGCAAATTTCACAGACACACAGGAGAAGGTGGAACCAGGATCAAACAATATAGAAGCCATACGATCAAAGATAAGAATACTATCTATGATCACCATATCAGAAGCTTCAACCTCAGGACGAGCCAAAACTGCATAAACATATGCCTTATCACCACCCTGACCGCCACCTCTACTACCTTGAGCTCCATTTATGCTAACTTGTCCTCCACCTTGGTTGGCCTAGTTGCCACCCCTTACTTGGCCACCAAGCCCACCTTGTGGATGTGTCGTACTATTTTCTCAACCACCACGACCTACTAAAACTATAGCAGTAGAAGCTGGTTGCTGTATCAACTGACCTACAGATAACAAGTTAGGACTTATGATGTGTCTCAAACCCCTACACTTAAAGCATTTGGGTCCCAAAGTAGGCTTCTTAACAAAAGAGGAAAAAGACATATAGCTGTCGGCTTGGTAAGGCTGATAACTGACCCTAGATGAGCCCCCTACAGACATTGGCGTAGCTGAATGGTAGGTCTTAGAAGAACCACCCCCTTTGAGAAAGTACCACTGAATTGGCCTGAGGTTTGAGCCTTCTTGGCAAATTCAACATCCTAAAAAGACTTACCAATCACTACCACAAATATGGTTGCAAACTGAATCCCAAAATTCAGACCCTTAATGAATACCTAATCTACTCCTCCTCTAAAATAATCAACTATAGTGCATAGTAGGAAAATGCATGAAACTTGGCCTCATAGGCCACCACAGACATGTTACCCTGCTCCAACCTTAGAAACTCATTCTTCTTCTGGTCACGATAAGTGCATGGAAAATGTTTCTCAAGGAATACATTTTAAAATTGAGCCCAAGTAAGTGGAGGTAAGGCAGCCCTGAACTCCACAAATGACCTATGTCATTGCTTGGTTTTATTCTGCATTTGAAAGGAAACAAACACCACCCTATAATTTTAAAAAATACCCATTTTGTGCAGACGTTCATGACAATCTATTAAGAACTCAAAGATATCCTCAGACTTTGTACCTTGAAATATCAGGGGCTTCATCTTAATAAACTTACAAAATAGCCCATGCTTACCATTAGTCATTACCGGTCCAAGTACCTATTAGGGATACACCCTTGTTTCAGATCCTGCATCTATCTTGGGTGCTACAACAATGACATATTGCAAGGTTGATGGATGGAACAGTCGAAATAACTGGGGTGTAGCCAGTGCCATCCAAGCTACCCAAGAATCCCAATACTTATTGAGTCACCTCTATAGACAAAGGCACCGGAGCATTACCATTTAATGCTGGCACCACATTCTCTGGAGCCATCATTGCTTCTTTCTCAACTACCTCCTTTTTATTCTGAGCATGGCCTAGAGAATCTTGTTGTGGGGGAGGGGACAGTGATCTCTTTCTTTCTAATCTCCCGACTGCCTATACTAAACCCCTAATGGACGCTGCTCTCCATCCTCCCCTTCTTGCTCTGCATCTAACCCAAGGCTGATGTGTCATGATCACATGACACTTTTGATGCTTGAAACTAAGAAAATATGAAATAACTTGGGTATGTTTGGTGGGTACGATGTGTTTTCTGTTCTATATTGCAGGAGAATAGGTTTTTGGAAGCAAAATGATCAAGAAGGAAGAATCATGCTTGAAAATGGAGTATCTAAAAATGAAAGAATCAGGTTCTGTCCTAGAGAAGTGACTCACGACATGACTCATGTGCTGTGAGTCCACCCATGTGACATGGGTGGGTGTCGTGAGTCCACATCAGAGATGTCCAATGTGTCTTGATTTCCACAAAACTGACTTACGTGGCATGACTTGGTTCTACGACACCAAGTCACGATACCTTGGAAAGTTGCCGACTTTGTTTTCCTGTTTTATTTAGGATAGGATTCACCTTGTATTGTCCTATGTTCAGGAGTTAGTTAGTACATTATTTTGAGACATATTTACAGTATTTTGATGCACTATTGATTTTGTAATCTTGGATTACCAGTTCTAAGATTTCTGTTAATATTGAGATTTCAGAGTTTTCTTCATTATCATGATTTTACAATTATGAATTCATCTTCGAATTCTTCTTGTGTTCTTACAATAATGAGCATCTAAACCCATTAACTAGGGTTGTATGAACCATGAGGAATTAACCAAACAGGTTAAGTGTGAAGCAAATTCTGAACCGTTGTGAATGCATGTATTGTTATGACCTTCATTATAATTGATTTTCTAACAATTGCAAATGTTAGATACTCACCTGTATTCTAGACTTGCTTGAGAGAGAGGTAAAGATTAGGAAAAGGGAATAACAACAGAGATTTGAAGCTATCAACCTTCATCTAATAACTTGAGTCATAACAGGCATAATTATCTAAGATCCTGGATAAGGGTTAGTAGTGCGGCACTCGAAGTCCGAGAGGAGAAGAGTGAAATTCGTCTAACCAAGGTCGAGAGACATTTAGATGAACATATCTTGTTAGATTTTGCATGCAACGTAGTGGGGTAGTTTTGTCAAGAACAAATAATCGGTGAAGTTAAGAAATCATTGGGGATCACAGTCCTAGTGTATTTCTCATATTGTTTACAAATCCAAAAATCAGAAATTGTTATTGTTACCATTTATTCACAAAACCCCTCCAGTTTCACATATTTGCAAAATACTCAGACTAGCATTCTACATAATTTTGTCCTATTCCCTGTGGGATCGACCCCAACCTAGTTGGGTTCTATATTTGATACATCGACCGCATTATACTTGTCTAAAGGTATATTTTGAGCGACATCACATTTTTGCGTTATTGTCGGGGAACTACGGTTACGGAGTTGAGTATTTTGCTTGTTGGAGTTGATTGGTTTTATTTCATTATAATTTTAAGGGGACACGCCGGTGTATGCCCAATACTAGGAGTCAAGACAATCCCCTGATTCCACTTGATCCTAAAATATAAAGAACTCTAAGAGCTAATCAAAAAATGGTAAATATCGACAGAGTTCAGGATCCTGCAGCCGTGGAAGATATTCATAACCAACCAATTCAACCAGTTGGTCATGAAACAGTAGACCAAACTACTGCTCGGTTGACACGAGAAGAGCAAGCTAGACAGGCTGCTCTTTGGTAAACAGATAGAGATAATCGAGCTATGCAAAATGCAGCACAGCTTCTGGATGATGCTGAAGAAAGACAAAGAAGACTGAGGGCACACCAAACACCTCAAAGACCACATGTGCCAGTTTGTGATGATCCTGAAGAAGAAGATGTGGATTATTTTGAGACGATTGAGAGTGGTGCCATTATTCCACCAGAGTTACCTCAAGGCACAAAGTTTGAAATTACAAGTGCCATGATCCACCTGCTTAACTTGAAAAGTGTATTCGCGGGTCTTCCTACAGATGATCCAAACATGCATGTGATGAACTTTGTGGGGGTTTGCACTTCTTATAATTCGCCTGGAGTGGACCAATAGGCTATTCGATTAAGATTGTTTCCATTCTCTTTAACAAGAGAAGCGACTTTGTGGTTGGTCGAATTACCATGAGGTTCCATTACTACTTGGCAAGAGTTGAGAAATCAATTTTTGGAAAGATTTTTTCCACCATCCAAGATGCTACAGTTGAAGGATGAGATTTATAACTTCAGACAACTACACTCTGAAGCCCTTTATGAGACATGTCTAAGATTCAAGAAGAAGCTTCAAAATGTGCCAAATCATAGGATGAGTGGTAAGAGTCTACTTGAAATCTTTTATAGGTCTTTGAATGCAAATACTAAGGCTGTAGCAGATACTATCACTGGAGGAGCATTTATGAGTCTGAGGTGGGAACGAGCTTTAGAGATCTTGGATCATATTACTAAGACTAACCGAGCATGGCATATTTGGGAGGCAGAGACACCGGCTGGTACATACACTATTGGAGCATCAGTAGCATAATAGGCTATGGATGAATCTGTAGCTCAAGAGGTTGCACAACTGAGAACAGAAATTGGTTTGCTAGCTAAACAGATTGCAGCTAGTTATGCGGAGAAGGTACATGTCGTAAGTGTATAGGGTAAAGCATCTTATTATGATAATTATGAATCTGATGAGGAAACTAAATACATAGATCGAGAAGTGGCGGGTTTTCGAGCCAAGGGCTAAGGGTGTAATCAAGACTCTTGGAACTCGAGGCAAGAAAATCAAGGTTGAAACTATTATGGAGACAATTACAATAGGTCAGGATATAGAGACAGAGAGCGAGATCGTGATGGAGACTGGAGATGAAAAAATGATTACAAAGAGAAGAGAAATGCTTATGTTCCACCAGGGAACCGTGATACTGACTATGGAAATTCACAAATGGAAACCCTTCTTACCAAATTGGTTAAAGGATCAGAAAACCAAGAAAATTTCTTAAAAGAAATTAGGGCGGACATTTCGAGAATAAGTCAGAAAGTTAAATCTCACTCAACTGCAATAAAATAGTTGGTGCAATAGTTTGGGTAGATATCGGTGGCATTGAACCAACGTCAACCAGACACTTTTCCAAGCAACACCATTCAAAATCCAAAAAATGACGGTCATTGTTTGGCCATCACTACAATAAGTGTAAAGAGCACGACCAACCCATCTATTCTTGTGGGTAATGATAAGAAAGATGAGCTAATGGTGTTCGATGAAGAGGTTGAGATGGAGCCAAAAGATTTAGCAATGGACAACAGTATTAATAAAGAAGTGGAATCTGAAAAGAGGAAGGAGAAGGAGGTTCCACAAATGTTGAAAATGATCCCAAGACCTCCTCTTCCCTTTCCTAAAAAGTTGAGAAAGAAGGCTGAGAAAGGTAAGTACCAAAAGTTTATTACGAAGTTGAAAGAGCTATCGGTAAATATCCCCCTTGTTGAGACTTTGGAGCAGATGCCCGGTTACGCAAAGTTCATGAAAGACTTAGTAATGAAGAAGAGCTCTGTTAGTTTTGAGCCTGCAGATAACTTGCATCATTGTAGTGTAGTTGCCTCGCGTTCCCTAGTTGAAAAGAAGGAGGATCCAGGGGCTTTCACAATCCCTTGTACTATCAGGTCTTACAACTTTGAAAAGGCACTGTATGATTTGGGTGCTAGCATTAACTTAATGCCGCTAGCCCTGTTCAAGCAGTTGGGGTTGGGAGCACCAAAACCGACTTCTATGAGGCTTCTCATGGTAGATAAAACTGTGAAAAAGCCAATGGGCATTCTGTATGATGTTTTGGTGAAAGTTCCATCTTTCATATTTCCAGCTCACTTTGTAATTCTAGATTGTGAAGTTGACTTTGATGTTCCTATCATCCTGGGGAGACCATTCTTTGCCACTGGCCATGCTTTTGTTGACATGGAAACTGAGCAGATGAAATTCAGGTCAAATGATTAACAAGTGACTGTCAATGTTTGTCGTTCCATGAAGAAACCGAAAGATATTCTGGTAATTTCCGTAATTGATACGCTTGATGAGAGTGCCATAATAGTTCCAAGTGAAGAAAGGTTGGGGGTAGAAGCTCTTGCAGCTGTGGTTATAAATTTTGATAGTGATAGTATTAAGGATTATGATGAGATAGTAGGAGCGCTTGCTGGTAGGGGATCCTACAGTTATGCTCCAAAGAAACTTGATGTTGATTTGAAAAATAGGGTGACCCCACTGGCTCAACCTTCTTTTGAGGATCCTCCAGTCTTAGACCTTAAGGCTCTTCCTTCTCACCTTCGCTACGTATTTTTGGGAACCAATAACACCTTGCCTGTAATCATTTCTGCTGAGTTAGTAGGACGGCAGGTAGAAGCTCTGGTTTCAGTATTAAAGAAATTTAAAAGGGCCATTGGTTGGTCCATTGCTGATATTATAGGGATTCCACCCTGTATTTGCACTCATAAGATCCAGCTTGTTCCTGAGTATATACCAACCGTTAAGAACCAACGTCTTTTGAATCCACCTATGCAGGATGTTATAAAGAAAGAGATCATTAGGTGGTTAGATGCAGGCATAGTTTACCCCATTGCTGATAGCAAGTGGGCAAGCCCAGTGCAGTATGTACCAAAGAAGGGAGGAATCACTGTGGTTCCAAATAATAAAAATGAATTGATCCCAATGAGGCAGCAACCAGATGGAGAGTTTGCATGGATTATCGGAAGCTAAATTCTTGGACCAAGAAGGACCATTTTCCTATACCCTTCATAGACCAGATGTTAGACCGCCTTGCTGGTAGAGGATGGTATTGTTTCCTCGACGGTTATTTGGGTTATAATCAGATTTTCATTGCTCTCGAAGACCAAGAGAAGACCACTTTTACTTGTCCATATGGGACGTTTGCGTTCAAGAGGATGCCTTTCAGATTATGTAATGTACCGATAAATTTTCAACGTTGCATGATGTCCATTTTTTCTGACATGGTGGAAGACACTATTGAGGTATTTATGGATGATTTTTCGATTGTAGGAGACTCTTTTAACGATTGCTTAGCTCACCTTGCTATGGTATTGCAAAGATGCGAGGAGTGAAAGTTGGTGCTAAATTGGGAAAAATGCCACTTTATGGTAAAAGAAGGTATTGTGTTGGGGCATCGAATCTCAAAGAAGGGTATCGAAGTAGATAAAGCAAAGATTGAGGTTATTGAAAAATTACCCCCACCTGTTTCTGTGAAAGGAATTCAAACGTTTTTAGGTCATGCTAGCTTTTATAGAAGATTCATCAAGGATTTTTCTAAGATTGCACATCAGTTATGCAAACTTTTGGAGAAAAGGGTAAATTCATGTTTGATGAGGCATGCTTAAAAGCTTTTGAGTATCTAAAAGAGAAGCTGATTTTAGCCCCTTTTATTGTCACACTAGACTGGACAATGCTGTTTGAAGTTATGTGTGATGCTAGTGGAGTAGCCTTGGGTGCTGTTCTTGGCCAAATACGAGAGAAGATCTTACATCCAATTTACTATGGTAACAAATTACTTAATCCAACTCAAAAGAATTACACCATGACTGAACAAGAGTTATTTGCAGTAGTCATCGCTTTCGAGAAATTTTGTTCTTACTTGATTGGCACAAAGGTAATTGTGCATACAGACCATGTAGCACTTCGGTATCTTATGTCTAGGAATGATGCTAAGCCAAGATTGATTCTGTGGGTGCTTCTACTGCAAGAATTTGATTTTGAAGTCAAGGACCGAAATGGAATCGAGAATTAGGTCGCTGACCATCTATCATGTCTTGAGGAGGAGGCCATGCTTAAATTAAGGGATGAGCTTGATATTGATGATACTTTTCCGGATGAGAAAGTGCTGGCAGCATCACAAGATTTAATCCCTTGGTTTGCAGATTTTGCCAACTTTTTGGCAAGTGACCTAGTCCTGGAAGATATGTCGTACCAGCAATGGAGGAGATTCATGCATGAGGTGAGAAAATTCTTCTAGGAAGATCCTTACCTATTTAGAGTATGTCCGAATGGTATGAGTCGAAGGTGTATCCCAGAGGCTGAAATGATGAGTATCATGGAAGCATGTCATTCATCTCCAGTTGGGGTCATCATGGTGGTACGCAGACTGTGCACAAGATCTTACAATGCGGTTATTATTGTCCTACCATTTATAAAGATGCTCATGACTATGCTCGGGCCTGTGAGCAATGTAACACCCCATATTCTATACACACTACTTTCACTTATCTGGAAAATGGTACGGACTTGTGGCAATAGGTAATGGATCAACTAGTTCTTTGATTCAAGTACAATACCCCGTACATTTTTGAAACTTCTACGACCAACCTAACATGGGTAAAAGTATTTAAACTTGGGAGAACAAGGATGTACTTAGGCGTAAAGTTAAATTTAAGTGGTGTATTAAGGTAGAGGGATTGAGACGTTGGAAAAAGGGGAAAACGTAAGTGAGGTGCTTCCGTGACTTAATTGAGATAGTAGGTGTGTCATCTACTTAAGCTATTGGACTGCATTTGGACCTATGTTAATGGACTCAATTGATGCCCAAGTTAAGTAATTAAAAGGGAAAGGATGATCAGCCCAACTCCAAGTTTAATTAAGGCCCAAAACAAAAGTGATCCATGTAGAAACAAACCAAGTAGGTGCATCACTTACTTGGACTGATTTGGACAGATTTAATAACCAAGTAGGTGCATCACCTACTTGGACTATTTTGGACCAAAAACTTGGCTAAGGATGGAATGTGTAGGCGGTTCAATTAGGGAGTATATAAAGGTCATCTCAGCTCATTTTTCCATTTAATTCATTGCTGAAAAACAGTCCAGAAAAATTAACACTTTTCTCTCTCTCTTAACCCTACTAGCCGCCCCAAATTTCCCTAGGGTTCTTGGGTGAATCCTCCACTTTTCAATCCTTGCTAAGTGTTTAACCTTGTATATTAATGTGATATATGTATAATAAAGTGTGGAAATCCGGTTGGTTATGTTTAAAATGTGAAGGACAGTCCCTTAATTAGTTGGCAGTCCACTTGTGTTAGTTTTAATGAATTTGTCTTCCTTGTGGTTTGGACTTGTAAAGGAGCTGAAGGTCTTGAAGAAATGAAGTTGGAGGATGAAATTTCAGTGTGTTGAAGTGTGGTTCTGCCCCTGGTTCATTTATTTTTATGTATGGCTTGATGGAAATGTTTATACGTGTTTGTAAATGGAACGTTTGGTGTGATGAAAAGAGAATATTCTCTTGTAATGTTAAACTGAATTTTGGAACTGTTGTGGACTGTTTTTTTGGGTATGTTATTGTGGGAGGCAGTAGGGTGACCTTATGGGATAAATATATGGAGTTTCGTTGGAGTGGAAATGTAAAGGATAAACTAGATAGGTAATCCTATCGGTTCGTAATGTCTATGTCAACATATGGGCTGTTTTGGTCGCATTGTTGTTGTGAGGCAGTGGGCTGCCATGTAGGAGCTGAAATAGAGTTATGTGAAAGTATAAAGGAGGTTGGAATAATAGACTATGTGTTGGGGTAGTCGGACAGATTTTTACTTTCCGTTAAGTAATTAGTTACCGCCTTGTAAACCTATAATGTGATTAGCTTTTAATGTAGCTCCATTACGTACTTGTATTGTAGAGTAACATGTAAGGAAGGAGCTGAATCTTTGTAATCACGTGGTGTGAATTTAAGGTATGTAAGGTTACTCTTTCCCGTATCCTTTGGCATCATATATTGTCTACCTAGCTAATGACCTAGTTTCCACTCCGAAATGTTCTAAAAGTACCTCAATACACATTTACTATCAAATTTCAGATGTTCTCTTTTGTTGTTCCAAGAAGGATCCATAATGTTATAACCACCACTATAACAACTTCAAAGATTAAATAAAGTAAGTAACTCAATATGGTTATGTTCGGGTGGCAGCTCGAGGGGGCTTAAAGCCTAGCATAGAGACGATCCCGACTTACCATTTATGGGTGGTAGCTCGAGGGGGCTTAAATCCTAGCATAGAGACGATCCCGATTTAATATGTATGGGTGGCAGCTCGAGGGGGCTTATAGCCCAGCATAGAGACGATCCCAGATTATGTTACCACTGATCAGTTGGGTATATGTATGGCATGCCTTATAAAGACAAGAAAAGTAAAGAAAGAGAAAAGGGAAGTAATTAATGTAATGTATACGGTTCCACGATTACAGTAAAGGTGGTTTATAAGTATTATCTATTCACTTGTATTCGATTCCATTTGAGTTCCTATATCTCATGCAGTTGCTTATAGCCTTACATACTCAGTACATTCTTTCGTACTGACGTCCCTTGGGGGACTTACCTTACTTGCTGCAGGCACAGGTAATAGTAGACCTCCACAGTAAGCTGCGGGTTTTCTGCGAATTATTGGTGAGCTCCAGTTCGTTCGGGGCTTTCCGAGTCGTATGTACATGTTGATTTTGGTATTGTATTACATATGTATAAAGCGGGGACTCATCCCGACTGTAGGTTTGGTTATGTATCTGGTAGAGGCTTTGTAGATGTTGTATAGTTAAAGGAAGGAATGTTGTACCTTTTTTTGACCATATGGCTCCAACGGCCATGTCTCATGTTTATATAAATGTTCTTATTCGATTTCTACTATTGATATGTTGTAACCATAAGTGATTGAATGCTAGCCCATTGATGACAAGTATGTGAACGTATAGAATGGTTCTCTCGGGCCTTAACGGCTTCGGGTGCCATGTCCGCCCCAAGGGGATTTGAGGCGTGACAAAAGTGGTATCAGAGCGGGTCATCCTAGGGTGTCTACAAAGCCGTGTCTGAGTAGAGTCTTGCTTATGGATGTGTTGTGCACCACATTTATAAGTAGGAGGCTACGGGACATTTAGGAATTCTCTCTTTTTCTTCATTTCATAGATCGTGCAATAGAGCCAAAGTTGTAGGTGGAGTTATGTTTAACCACTGAATTTGTTTCTTTTCTTTATTATAGTGAACATGCCGATTACAAAAAAAGGTAGAGGTAAAGGAAAGAAGGTGGACAGGATTGCTGGAGAAGGAACCAGTAGAGCACCGCCTGAACAAGTTAATCAGGGTGGGGTTTGCATCGCAGGCTTCTTCTACTCTTCCAGAAGAGTCAAGAGGAAGAGGAGTACCTGCAGAACCACCAGTAAATGCTACTGACCAAGATTTAAAGAATGCAGTGCAAATGTTGACCCGAATAGTTGCTGCACAAGTTCAGGGACAAGGTGGTCCAACGACAAGTGAAGATAGTGCAGCTAGAGCAGCTAGTCGACGGACACAGGATTTCCTGAAATTAGACCCTCCTACCTTTACTGGATCGGATCCGAATGAAGACCCGCAAGATTATATAGATCAAATCCAAAGAGCATTGGAGGTCATGCATGTGTCCGGTGTAGAAACGGTCGAGCTTGCGGCCTATAGATTGAAGGGCGAAGCTATATTATGGTATGAAGATTGGAAGCGGTCGAGGGGTATTGATGCACTCCCAGCTGGTTGGGAAGAATTTAAAATGTCATTCCTTGATCATTATCTCCTATATGAGGTCAGAGAGGCTCGTACGGACCAGTTCTTGAATCTGCGGCAGGGTACCATGAGCGTTCGAGAATATAGCCTTCGATTTAATTCCTTGGCCCGGTATGCTCCAAATGTGGGCACGACTATGACTGACAGAGTTCATCGTTACGTGGATAGATTGGAGCCATATTTGGTCCGAGATTGTACTATTGCTGCGCTAAATAGGGACATAGATATAGCTAGAATACAGGTCTTTGCGCAGAAAATGGAAGATCAAAGGCAACGGAGAATAACACAAGGATTTAAAGAAGGGCCGTCGAAGAGGGCTAGATCTATGGGACAGTCTATGGCGTCCCAAGGAGAATTTAGGCCTCGGGTTTTCAATAGGCCACCTAGACCTTCATTTTCTTATCCTGCTATAGGCATTTCATCCCAAAGCCGAGGATTTAGAGGCAATCAAATAGGGCAAAGTAGTGGGATTCGAGGTTCGCAAATAGCAGGGTCTTTTCGCCAGCCGTGTCAGCACTGCAGGAGGTTTCATTCAGGTTCATGCCGGGTTGGGACAAATACTTGTTATTGGTGCGGTATGTCAGGGCATATGATTAGAGATTGCCCACCAAGGGGTGCAGACAGTATGGTACGACCTACCGGTTCGGCCATTGCATCATCATCATCGGTTCCTTTCTTAGGTAGGGGTGTACAGCCTACTGGTCGTGGACGAAGTAGTAAGGGAGAAGCTAGTTCTAGTGGAGCTCAGAACCGTACCTATGCTCTGGCGGACCGGCAGAATTCGGAGGCCTCTCCTGATGTCGTTACAGGTAAATTATCCATATTTTCACATAATGTATATGCATTGATCGATCCGGGTTCTACATTATCATATGTTACTCCATTGATTGCTGAAAAATTTGAAAGAACACCGGAATTACTAGTCAAGCCATTTGAAGTGTCTACACCTGTTGGTGAATCTATTATAGCGCAGAGAGTGTATCGTAATTGCATAGTTACTGTTTGCGGTTATGATACGTTGGCTGATCTTGTTGAGTTAGAAATGATAGATTTTGATGTTATAATGGGAATGGATTGGCTGGCTTCTTGTTATACGATGGTAGATTGTCGAGCAAAAAGGGTACAACTCCATTTTCCACAAAAGGATGTCCTTGAATTGAGGGGTGATGTTGGAGCACCGATAGCCAAATTTATTTCCTATCTTAAGGCAAGGAAAATGATATCCAAGGGGTACATATGTCATCTGGTAAGGGTGCAAGACACCAATATGACGTCACCCACTCCCCAATCAGTTTCGGTGGTAAATGAATTTCTTGATGTATTTCCTGAAGATCTTCCAGGTTTACCTCCGGAACGGGAAGTAGAATTTGGTATTGATGTGATTCCAGGCACTCAGCCTATCTCTATTCCTCTATACAGAATGGCTCCGACAGAATTACGAGAATTGAAGGAGCAATTAAAAGACTTACTGGGCAAAGGATTCATAAGGCCTAGTATGTCTCCGTGGGGTGCACCAGTGTTATTTGTACGGAAGAAAGATGGCACCCTAAGAATGTGTATTGACTATCGGCAACTGAATAAGGTAACAATTAAGAACAAATATCCACTCCCTAGAATTGATGATTTGTTTGACCAATTACAAGGTGCTAAATGTTTCTCAAAGATTGACTTGAGGTCAGGTTACCATCAAGTAAAGGTCAGAGAAAAAGATATACCCAAGACAGCTTTCCGAACACGGTATGGTCATTATGAGTTTTTAGTTATGTCCTTCGGGCTAACAAATGCACCAGCAGCTTTTATGGATCTGATGAATAGGGTGTTCAAGCCATTTTTAGACGTGTTCGTGATAGTGTTTATAGATGATATTCTTGTTTATTCAAGATCAAAAGAGGACCATGCTAATTACTTACGACAGGTGTTGCAGATTCTTCGTGATCGTAGGTTATTTGCAAAGTTCTCTAAATGTGAGTTTTGGTTAAAATCTGTGGTATTCTTGGGTCATATTGTATCTGATAAAGGAATAAGTGTTGATACTCAAAAGATAGAAGCTGTGAAGAATTGGCCAAGACCTACGACGCCTACAGAGACTCGTAGTTTTCTTGGGCTAGCCGATTATTATAGGAGATTTGTTGAAGGGTTTTCTTCTATTTCGGCACCTTTAACAAAGCTGACACACAAGGCAACTAAATTCCAGTGGAATGATCTGTGTGAAAAGAGTTTCCAAGATCTGAAGAATAAGTTGACTTCTACACCTGTGTTGGTCCTCCCAGAAGGCACAGAAGGGTACGCAGTGTATTGTGATGCTTCAGGAATTGGCTTGGGATGTGTGTTGATGCAGCATGGCAAGGTAATAGCTTATGCTTCAAGACAATTGCGGCCACATGAGAAAAATTATCCGACACATGATCTTGAGCTAGCAGCAGTAGTATTTGCTTTAAAGATATGGCGCCACTACCTGTATGGGGTTCATGTTGACATATATACCGACCATAAGAGTTTGCAATATATATTTAAGCAGAAAGACCTAAATCTGAGGCAGCGGAGGTGGCTTGAATTATTAAAAGATTATGACATTGATATTTTATATCATTCGGGGAAAGCAAATGTGGTAGCTGATGCACTAAGTCGTAAGGCAATGGGGAGTACTTATGGCCAGCTCACAGAAAGACAAGGGATAATCAAGGATCTACATCAACTAGCTAGCTTAGGGATTCGCCTACTTGAAACTCCAAATGAAGGAGTTATTGTACAAAATGCGGCAGAATCCTCGTTAGTAACTGAAGTGAAGGAAAAGCAGTATACAGATCCTATTCTATCACAGCTTAAGGAGAATGTACAGCAAGGTATGACAAAGGCATTTGAGCTTACGCAAGAAAGAGTGCTTCGGTGCCAAAACAGATTATGTGTACCGAATGTAGATGAATTAAGAAGAAGAATTATGACAGAGGCACATCATTCCAGGTATTCTATCCATCCGGGATCAACTAAAATGTACCATGATCTAAAAGGTATATATTGGTAGGGTGACATGAAGAAGAACATTGCAGAATTTGTAGCCCAATGTCCAAATTGTCAACAAGTAAAAGTAGAACATAAGAAGCCTGGAGGCTACATGCAATGTATGGATCTTCCAGTATGGAAGTGGGACATGATTAATATGGATTTTATCACTGGTTTGCCTCGTACATTTCGAAAATTTGATTCCATATGGGTGATAGTTGACAGACTTACTAAGTCAGCACACTTCTTTCCTGTTAAGACTACTTATACAGCTGAAGAGTATGCAAAATTGTATATTAAAGAGATAGTTCGACTACACGGAGTTCCAATCTCCATTATATCTGATAGGGGAGCTCAATTTACTGCACATTTTTGGAAGTCTTTCCAGCAGAGTTTGGGAACCCAAGTGAATTTAAGTACAACTTTTCATCCCCAGACAGATGGGCAGGCAGAACGTACTATCCAAACACTTGAAGATATGCTACGAGCGTGCACATTAGACTTTAAAGGCAATTGGGATGATCATTTACCTTTTGTTGAATTTGCCTACAATAATAGCTATCATTCAAGTATTAAGATGGCTCCTTACGAAGCGTTATATGGGAGAAAGTGTAGGTCACCTATCGAATGGTTTGAAGCAGGCGAAACTGCTTTATTTGGACCAGATCTCGTTTATCAAGCTATGGAGAAGGTTAAAGTGATACAGCAGCGATTACAGACAGCTCAAAGCCGCCATAAGTCATATGCTGATGTTAGAAGAAGAGGGCTTGAATTTGCT
Organism: Capsicum rhomboideum; assembly: GCA_031232105.1. Lineage (NCBI taxonomy): Eukaryota > Viridiplantae > Streptophyta > Magnoliopsida > Solanales > Solanaceae > Capsicum > Capsicum rhomboideum. Next base: position 29,333,818 of record CP124710.1, on the reverse strand, counting down.
ATAGGTGATTGGGTATTTTTAAAGGTATCACCAATGAAAGGGGTGACGAGATTTGGAAAGAAAGGGAAGCTGAGTCCACGCTATATAGGTCCATATAAAATTATCCGAAGATTTGGTCAAGTGGCGTATGAATTAGCATTACCCCAAGAGCTCTCCGCAGTTCATCCAGTGTTTCATGTTTCGATGCTTCAAAAATGCATAGGAGATCCGTCTCAAATTACCCCCATTGAAGATGTGCAAGTTATGGAAGATCTTACCTATGAAGAAGTGCCTATTGCTATTCTGGATCGACAAGTTAAAAAGTTGAGAAATAAAGAAGTAGCTTCCGTAAAGGTACTTTGGAGAAACCAGCAAATAGAAGAAATCACATGGGAAGACGAGGAAATGATGAAGTCTAAGTACCCATATTTGTTTCAAACTGAAGAGAAAGTTCAAGATGTTGAATTGGAGCAATAACAAGTAAGTATATATAAGCATTATGTGATAGCATAAAGATTAAATTTAGGCTTGAACTTCTTTAAGCTGTGTAGTGATGGTACTAACATTCGAGGATGAATGTTCTTAAGGGGGGAAGGATGTAACACCCCGTATTCTATACACACTACTTTTACTTATCTGGAAAATGGTATGGACTTGTGGCAATAGGTAATGGATCAACTAGTTCTTTGATTCAAGTACAATACCCCGTACATTTTTGAAACTTCTACGACCAACCTAACATGGGTAAAAGTATTTAAACTTGGGAGAACAAGGATGTACTTAGGCGTAAAGTTAGAGTTAAGTGGTGTATTAAAGTAGAGGAATTGAGACGTTGGAAAAGAATTTGTAGCCCAATGTCCAAATTGTCAACAAGCAAAAGTAGAACATAAGAAGCCTGGAGGCTACATGCAATGTATGGATCTTCCAGTATGGAAGTGGGACATGATTAATATGGATTTTATCACTGGTTTGCCTCGTACATTTCGAAAATTTGATTCCATATGGGTGATAGTTGACAGACTTACTAAGTCAGAACACTTCTTACCTGTTAAGACTACTTATACAGCTGAAGAGTATGCAAAATTGTATATTAAAGAGATAGTTCGACTACACGGAGTTCCAATCTCCATTATATCTGATAGGGGAGCTCAATTTACTGCACATTTTTGGAAGTCTTTCCAGCAGAGTTTGGGAACCCAAGTGAATTTAAGTACAGCTTTTCATCCCCAGACAGATGGGCAGGCAGAACGTACTATCCAAACACTTGAAGATATGCTACGAGCGTGCACATTAGACTTTAAAGGCAATTGGGATGATCATTTACCTTTTGTTGAATTTGCCTACAATAATAGCTATCATTCAAGTATTAAGATGGCTCCTTACGAAGCGTTATATGGGAGAAAGTGTAGGTCACCTATCAGATGGTTTGAAGCAGGCGAAACTGCTTTATTTGGACCAGATCTCGTTTATCAAGCTATGGAGAAGGTTAAAGTGATACAGCAGCGATTACAGACAGCTCAAAGCCGCCATAAGTCATATGCTGATGTTAGAAGAAGAGGGCTTGAATTTGCTATAGGTGATTGGGTATTTTTAAAGGTATCACCAATGAAAGGGGTGATGAGATTTGGAAAGAAAGGGAAGCTGAGTCCACGCTATATAGGGCCATATAAAATTATCTGAAGATTTGGTCAAGTGGCGTATGAATTAGCATTACCCCAAGAGCTCTCCGCAGTTCATCCAGTGTTTCATGTTTCGATGCTTCGAAAATGCATAGGAGATCCGTCTCAAATTACCCCCATTGAAGATGTGCAAGTTATGGAAGATCTTACCTATGAAGAAGTGCCTATTGCTATTCTGGATCGACAAGTTAAAAAGTTGAGAAATAAAGAAGTAGCTTCCGTAAAGGTACTTTGGAGAAACCAGCAAATAGAAGAAATCACATGGGAAGACGAGGAAATGATGAAGTCTAAGTACCCATATTTGTTTCAAACTGAAGAGAAAGTTCAAGATGTTGAATTGGAGCAATAACAAGTAAGTATATATAAGCATTATGTGATAGCATAAAGATTAAATTTAGGCTTGAACTTCTTTAAGCTGTGTAGTGATGGTACTAACATTCGAGGATGAATGTTCTTAAGGGGGGAAGGATGTAACACCCCGTATTCTATACACACTACTTTTACTTATCTGGAAAATGGTATGGACTTGTGGCAATAGGTAATGGATCAACTAGTTCTTTGATTCAAGTACAATACCCCGTACATTTTTGAAACTTCTACGACCAACCTAACATGGGTAAAAGTATTTAAACTTGGGAGAACAAGGATGTACTTAGGCGTAAAGTTAGAGTTAAGTGGTGTATTAAAGTAGAGGAATTGAGACGTTGGAAAAGAATTTGTAGCCCAATGTCCAAATTGTCAACAAGCAAAAGTAGAACATAAGAAGCCTGGAGGCTACATGCAATGTATGGATCTTCCAGTATGGAAGTGGGACATGATTAATATGGATTTTATCACTGGTTTGCCTCGTACATTTCGAAAATTTGATTCCATATGGGTGATAGTTGACAGACTTACTAAGTCAGAACACTTCTTACCTGTTAAGACTACTTATACAGCTGAAGAGTATGCAAAATTGTATATTAAAGAGATAGTTCGACTACACGGAGTTCCAATCTCCATTATATCTGATAGGGGAGCTCAATTTACTGCACATTTTTGGAAGTCTTTCCAGCAGAGTTTGGGAACCCAAGTGAATTTAAGTACAGCTTTTCATCCCCAGACAGATGGGCAGGCAGAACGTACTATCCAAACACTTGAAGATATGCTACGAGCGTGCACATTAGACTTTAAAGGCAATTGGGATGATCATTTACCTTTTGTTGAATTTGCCTACAATAATAGCTATCATTCAAGTATTAAGATGGCTCCTTACGAAGCGTTATATGGGAGAAAGTGTAGGTCACCTATCGGATGGTTTGAAGCAGGCGAAACTGCTTTATTTGGACCAGATCTCGTTTATCAAGCTATGGAGAAGGTTAAAGTGATACATCAGCGATTACAGACAGCTCAAAGCCGCCATAAGTCATATGCTGATGTTAGAAGAAGAGGGCTTGAATTTGCTATAGGTGATTGGGTATTTTTAAAGGTATCACCAATGAAAGGGGTGATGAGATTTGGAAAGAAAGGGAAGCTGAGTCCACGCTATATAGGGCCATATAAAATTATCTGAAGATTTGGTCAAGTGGCGTATGAATTAGCATTACCCCAAGAGCTCTCCGCAGTTCATCCAGTGTTTCATGTTTCGATGCTTCGAAAATGCATAGAAGATCCGTCTCAAATTACCCCCATTGAAGATGTGCAAGTTACGGAAGATCTTACCTATGAAGAAGTGCCTATTGCTATTCTGGATCGACAAGTTAAGAAGTTGAGAAATAAAGAAGTAGCTTCCGTAAAGGTACTTTGGAGAAACCAGCAAATAGAAGAAATCACATGGGAAGACGAGGAAATGATGAAGTCTAAGTACCCACATTTGTTTCAAACTGAAGAGAAAGTTCAAGATGTTGAATTGGAGCAATAACAAGTAAGTATATATAAGCATTATGTGATAGCATAAAGATTAAATTTAGGCTTGAACTTCTTTAAGCTGTGTAGTGATGGTACTAACATTCGAGGACGAATGTTCTTAAGGGGGGAAGGATGTAACACCCCGTATTCTATACACACTACTTTTACTTATCTGGAAAATGGTATGGACTTGTGGCAATAGGTAATGGATCAACTAGTTCTTTGATTCAAGTACAATACCCCGTACATTTTTGAAACTTCTACGACCAACCTAACATGGGTAAAAGTATTTAAACTTGGGAGAACAAGGATGTACTTAGGCGTAAAGTTAGAGTTAAGTGGTGTATTAAGGTAGAGGGATTGAGACGTTGGAAAAAGGGGAAAACGTAAGTGAGGTGCTTCCGTGACTTAATTGAGATAGTAGGTGTGTCATCTACTTAAGCTATTGGACTGCATTTGGACCTATGTTAATGGACTCAATTGAGGCCCAAGTTAAGTAATTAAAAGGGAAAGGATGATCAGCCCAACTCCAAGTTTAATTAAGGCCCAAAACAAAGGTGATCCATGTAGAAACAAACCAAGTAGGTGCATCACCTACTTGGACTGATTTGGACAGATTTAATAACCAAGTAGGTGCATCACCTACTTGGACTATTTTGGACCAAAAACTTGGCTAAGGATGGAATGTGTAGGCGGTTAAATGAGGGAGTATATAAAGGTCATCTCAGCTCATTTTTCCATTTAATTCATTGCTGAAAAACAGTCCAGAAAAATTAACACTTTTCTCTCTCTCTTAACCCTACTAGCCGCCCCAAATTTCCCTAGGGTTCTTGGGTGAATCCTCCACTTTTCAATCCTTGATAAGTGTTTAACCTTGTATATTAATGTGATATATGTATAATAAAGTGTGGAAATCAGGTTGGTTATGTTTAAAATGTGAAGGACAGTCCCTTAATTAGTTGGCAGTCCACTTGTGTTAGTTTTAATGAATTTGTCTTCCTTGTAGTTTGGACTTGTAAAGGAGCTGAAGGTCTTGAAGAAATGAAGTTGGAGGATGAAATTTCAGTGTGTTGAAGTGTGGTTCTGCCCCTGGTTCATTTATTTTTATGTATGGCTTGATGGAAATGTTTATACGTGTTTGTAAATGGAACGTTTGGTGTGATGAAAAGAGAATATTCTCTTGTAATGTTAAACTGAATTTTGGAACTGTTGTGGACTGTTTTTTTGGGTATGTTATTGTGGGAGGCAGTAGGGTGACCTTATGGGATAAATATATGGAGTTTCGTTGGAGTGGAAATGTAAAGGATAAACTAGATAGGTAATCCTATCGGTTCGTAATGTCTATGTCAACATATGGGCTGTTTTGGTCGCATTGTTGTTGTGAGGCAGTGGGCTGCCATGTAGGAGCTGAAATAGAGTTATGTGAAAGTATAAAGGAGGTTGGAATAATAGACTATGTGTTGGGGTGGTCGGACAGATTTTTACTTTCCGTTAAGTAATTAGTTACCGCCTTGTAAACCTATAATGTGATTAGCTTTTAATGTAGCTCCATTACGTACTTGTATTGTAGAGTAACATGTAAGGAAGGAGCTGAATCTTTGTAATCACGTGGTGTGAATTTAAGGTATGTAAGGTTACTCTTTCCCGTATCCTTTGGCATCATATATTGTCTACCTAGCTAATGACCTAGTTTCCACTCCGAAATGTTCTAAAAGTACCTCAATACACATTTACTATCAAATTTCAGATGTTCTCTTTTGTTGTTCCAAGAAGGATCCATAATGTTATAACCACCACTATAACAACTTCAAAGATTAAATAAAGTAAGTAACTCAATATGGTTATGTTCGGGTGGCAGCTCGAGGGGGCTTAAAGCCTAGCATAGAGACGATCCCGACTTACCATTTATGGGTGGTAGCTCGAGGGGGCTTAAAGCCTAGCATAGAGACGATCCCGATTTAATATGTATGGGTGGCAGCTCGAGGGGGCTTATAGCCCAGCATAGAGACGATCCCAGATTATGTTACCACTGATCAGTTGGGTATATGTATGGCATGCCTTATAAAGACAAGAAAAGTAAAGAAAGAGAAAGGGAAGTAATTAATGTAATGTATACGGTTCCACGATTACAGTAAAGGTGGTTTATCAGTATTATCTATTCACTTGTATTTGATTCCATTTGAGTTCCTATATCTCATGCAGTTGCTTATAGCCTTACATACTCAGTACATTCTTTCGTACTGACGTCCCTTGGGGGACTTACCTTACTTGCTGCAGGCACAGGTAATAGTAGACCTCCACAGTAAGCTGCGAGTTATCTGCGAATTATTGGTGAGCTCCAGTTTGTTCGGGGCTTTTCGAGTCGTATGTACATGTTGATTTTGGTATTGTATTACATATGTATAAAGCGGGGACTCATCCCGACTGTAGGTTTGGTTATGTATCTGGTAGAGGCTTTGTAGATGTTGTATAGTTAAAGGAAGGAACGTTGTACCTTTTTTTGGCCATATGGCTCCAACGGCCATGTCTCATGTTTATATAAATGTTCTTATTCGATTTCTACTATTGATATGTTGTAACCATAAGTGATTGAATGCTACCCCATTGATGACAAGTATGTGAACGTATAGAATGGTTCTCTCGGGCCTTAACGGCTTCGGGTGCCATGTCAGCCCTAAGGGGATTTGAGGCGTGACAAGCAATGTCAAAGACAAGGGAATATCTCATGCAGACATGAACTTCCTATGACAAATATCCTTGAGTTCGAATTGTTTGATGTATGGGGAACTGATTTTATGAGCCCCTTTGTGAGCTCACATGGGATGAAATACATTTTGGTAGTTGTTTACTAAGTTTATAAATGGGTGGAGGCGATTGCGCTTCCCAATAATAAAGGAAGAAGTGTCACGACATTCTTGAAAAAAGAACATATTTTCACGATTTGGTACACCACGAGTAATCATTAGTGATGGAGGATCCCACTTCTACAATTGACTGTTCAAGACCTTACTTGAAAAATATGGTGTCAAACATAAGGTTGCAACACCCTACCATCCTCAGACGAGCGTGCAAGTTGAAGTGTCAAATCATGAGATTAAGTCTATTTTGGCAAAGATGGTGAATGCCAATAGAACTGATTGGGCGAGAAGATTAGATAATGCTTTATGGGCTTATCAAACTGCATTCAAGACACCTATTGGTGCCTCACTATATCAGTTAGTTTTTGGTAAATCATGCCATCTGCCAGTCGAACTTGAACATAAAGCATTATGGGCATTGAAGAGTTTGAATCTAGAATAGAGTGACGCGGCTAAATTGAGGCTAGATCAGATGGATGAGATGGATGAATTTCGTCTACAGGCTTATGAAAGTTCAGCACCTTACAAAGAAAAGATGAAATTGTATCATGAACGAAAAATCGAATGCCAAGAGTTTCATCTGGGAGATTTGGTGCTACTCTATAACTCCAGGCTTCTCCTTTTTCCTGGAAAGTTGTGGTCTAAATGGTCTGGACCATTCACTGTTGTTAGGGTATTCCTGCATGGAGAAATTAAGCTAAAAGGTGATAATGATGTCCTTTTTAAGGTCAATGGTCAGAGTGTAAAGAACTATGCAGGAATCACTGAAGAAATATAGACATGTGAGGAGCTTAGTCTTGATGAAGTCTGAGTAGTCAAGCTAGTTATGTCGTGCCGTGACGTTAAATCAGGCACTTCATGGGAGGCAATGCATGGGCTAGTTGGTGAAGTCTGAGTAACCAACCTAGCCAAGTCGTGCCGCGACGTTAAATCAGGAGCTGCTTGGGAGGCAACCTAAGGTCTAAGTTGGTTGTGATCTAATAAGTGGAGGATAAGTAGCTGAAGTTTGCAATATTGAACTGCATACGTTTAATATAACCCATGACATTGTTCACGAGACGTAAGTTCATCAACGTAACGTGGGGTGGTACCGTAGAAGTCAGAGAAAATTGTACACCTGCAGAAATCTATCTACGCAGTGACCCACGTGACGTAGGTCAACCCATGTCATGTGGGTGGTTCCATGAAAAGCAGAGCAAATTTCACACGTGCAGAAATTAATCTACGTCAGAGATCCACGTGACGTAGGTCAACCCATGTCATGTGGGTGGTTCCATGAAAAGAAACGAATCAACTTAACCCAAGATCCGACTCGACACCTAAGTTATTGCATATTTTCCTTGTTTTAAGCATCAACAGTGCCATGTAACCATGACATATCAACACCCTCAACTTATAACGTTTTCATGTCCTCAGGCGAACAAAATAAAAGTACACAAACACAATGCTTAACTAAGAGAAACCTAAGGGACCTATGGCAGTCTACTCGTTGCTTTTGACACAAAACCTTTTCGACCCCTCATATTTTCAAAGCAAAACCAAAGTGTGAATATAAGCAGCATAGTATCATGACACAGAAGGGATCAAGTAATGGCACCAAATTACACACAAATAACTAAGCGTATATGCAATTGGCATCTCTTGAACAACTAGCAGCTAATTATGCAACCCATTTTCTCTCACAATCAAAGAAGTCCCATGCACTCTCAGTATACTAATAAATATCAACATAGGGATGAGGTCAAAACACTCATGCTCACAAAGAAGTTAAAACAGTGTGCATTAAATACCATAGGCTCGCCCTTATTTTCTATACCTTCGTTTTTGGACCGTTGGACTAGGATCACTATAGGACTTTACTCGGCTTTTAATGTAGGCTTAGGGACACGTATAGTGCATATGGGGATAGTGACTCAAACCTCCTTGACACTACACTATTTTTGGCTCCAACTTCCAACCTTTTTCATTTTTATTCTCCCTTATTCTCCGTTCTTTTATTTTCAGATTTTGGGTGTGATTTTTCTCAAACTTCTCAACACAACTATTTATATATATATATATATATATATATATATATATATATTATATTTTTTTCTTTTCTTCACACCTAAATATGTTTTCTCTTTTTCCTTTCTTAACCCCTTTGTCATACTCAACTCAATCTACACACCCCTATAATAGCCACCCTGAACTTAGGCAATTTGCCTGAGTTGAAGTACACAGTGTCCGAGGAGGGACCAGGGCCAAGACAGGTCCATTGTAATTAAAATGGAAAGGTGAATAGGCTAATGAAAGAAATAGGACAATTATGGCACAAAGTCGGGATCAAGGGATACTTCTTCCTTTGGTTTGGCATTTAGGCTAAAAGTGGACTATATCCAAAAAAGGCCTATTATCCTTTCCTAATCCCTATCCTTTAACTCAGGCAAGACTAACCGTGCAAGTTCTGGATCACGCACACATAGTTAACTAAGTAGTGACCTCACACACATATAGTCACAGGGTTGTATTACCAAATACTACCTATCCAGTTCATGCAATGCTAGCTATAATTATTTGCCTATAATCCTAGTGCCATAACAAGATCGAACAGCTGTCACACACAAGCATGCTATTCATAGAATTCAAAAACATAAATTTTAGGAGGGGTATCCTTAACATTCAAAACACATAAAAATCTTTCAAAACTGGACTGCACTACAGTTCCCTCATTTTTCTCCTAATTTAGAGAGAAACACAAAAACATCATTAATAACATCCTAAACATGCCGGTTCTACTATGATAGCACACTCGGAGGGAAAAGAAACAGGGCAACAAAACCCCCCAAGTGGTGGTACACCCCCACCCCAACTAAACATGGTGCAATGCCCTCAATGCACCGATATCAAATCAAATACAAGGGAGTGAAGACATACCTATGGCGCCCTAAGCGCAGGATATGGGCCCGCCAGCAACGGGATCATCAGACTGTGCAGCAGTAGGTGCATCCGGTGGAGGGACAACCTGACTGGCAGATGCACCACGCGCCCTCTGCTCTGCCTCAATCTGGATCGCATGGTACTCTACCCGGGATGCTTTAACAACCCTCCGCAAATCACTCTCATACTCAGCATCACTCTCACCCCCATCTCCAAAAATTCGTACCCCATCCGCCGGACTACGGGGTCTCTGATTTTCACGATTCCAACCATGTGACGTGGGTGTGACTCACGTTACGTGAGTTTTATCGTGGATTAGGTTCTGAACCAATTTCGGTAAATTTTGTGATTTTTTGCTAACTGCTCCATAATAATCAGATCTCCGCATAACAAAATCTTGGGTTGCCTCCCAATCAGCGCTTGATTTAATGTCACGGCACGACATGGCTAACTTGGATACTCAGACTTCCCCAACTAGCCCATGGGTTGCCTCCCATTAAGCGCCTTATTTAACATCGCGGCACGACATGGCTGACTTGACTACTCAGACTTCATCAAGTTCAAGTTCTTCAATCGTCCTTATCTCTTTCGAAACTCCCACATAATGCTTAACACGCTATATATTGACTTTGAATAGGACATTATCTGCTCCTTTTAGCTCAATAGCACCATGTGAGAACACCCGAACGACCTTGAATGGGCCTGACCATTTGGATTTTAGTTTTCCAGCAAACAGGCGAAGCTTAGAATTATACAGTAAAACCAAGTCTCCCGGGTGAAACTCGCGGTTCTCAATCCAACGATCATGATACAATTTCATCTTCTCTTTATATAAAGCTGAACTTTTATAAGCCCGGAGACGAAATTCATCCATCTCATTCATCTTCTCAAGTCTCAATTGAGCCGCTTCGCTCCAGTCCAAATTCACCCTTTTCAATGCCCACAAAGCTTTATGTTCCAGTTCAACGGGCAAATGGCAAGACTTTCCAAAAACCAACTGATATGGTGATGCACCAATTGGTGTTTCGAAAGCAGTTCGATATGCCCATAATTCATCATCCAATCGTCGAGCCCAATCAGTCCTATTTGCATTAACTGTTTTTGCCATAATGGACTTAATCTCGCGATTTGACACCTCAACCTGCCCACTTGTCCGAGGATGGTAAGGTGGTGCCACCTTATGTTTGACACCATATTTTTCAAGCAGGGCTTTGAACAGTTGGTTGCAAAAGTGGGATCCTCCATCACTAATAATAACTCGGGGTGTCCCAAAACATGAGAATATGTTCTTTTTTAAGAAAGTTGTGACACTTCTCCCTTCGTTATTAGGAAGCACAATTGCCTCCACCCACTTAGAAACGTAGTCAACGGCTACCAAGATGTATTTCATTCCATGCAAGCTCACAAAAGGACCCATAAAGTCAACTCCCCATACATCGAACAATTCAAGATCAAGTATAGTTGTCATGGGAAGTTCGTGTCTGTGTGAAATATTACCTTGCCTTTGACATCGGTCACAAGACGAGCATAGTGATGATCATCTTTGTAATTACTGGGCCAGTAGTACCCCTATTGCAAGATTTTATGGGCAGTCCGTGCACCTCCATGATGAACCCCAACTGGAGATGAGTGACATGCCTCCAAAATACTTATCATCTCAGACTCTGGGACACATCTTCGAATTATGCCATCAGCACACACCCTAAACAAATACGGCTCATCCCAGAAGAATTTTCTTACCTCATGCATGAATTTCTTTCTCTGCTGATATGTCATATCCTCCGAAACTAGATCACTTGCCAAAAAGTTGGCAAAATCAGCAAACCAAGGGATTAAGTCTTGGGTTGCTGCCAGTACTTGCTCATCTGGAAAAGTATCATCAATCTTAAGATCATTCTTTAATTTAAGCATGGCCTCCTCCTCAAGGCGTGAAAGATGGTCCGCTACTTGATTTTTGGTCCCCTTATGATCCTTGAATTCAAATTCAAATTCTTGCAACAGAAGTACCCACCGAATTAGTCTTGGCTTAGCATCCTTTTTCGACATAAGATACTGAAGAGCTACATGATCTGTATGCACAATCACTTTCGTACCAATCAAGTAAGATCTAAATTTCTCAAAAGCGAACACTACGACCAACAGCTTCTGCTCAGTCACAGTGTAATTCTTTTGAGCTGGATTAAGCACTTTTCTAGCATAGTAAATCGGATGTAATATCTTCTCACGTCTTTGGCCAAGGACTGCACCCAAAGCCACTCCACTAGCATCGCACATAACCTCAAAAGACTTAGTCTAATCCGGTGACACAATAATAGGGGCTGAAACCAACTTCTCCTTAAGACACTCAAATGTTTAAGACTTGCCTCATCAAACACAAACTTCACGTCTTTCTCTAAAAGTTTGCACAAGGGATGTGCAATCTTGGAGAAATCCTTGATGAATCTTCTATAAAAACCAGCATGACCTAAGAAACTTCGAATACCTTTTATAGAGATAGGTGGGGGAAACTTCTCAATTAATTCAATCTTCGCCTTATCCACCTCAATGCTGTTCTTCGAAATCTGATGTCCCACTACGATACCCTCATTGACCATAAAGTGACATTTTTCCCAATTGAGCACTAGGTTGCACTTCTCGCATCTTTGTAGCACATTGGAAAGGTGTGCCAAACAACCTTCAAATGAGTCTCCCACAACAGAAAAATCATCCATAAAAACCTCGCTAGTGTCTTCCACTATGTCGGAGAAAATAAACATCATACAACGTTGGAAAGTGGCCGGTGCATTACACAAACCGAAAGGCATCCTCTTGAATGCGAACGTCCCGTATGGACAAGTTAAAGTGGTCTTCTCTTGGTATTTGGGGGCAATAAAATTCTGATTATACCCCAAATAACCATCAAGAAAACAATACCATCTTCTACCAGCAAGACGGTCTAACATTTAGTCCATGAAGGGCATAGGAAAATGGTCATTTTCAGTCCACGAATTCAGCTTTCGATAGTCCATGCAAACTCTCCATCCAATCACCGGCCTTATTAGAATCAACTCATTTTGTCATTTGGAACCATAGTGATTTCTCCCTTTTTTGGTACACACTGAACAGGGCTTACCCACTTGCTATCAGCAATGGGGTAAATCACTCCTGCATCTAACCACTTGATGATCTCTTTCTTCACAACCTCTTGCATAGGTGGGTTCAGACGACACTGTTGCTCAATGCTAGGTATGCACTCAGGAACAAGCTAGATCTTATGAGTGCAAATGCCGGGTGGAATACCTATGATATCAGTAATGGACCAACCAATGGCCCTCTTAAATCTTCTCAAAATTGAAACCAAAGCTTCTACTTGCCAATCCACCAATTTAGCAGAAATAATCACTGGCAAGGTATTGTTGGCTCCCAAGAATATGTAGTGAAGGTGGGTCGGAAGAGCCTTAAGCTCTAAAACTGGAGGCTACTCAATAGATGGACGAGCTAGTGGAGTTACCCTATTCTTCAAATCAAGGTCCAATTTCTTGGGAGCATAAGTGTACGCTCCTTTACCAGAGAGTACACCCACAAACTCATCATACTTTTCAATACCATTGTCTTCAAAATTCATGATCACGGCATCCAAAGGTTCTACTCCCAACCTTTCTTCAATGGACACAACAACCTCACTATCATCAACCACATCTATCACTGAAATCACCCTCTTATCTCTTGGCTGCTTCATTGAGCGACAGCTATTGAAAGTAACCTGTTCATCATTCAATCTAAATTTCAGCTGCCCTGTTTCCATATCAACCAATGCACGACCCGTGGAAAGGAATGGTCTTACCAATATGATGGGAACCTCAAAGTCAACTTCACAATCGAGAATCACAAAATCAGCCGAAAATATGAAAGAAGCAACCTTCACCAAAACATCGTATAGAATGCCAACCAGCTTTTTCACAGTTCTATTAGCCATGAGAAGTCTCATGGAGGTTGGTTTTGGTGCTCCCAACCCTAATTGTTTGAACAAGGCTAATGGAATTAGGTTGATGCTAGCACCCAAATCGCACAGTGCTTTAGCAAAGTCGTAGGACCCAATAGTGCAAGAAATTGTGAAAGCTCCTGGATCCTCCTTATTTTCAACTAAGGAACGTGAAGCAACTGTACTACAATGATGTATGTTATCTGCTGGCTCAAAACTGACCGTTCTCTTCTTTGTCGCCAAGTCTTTTATGAACTTTGCATAACCTGGCATCTGCTTCAATGCCTCTACAAGAGGGATGTTTACTGGCAATTGAGCAGTAGTTTGATCCGCTGTTTCCTGACCAGCCGGATGAATTGGCTAGTTGTGAATGTCTCCCGCAGCTCTGGGATTGATAACTCCTTCAGTGTTCACCATTCTCCGATTAGCTCTCAGAGTTCTTTCGATTTCAAGATCAAGTGGAATTAGGGGATTGCCTTGACTCCTAGTATTTGGCATACACCGGCGTACGCCCTCAAAAGTATGTAAAAACACAACCAATCAGCTCCAAACAGTAATGTTCAACTTCATAACCGTATTCCCCGACAACGGCGCCAAAATTTGATGTCGCCCAAAATATACGTCCGAAAAAGTACAATGCGGTCACTGAATCAAATATAGAACCCAACTAGGTTGGGTTCGATCCCACAGGGAATAGGTCAAAGTATGAGTAGAATACCAGATGGAACAATTGGAAAGTAAATAAAACTGGGGGGTTTTGATAATAAATAGTAACAATGACAATTGCTGGTTGTAGTGATTTTGTAGACAATAAGAGAAATACACTAGGACTGTGATCCCCAAAGATTCCTTAACTCCACCGGTTACTTGTGATAAAAAGATTGTCCCGCTGCGTTGCATGCAAAATCTAACAAGTTAGGTTCATCTAACTGTCTCTCGGCCTTCATTAGATGAATTTCACTCTTTTCCTCTCGGACTCCAAGTGTCGTACTATTAACCCTTGTCCTGGATTTCAGATAACCATTCTTGCTAAGGCTCCAGTTATTAGATGAAGGTTGATAGCTTCAAATCTCTGTTGTTATCTCCTTTTCCCAATCTCTACCTCTCTCTCGAGCAAGTCTAGAATACAGGCGAGTTTCTAACGTTTGCAACCGTTAGAAAAGCAATCACAACGAAGGAAACAACAATACATGCAAACATAGCAGTACAAAGTTCCTTTGCACTTAACTGGTTTCGTTAATTCCTCCTGGTTCACACAACCCTAGTTGATGGGTTTAGCTGCTCATAATTGTAAGAACGCAAGAATAATTCAAAGATGCAAGCATAATTCTGATCTCACAACAATGAAGAAAAACCAAAATTTCAATTATCAATAAAACTCAAATTACGTTTGTGAATATAAAACCAAGAATATGTCTGAAACAGTATGAAATAACTCTCGAAGTAGTATATTGTTCAACTCTCGCACCTAGGACTACATAGGGGTATTTATAGATACAAAACTATTCCTATCCAAAAAAAATAGGAGAACAGAGTTGGCAACTTCCACCGTATCGTGACTTGGTATCGTGGAACCAAGTCACGCCATGTAGGTTGATGTCGTGGGAATCAGGCTCAATTGGTAGTCTTCAGATGTTGGGTCATGGCAGGCTTCCATGTCACGTGGGTGGTAGTCACGCCACGTGACCCCTGCCGTGGAAATCAAGATTTTTATTCATTCTCTGGACTTGAGTCACGACATCCACTCACGTGGTATGAGTGGTTTCCACGCCACGTAGGTGGTGGCGTGAATCCTCCTCTGGTGCAGCCTCTTGTTCTTTCTTCTTCCGACACTTCGTACTCGGGCTTGATTCTTCCTCTTTTGATCATTTTGCCTTTAAAACTTGTTTTCCTGCAAAGTAGGACAGAAACCACATCATACCAACAAAACAAACCTAAGTTATTGCATATTTTCCTTGTTTTAAGCATCAACAATGCCATGTAACCATGACACATCAGTGATAACATCTATTTTAGGCACTGGGGCAAAATTCCACGACTTTCTCCCACAGAAGGGAAAACCAGCGATGGTGTGTTTAGGGAATGAGGAACTTTTATGATAGGGATGCCGAACATACTAAGCGGGGTGTGTGTAGATGCAGTATTACTGAGGAGCCCCAGTATCGGCTAGAGGAGTTAAAGACACTACCTGATATTAAGGCAGTGTTTGATCATTATGGATTTTGGTGGATGACGGAGCCTCCTGGTCACTATAGCCCCGAGTTAGTCTGCGAGTTTTATGGTTCCTATGCTGCGTCTATTAAGTTGATCGCACCTATTGAGCAGCAGCTTCGGGACCAACCACCATTGACTCACATTTTGGTTCGGGAGACCAGAGTAGATATCTCTGAGCAGACCATCCATAGATTCTTGTTTGGGGCTGAACGTCCAATTCCATCCATGGCTGCTGAGTTGGATCACCGTATAGAGACTGTCAGATATAGGACTAAAATGAGGGACGCCGATCAGCGGTTGGAGTTGATACGGTGGATTGCTGGGTATATAACTGAGGATGGTGTTGATACTAGTTGGGTAACTGGGAAGCTGGACATCATGAAGTCCACGCTCCACTTTGCAGGCCATTTTCGGTGGTCGGTTGTTAGGCATCGGTTGGGTCCCACTAATGCTGATAACTCACTTACTTTGGACCGGGCTATTTTGGTAGTGAGTATCATTTCCAGATATGACATCCACATTGCCCATTACATTATTAGGCAGATCCATGAGCGCTCTTTTCAAGATTTTACCAGCATTCCATTCCCTTGTCTGATTTAGGGTCTATGTGATAGTGCTAGTATGGTTAAGATGCCTGCCGTAGATCATTGTTCTGTGTCATCAGGAGCAAGGATCTCACCCAGTATTGGGTTGATGCAGCAGCGTGGATCTCACCCAATTCTTCCCCGGAGGTCTCAACCTTCTGTGTCATCAGGAGCAACACTTTTTGAAGAGCCTAGAGATAGAGAGTAGCCGGTTAGTACACCTATGCCCATTCCAGCACCAGGAGTATATCGAAGACAGTGCATGCATCTGCTGAGGGCACATGCCCGATTATTGACGATGAGGTCATAGGAACTACAGTACCACCACCCACTCTGGTATGGTTTCAGTTTCGAGGGACTTCCTGCAGTAGTTGGTGGATTGGCAGACCCAGATGTTTGATAGGCAGGCTCACACTGAAACACAAATGGCTAAGTTGGTATCCCATCTTAAGCCTTGGGTTAGGACCATGGTAGAGGCTACAGAGGCTAGACTGGAGGCCCATATGAATACGACCATGGATAGATTTATGAGAGAGATGCATGGGAGGATTGATAGTTTTGAGGCACGGATGGCCAACCGGATGAGTTCGGCACAGATTCTTGACATGGCAGGATTGACATAGGAGGTGGATGTATTGAGAGAGGAGGTTAGAGCTTTGGCATCGAGTAGCACTCCTATTAGTCCATCTATACCCGTTCCGACCCTGATGAGGCCGGTGTTCGAGATAGATTTATTTACTGATGAGGAGCCTCCTATTGATAAAGGCAAGAGACCACGTAGTCCGGAGGATCAGGTTGATAGTGGTGATGAGTTAGAGGGTAATTTTTGGATAGCGATTAAGGCCTCTAGAGTAGAGTACCATGCTAGTCAGATTGCTCAGGAGGAGAGGGCATGGGGTGCATCTTCTAGTTAGGCACCCCCTTCACCGGACGAACCTAGTAGAGAGCCCAGAGAGCATGCTGATGATCCCATATTGGGTGGGCCCACATCTGATGCCTAGGGAACCACAAGAATGTCTTCACTCCCTTACACTTATGTTATTGCTAGCTGTGTACTGGGGATAGTGCACCATTATTTAGTTGGGGGTGGGGGTATACCACTACTTGGGGGGTTTTGTTGCCGTGTTTCATTTCCCCCAAGTGTGCTATCATAGTAGAACCAACATGTTTAGGTGTTTATTTAGATTATTAGGTGTTTACATGATTAATTAGGAGAAAAATAAGGGAACCTTAATGCAGTCCAGTTTTGAACAAGTTGTGTTTCTTGATTGTTTAAAGGACAACCCCTCCCAAAAATTTTATTTTAAATTGTGCGTGTAGTATGTTAGTTTGTGATAGCTATTGGATCTTGTTATGGCATTAGTATTATCGACAGAATAACTGTAGCTAGCAGTGCATTAACTGGATAGGTAGTAGTTGATAGTGTAACCTTGTGACATGTGTATGTGAGGTCATTACTTATTTTACTTTTTGTGTGCGATTCAGAACTTGCCCGGTTAGACTTGCCTAGGTTATAAGATAGTGGTCAGGAAAGGATCATAGGCCATTTTTTAATAAGTCCACTTTTAGCCTAAATGCCTGACCAAATGAATTAAGTATCCCTTGATCCCGAGTTTGAGCCTTAATTAACCTATTTCTTTCGTTAGCCTAATCACCTTACCATTTTGACTTACAATAATCCTTTCTTGACCCTGGTCCCTCGGACATTGTGTACCTCAACTTAGGCAAAATCACCCAAGTTGAGGGTGGCTATCATAGGGGGGTGTAGTTTGACTTGGGTATGAAGAACGGGTTAGTAAAAGAAAAAGAAAACAGATTTGGGTGTGAAAAAAAATTAAAAAAATGATGAGTGAAACAAATAGAAATTGCAAAAAAAAGAAAAAAAAGAGTTGTGTTTTGAAAGAATGAAGAAAATCACAACCGAAAAAAACTAAAAATAAAGGAAGGAGAATAAACAAGCATGGTTGAAAAAAATATCCAAAAATAGTGTAGTGTCAAGGAGGGTTGAGTCACCATATCCATATGTACCAACCCATCCCAAAGACTATATTACAAATTGATGAAAGTCCTATAGTGATCCTAGCCCAACTGTCCGAAAAACTAAAGGCATAGAAAATAAGGGCAAGCCTATGGCATTTCACACACATTATTTGAACTTCTTTGTGAGAGAGAGTGTTTTGACCCAGTCCTTACTTTGACATCCTTTGGTATACTGTGAGTGTAGGGGAATTCTTTGTTGTAAGAGTACATGGGTTGCACTGGTAGCTGCTATTTGTTCGGATAATGTCATTTGCATATATTCTTAGTTGTCTGTTCATAATCTAATGCCATCATTTGATCCCGTCTATGTCATGATAATATGCTGCATGTACACACTGTGGTTTTGATTTGCAAGTAGGAGGGGTCAGAAAAGTTTTGAGGACAAAAGCAATGAGTCGACTGCCATAGGTCCCTTAGGTTTCTCTTAGTTAAGCATTGTATGTGTTTGTCTAGTTTTGTTCGCCTAAGGACATTCAAAAGTTCTAAGTTGAGGGTGTTGATGTGTCATGATCACATGACACTTTCGATGCTTGAAACAAAGAAAATATGTAATAACTTGGGTATGTTTGGTGGGTACGATGTGTTTTCTATTCTATATTGTAGGAGAATAGGTTTTTGGAAGCAAAATGATCAAGAAGGAAGAATCAAGCTTGAAAATAGAGTATCTAAAGCTGAAAGAATTAGATTCTGCACCAGAGAAGTGACTCACGACATGACTCACGTTCCATGAGTCCACCCATATGACGTGGGTGGGTGTCGTGAGTCAAAATCAGATATGTCCAATGTTGCTTGATTTCCACGGAACTGACATACATGGCGTGACTTGGTTCTACAATACCAAGTCACGATACTGTGGAAAGTTGCCGACTCCGTTTTCCTATTTTGTTTAGGATAGGATTCATCTTGTATCTATAAATACCCTTGTATTGTCCTATGTTCAGGAGTTAGTCAGTACATTATTTTGAGACATATTTCCAGTAGTTTGACGCATTATTGATTTTGTAATCTTGGATTACCAGTTCTAGGATTTCTATTAATATTGAGATTTCATAGTTTTCTTCATTATCGTGAGTTTACAATTATGTTTTCATCTTTGAATTCTTCTTGTGTTCTTACAATAATGAGCAGATAAACCCATTAACTAGGGTTGTGAGAACCATGAGGAATTAACGAAACTGGTTAAGTGCTAAGCAAATTCTGAACCGTTGTGAATGCATGTATTGTTATTACCTTCATTATAATTAATCTTCTAACGGTTGCAAACGTTAGATACTCACCTGTATTGTAGAATTTCTCGAGAGAGAGGTAAAGATTGGGAAAAGGGAATAACAACAAAGATTTGAAGTTATCAACCTTCATCTAATAACTTGAGCCGTAACAGGGATAGTTAGCTGAGATCCAGGACAATGGTTAGTTGTGTGGCACTCGAAGACCGAGAGGAGAAGAGTGAAATTCATCTAACCAAGGTCGAGAGACGTTTAGATGAACATATCTTGTTAGATTTTGCATGCAATGCAGCGGGATAGTTTTGTCAAGCACAAATAATCGGTGAAGTTAAGAAATCATTGGGGATCACAATCCTAGTGTATTTCTCATATTGTTTACAAATCCAAAAATCAAAAATTGTTATTGTTACCATTTATTCACAAAACCCCCCAGTTTCACGTATTTGCCAAATACTCAGACTAGCATTCTGCATAATTTTGTCCTATTCCCTGTGGGATCGACCCCAACCCAGTAGGGTGATATATTTGATACATAGACTGCATTATACTTGTCTGAAGGTATATTTTGAGAGACATAAAAGGCCTACCTCGGACAGTGTCCCCAAAGATTGGTGTGGGTGCTACTGCTGCTACTCTGGTGGAACGAGTATTCACAATCTGAGAAAAAGAGTGAAAGGATTTGATAAAAAATTGGATCGCCAAATACCAATTAAAATCATGTTATAGTACAAAAAAAGAAATAAATGGAATTCAATCCTAAAGTCCCATAGCCTCCTAAAGAAAAGTACAGGCATTTTCGTGTTGTTCCGCTGGACTCTACTAGATCTGTTCTAGTACGCCGAGATTTACGAATATAGGGCTATGATACCATCTCTGTCATCACCCCAAATAGTAATGATTGGCACCCGCCCTAACCTATGGTAGGAGAACCATACTACGCTCATCTTTACTCACTTAAGTGTTATACTTACTTTCATGGTAAAATCAACTCATGCTTTTAGTACTAAAATAGTTTCATTCAACATACTAATAATCATCTGATGACTTTATCATCCATAAAATAAATAGAGTGAGAAAACCTCTATTTATTAAAATCTCCGAGACCTGAAGTCACCATACAAGAATATCTAAAAATAACTAAGTCTAAAGATAGAGAGAATATCCCAAAATATAACAAAAGGAATCATCTTAGTACTGAAAACAACGGACGTCAACATCATAAGAGGATCTGAAGGTTTCCTAAACATAGTACTCACCCTCAAAATCAAGGCTGAATCACTAACTAGAACCGAGGTCCCATGTCAACCTCTAGAAGATGTTCTGCACTCAACAAAAAGAAAAGTACAGGTAGCATCAGTACATCAACAAGTACTGGTAAGCATCATAGGTCATCTAACTCAACAATGTACAAGTAAGAAAGCCAAACAAGTATAAAATCGATCATAACAAAACCCATAACCAATAATATATTTCAATTCAACACATCATATGTCATCACATAATTTTAACTCACAAGTTTACTTTCACATGCTTTCACACTTAATCATTTTCTTCAGAAACTCATCATCATGTATAATTATCAGTAGGCACCCAATGTATATGTATGATTTCATGTATGCAAGATGTGTGCATTATCCCTTACCTTTCTCAACCTCATCATCAATATAACATCGTACCAACGTGGTACCTAACCCATTATCACATTCATACCAGCATGGTACCCTACCCATCATCACAACACATCAACACAGTGCAAATGAAATGCAATGTAGTCATTAAATTACAAGTCATGCTAGAAGGCAATCATAGATGTCAAGTTCACAAACAAGCATAAAGCCAAGAAATTCTAAGTACTACAACAAAACCATAGCCTACCTCAAGTCCTTACTTGAAGTCATCTTTTAGCCACAGTATTCCTTGCTTAAAGTCATCTTTTAGCCTCAGTTTTCCCTTTCGTTCTCGTTCAATTTGTTCTTGATCTATACAACACAAGAATATACAACCATTTCAATAATTTTTCCCTTTTTAAGTATTAAGGATCAACAACCACGTATTTTAGCCATAAAATCACCCTATTTCATCATTTTAGGATTTTCTATCTCTTAAACCTTATGAATTTTACTTGTAGTAGTATAAACAACAATAATTCTAGTCCCATTAGTGTTTTCTAACACCCTACGATCATTACATACTGAATTTATAAACAATTTCATCATTTTTCATCAATACCCATAAACTAGGGTTAAGCCCCAAAACCCACCATTAATCCATTTTCTAGTGATTTTCTAAGGTTAAACAAAGTAAATTCAAGTCTAGAATATAATTACTTACCTCTAAAGATGAAAAACTCCACGAACCCTCTAAAAATTACCTTTCCCAAAGCGCTATAGAATTTTTCAAAATAGTGGAGAATGAAAACATTTTCTGGCTTTTAAAAACTAAAATTTTACTGCATGTTACCACTGCAGCTATTCACGCCCTTTTCACGAAGACCACTATTGTGGTTTTTGTTACCACCGCAGGGTACCACTGCAGCGGTTACTTTTTCTTCTGCAGTGGTTGGAGGAAGAAACTTGGGAACTCTCCTCAGTTTTCCTCATTTTACAACACACACCATGAATTTCAACTTCGCGAACCATCCCCTCCACAATAAATGCTATAATCGGAGTTCTATAACTCTATTTCAGGTGCTGGAAGTTGCTACGACTTCCTATACTCGTTGGATATCTAATTATCACATCAAATCCCATCGCTACAACCCATATTAGTACCAGATTTCATTCAATTATCAAACCCTAAAAAATAAGCCAATTCTAGACTAGTCCTGCATTCTAAAAAATTAACCCAAGGAAGTTTGGGTGCGAATTTTACTTTATATTTCTGCGTAATGATATTTTGGGTCGTTAAAAGGAGGTTTAAATTGGAGAAAAACTCTAAAAAATTTCTAAGTAATACTGCAGTGTCACCACAAAGGTAAGGAATTGATACAACAAATGCTTTTGGAGCACTTGCAGAAGAGGATAATACAAATTCTAGTGAAGGGAAGGAGCATGAACAAGAGATGCAGTTGAGTATGTGGGAATAACCTCTTCCAATAAGAAAGTAGAATACTCTATAGAGGGTAAAGAAGTAGAACAACAATAAAATATCAAAATGCATGTACAATAGGGATGAAAATGGGAATCACAGACATAAGCAATCAGTAACACAATATAGTACCACAACAAAAAATGCAGAGTCCTACACTTGCAAGCTCTATAAGCATAAAAAAATAATACAATTTAAAAGGTTAACACATCATTACAAGTGAAGCACCATCAGGAGAATTTTAAGCCCAGTGAGCATAGCTTTCCATTAATGACCAGCAAGGAATTAGTAGGTGTGAACAGCAATGGCTTGCAAAATGTCAAAGAAGTAGGAATTGTTACAAATACAGGTGAAAGTATATGTGTAGATGGTGATAAACTTGCCTTGACGATTTACAGTTTCCAAGAGCCCCTCTAGGTAGATAATAAATATGCAGCTATGGATAAGCTACCAGGTATGGGTACATGTGCAGCTCCAACTATGTTAATGCAGAAGGAAATAAAGGGAAAAATCTATCACCACATCATCTACAAAGGCCATAACCTCATACCAGAGAGAATCACATATGAAAGTATTGCATGATATTGTTTCACATTAGGTTCTAGAATCACAACAACAACATTTAAAAAATAATACTGATAGCTTGGTCATAGAAATTAAAGAAGATATTAAAGAAGAAGAGAACCAACACAACACCAATAAAGTGCTGAAAGATACAGGTTTAACACCATCAGTTCAGTCAAAGGGAAAGAAAACAAAGCTTAAGGGAGAAAGCAGTTAGCCTACAAGGGTAAATCCAGTAAAGGGGTGAGATCCAACTTTAATTGATTATGAAGAAACTTTTTTTGAATATAAGATCTATGAGAACATAACACTCTTTTCATAGAGTGCAGATGTTACATAAGACATCACTAATTTTATTTTATTACTCTGATGGAATAATTTTAAAATGCAAGACATATACAAAAATATAAAAAGAGATTGGGAATGCAATATGCAACTTATAATCAGAATGGGAGAATCTGAATTTCTGTACAGTAGAATATTCATGTTGATGTGCTAGTTGATAGGAACAACAAATGACTCTAAAATTAACCTTTAATGATTCTAGTAAATCTATCATCTCTACTGTGGTGTATGCAAAATGTAGTGCTCTGGAGAGACTAAGTTTGTGAAATGATATTTACACTTTGAGTCATAATCAAAGGTTACCTTGGGTAGTTGGGGGATATTTTAATGTAATTATGAATGTTGAAGACAAAACTTTGTGGATTTCTTGTTTTGCCTCTGGATTATGAAGACTTTGCCTTTTGTATCAATTCTTGTGAACTTTTTGATGTCAATTTTAAAGGTAGTCCTTTTACTTGGTGGAATGGTAGAGCATATGAGAATTGTATTTTCAAATGATTGGATAGACTAATGGTAAATTAGTCTTTGCTGGGTATTTTTGGAAATATTGAAATGGAACAATTGTCTAGGAGTGGTTCTGATCATGCTCCTCTTCTGTAATCATGTGGTAATTCTATTAATCAGATTTCTAGGCCATTTAAATCTATGGAATTCTAGTTTATAAAAGAGGATTTCAAAGATGTAGTGAGAGCAAGCTGGGTTGAGGTCGGAGAAGATAATGTTTTAATCTCCCTAAAACTGAAACTAAAATTGAAAAGGACTAAATTAGCTTTGTCAGCATGTAGTAGAGAAAAATATGAAGATATTTTCAAACATACAACTGGTGATCAGAGAGGATATTGTTAGAATCAAAGAGGAGTTGTTTAAGGAGAATGCTACTACCTTTAACAGGGCTATCCTTCAAAGAGCTCAAGCTGAATTAAAATAATATTTGCACTATAAAGAAATAATAGAGACAAAAGGCTAGTATTCAATGGTTCTCAAATGGGGGTAAAAACACTAGATTTTTTTATACTCTGGTGAATGGTAGAAGAAAAAGGGTGAATATTAGCAGGATTTTGGCTCCTATTAGCTCTTAGGTTAAGGGTACAGAAAAAGTAGCTACTGAGGCAGTTTCTTTTTTCCAGGATTAGATTTTTAGAGATTTAGATGTGCTTGATATTGAAAACCTAAATTTGATCAACCAAGTCCCATCTTTGATATTTGTGGAGTAAAATCTAGTGCTTTATGTCTATCCTGATGACGAGGCCGTTAAGAAGGTGGTTTTTCAACTTAATGGTGAAAGTGCTTGTGGCCCTGATGGGTTTACTAGTCATTTTTTCCAAGTCTGTTAGGATATTATTGGCATGGACGTGGTTAACATGGTAATGGATTTGTTTGAAGGGAACACCCTTCCTAAATCAATTACTCATACTAACTTGGTCTTGATTCCTAAAATAGAAGTTGTGCAAATATTTTCTGATCTCAAATTCATTAGTTTGAGTAATTTCTTGAATAAAGCCATTTCCTGAATCATGTATGATAGGCTTGACAATTTATTTCCCTAGATTATCTCACAAAATCAATATGGCTTTGTTAAAGGTAGAAGCATTATTGAAAATGTCCTTTTTGCTCAAGAGATTGTGTCTGATAACAAGAAGAGAGGTAAACCAACTAATATGGTTATTAAGATGGATATGGCTAAGACTTATGATTAAATGGACTGGAGATTTCTTATTAGAGTGATAGAGAAAATGAGTTTCAGAAATCTTTTAGTAGATAATGTTTGGAGGTTACTAGCTAATAATTAATATTCTGTGCTTATCAATGGTTAGGCTCATGGCCTTTTCCATTCTATAAGAGATGAAATAAGGGGAAACCCTTTGTAACCAGCTTTATTTATTATGACAACAAAGGTATTGACTAGAGCTTTGAATAATCTATTTGAGAATAATGATTTTAAAATCTATGGGATGCCAAAGTGGAGTGATAATATCAATCATTTGGACTATGCTGATGATAGTATCATTTTTTGTGTCACTGAGTAGAAGACTCTAGATTTAATTATGAAGACTTTGAGTGAGTATGAAATACATTCAAGGCAGAAGATTAACAAAGAGATAAGTTCATTCAATGTGTACAGTAAGACAACAAATACCATCATTTATTAAGTTAAACAGTGCACTGGCATTACTAGTGGTAAGAGTCCTTTGACATATCTAGGATGTCCAATTGGACATGCCAGAAAAAGGAAAAGTCACTTTTCTGATCTGATCAAGAAGGTGCAGAATAAATTGCAAGCTTTAAAAGGTAATCTTTTGGTAGAAGAGCTATGTTAATTAATTATGTCTTGCAAAGTATGTTTATATTCCATCTTTCTGCTATCATCCCTTCCAAATGGATTATTAAAGATCTTCACATAATTTTCGCTAAATTTTTGTGGAATTTTAAGAAGAAGGGAGGAGTAAAAAATGGTTTCTTATTCTAAATGTAAAAAATGGTTTCTTATTCTAATATGTATTTACATAATGAGGAAGGTGGACTTGATTTTAGTTCAGTATCTGATGTATCTAAAGCCTTATTTGCTAAACTTTGGTGGTTATTTATGACAAAAAATTCAATGTGGACTATATTCATGTGTAAAAAATATAACAAGAGGCATAGGCCTCAGTTAGTGGAATGGAAGGGAGGGTCCCAAATTTAGATGGTCATGATAGAGGCCAAAGATTATTTTGATCAACAAATCTTGTAGGAACCAAAATCTGGTCATTCTAGTATTTGGTTTGATAGCTGGACCTAATTGGGTGCTTTACATTATTACTTGCCTATTTTTGATGATAAAAATCACAACTTTAAAGATGTGAAATAGTTGAAGCTTACTGACAAATGGAATAAACTACTGATGCAACAATTATTTCCTGAGAAGGTTTGTCAACACATTTGCAAGGAAGTAGGCTTTGTGGAAAACACGAAAGATTGGAAAAGCCTTGTTGGATGTTGAACTCATCAGGTAGTTTCTCGATAAGAAGTGCTTAATATTATGTGAGATAACAAAGGGACAAAAAGAAGGTATATAATGATTTTTTGATAAAAGTATTACCTTTTAAAATCTCATTTCTACTATGGAGAATTTGTAAGAAGAGGATTCCTATTGGAGAGGTTGTTCTGATTTATCAGTTCAAGAATCATTTGAGCATATGCTTATCTCTTTCCCTATGTATGCTAGATTGTGGATTTTAATTGTTGTAGCTGTAGGTTCTCAAGGTCCTTTTTTAAAGCTAATGGATACTGTTTACAAATGGTGAAAGACTAAAAGTGTTACAAAACTTCAACCTTTTTATTAGGTTGTTTGTTCTTTGATTCTTTGGAAGATATAGAAAAGGAGGAATTGTATTGTGCATGGAGGGAAGATGTATTTCCAAACTATCGTGATGGAGATAAACAAGAACATTTATAATCTAGCTTGTAGTAGATATCCCTTGCTGTAGAATATCCTAATAATTAGCCTATGATGGTGAGATTTTTTAGCTACTTGGTGGAATGGAACTTGGCTGAGGTAAGATATTACACATGCAAATCTGATGGCATCTCTAAAGAAAATTCTGGACCATGTTCAGGGGCTTTCTGCATAAGAAATGAGATTGGTGATTTGTATGTGTAAAAGTGAATGGATTGGGGGAAGGATTAGTATGGCTGAAGCAGTATCTCTAAGGAAAGGCCTAGAGTACTCCATAGATAAGAATTGGTTCCCCTTGGTGTTGGAAACTAATTCTTTTACACTTGAAAAGATAGTAGATGTGGTTTGGAAAGTCCCTTGGGGAATTTTCAAGGAGGTTAAAAGAATAAGATGCTTAAGGGATAGAATACAACATACAAGAGTGATACATACATTTCATGAAGGGAATATGCTGGCTGATTATTTCACTAACCTAATTTACTATTTTGCAAGCACCCAATATGTAAGCTATAATTCTTTTTAGGAGATACCAACAAAAGGTAAACCTATCCTAAATTTGGACAAAATTCAAATACTAATTATCAAGTTCCGGATGTGTTAGATTAGAGGTTTCAATATCAACACCAATCACAAATAAATAAAACAAGTAGATGTAGAGGAAGTGCACATAAAATAGGCTCGACAAGCTCATCATCTTCACTAAAGTGGTAGTATATAGGCATGGAGGACATATCTTTCTTGATGTTGCTTTTGATTCATTTGGAAGATTGTACTGGTTTTACTTTAATCTCTAGCAGTTGTATTAGTCTTTTGAAGACTCAACCTACTGAGATGAGAGCAGAAAGAGTTTAGATTTTCTATTTCAGTTGAGAAGTAACTAGATGAAAAGAAATACCATACTTATGTTCGTGGTAGCTAAATAGATGTGTAAGATAGAGTCATAGAAGTCATCATGAGATCAATTTTATGGCATTCATGAGATTTAGAGGTTTCATGGTGAAGTCGATTCAAACTCTTTATTGTAGATCTTGATCGGCGTGTATAGAGTATGAATTTGGAAGATCATTACGTCTATGATGTCGCCTTAAGGATTCTATCAAGATCATTAACATGGAAATTGATTTTATGGAAGATGAAGAGGTGAGATTTCCTATTCTAGGTAGATCGATCTAGGTCTTTCCCAAATAAGATCTGATATTTTTTTTCTTTTTCCCCCCTTCCTTTTCTTTTTTTCAGCTTTTGTTTATTTTATTGTCTTAGATTTTTGGATCAGGCCACTTTTGGCCTGGTTGATATAAATACTTTTCTCTTTTTTAATATTAAGGCCTTTTGCACTAGTTTTAATTAGAAAAAAAAGAGATAAGAGAGTAGTTGGCACCAAGATCATCTATTTCGTAACAAATTTGATTTCGGTAAGCTTTCTTTATGTAATACCCCAAAAGTCCTCAAGATCATGTCTCAAAAATAGCATAATAAACTAATTGAAACCAGTAGAAAAACCCATAGGACAAATCTGACTATGAGTCATTGTCAGGTCTAATAGGACATCCCATTACTTATCCTGAGTATAGTCCCCAAAAGTCCAAAAGATGAAAATTTCAACTCAGTCACCACAATTGTTGACAACGAGTTATTGTCACCAAGGTCGACTCATCCTATTGGTTCCTAGGCATTAGGCCCAAAAGTCATGCTAGTTGAAAACTTTGCCCAGAGATAATGACTCCTCATGATAAGTCATTGTGGGTCACCACGAGCCGTAGTGACCACCCATCGTCAGGTTGCCCAAAACTAGTCCCCTCAAAATGAATCAGATGGTGAGCCATTGTATGTGATGACAAGTCATCTTGAGACTCATCCGTCATGATTCAGTAGTTTTTAAAAACTATTCCTAGGGGTATTTTCATACTTTTCTTTTTCCCCAGACTTACACTATGTCGTTTTAAGTGAATTTTGAGATGGATTAAGAGGGGTTAGTGGACCTTTACCCTCATTATGTCCCAAATCACTTAGAAAAACTTTAGACAAGCGATTCATCTCCTCAAACTAGTGAAAAGCTAGGGTTCCTTCTTAAGCTAAAAATCTTTCAAGTTCTTAGCAAGAACTCACTCTCCAGGTATGTGGGATTTCATCAATGGGTATTCTTCCACCTATTACGTCCCAAACAACTCAGAAATTCTCAGTTTTACTATGAATCAAAATTAGGGTTCTCGTTCCATTTATGATTTCCCTTTTTATTTCATTCTCTTATGGTTCTTATATTTTAGTTGCATGTTTCTTATGACTCTACATCTAGCTAGACTTAGTATTCCATTATTTTACTACCTGATATGATTTCTAGTATTTCCACATGATTCTATGTTTTCAGAAAGCTTGGCATGTTATGAACACACGATACCAGTAATTGTGATTTTAGCATGAATAAGTAATTAGTCTCAGTTTACAGACCTATAGCATAACTTCAGTTATTCAGACTTTCAAAATACTTTCAGATAAAGTATGCTTTGTCTTATTTCCAGTATCTAAGTTTATGAGCAATTAGTGTAAACCTGTATGTGAGTAGTACTTAGCACCGAGTTGGAATGGGATTCAGTGCACCCAAGTCCCAGAACTACCTGTCACTATAGGTTATTTAGCCCTCCCAGCTGGGCATCAGTTTAGTGGTCACTCCAACCATGCCTTTATACCCTGGCAAGGTATATTAGGACCTTCAATGGGGTGTAAAATTGGTCTCCACATTTATCTCATGTGAATTATGTTTGTTAACCAGATCTTCCATAGTTACATATTCAAACTTAGTGTTTGCGCATGACCCTTAGTTCAGTTTTATTTACTTTTAAACTATGATTTTACATCTTTACCTTTCATACCAGGTTATAAGCATGTATAATAGGGTCATTGTACTATAGTTCAACTTGCATCTAGTATTGTATTTTAGTTCAGCATATTAGTATTTCAAAACATGCTCAGCTTATTTTAGAGTTACATATCTTACATACTTAGTACATTCAAAGTATTGATCACATAGTCTCTTTTGTGATGTATTGTCTTATGATATAGGTTCTGACTTTCAGCATCAGCCCTATGAGCAGTGATCTAAGGCATATTTCTATGCCTTATTGCCGACTTTGACCCATGTTACCTTAGTTTTGAGAGCAATAAGTGCGTATTTTGTATTGTTTTGATGGAATATTTGATATTGTGTTAATAAATGGGATTAGACCCTTGTAGGTGGAATTTATGACTTTTTGGAGCATTTTTGGAGTGAAAATTAGGGATTGAAGGACTTACGAGCAAAGGATGTTGAAGATAAGAGACAAGCCCAAGATTTGGACATGAAGAATCCACCCGAATCCACGAAGAAAGGTCAAAAAAATGATGAAAATTGGATTTTTTGGGTCTGGCGTGCCAGGCCCCTTTGGAACAGTATTTTATTTGTATGGACAGTAGAGGGGCGCGATTTGGGGCATGTCGGGCCACTTTTGCACAAATTTTCAGAGGCAGAAATTTGGCTAAGTGTCAGGTACGTTTGGAGCGTGCCGGACCGCTTTTTGCCAATTTTTGACTCCGAATTCCAGCCTATAAATAGGGCTCTTGGGTTATTGTATCAAGGGGGGCATAAATATTCCATATTTTGTAGACTACTTTGGGGCATTTTTGGCATTGAAATTAGGGTCCATACCTTTTCTTTTCATATTTTATTTCTTTTTATGGTTTTTTTTATCAATTTATGATGTTTAAACAAGCCATGAGTGGCTAAAATCGCTTATTCTTGGGGTTGAGGTGACGAACATGAATATCATGAGTTGAATATTATTGAGTTTTTCTGAAGTTTATCAATTTATTGGTTATTCTTATATTCTTGATTTTACTATTTTAATGCTTAATTACCATTGAAATAAATCTATTGTCTTGAGAGGAGCTTGAGAGAGAAATTGAGAGATAGAACGTGGAATATAAGGATCGTGATCTTTACTCGAGGAAACAATTCCAAGAGATTGATATGTGGTTATGACCGAGAGGTACCTAATTCGCCGCGCTTGTTCAAATACGGGAAGATAGCTTAAAGGTGTTAGAATTGGTTAAATCTATCCCCGCTCAATGATGTAGTTAAGTTTCCAATTTCTAATAGAAGGTTATAGTTTGGAGACGAATATAATCATATTATCAACCTCATGATCAATAACCACGATAGACAACTCAATTTGCTTAAACCATTAATATTCATGTGCTAGAGATGACGTTCGGGATGCCTTGACCCTGGGAATTCAACTTGCTATTGTTTACACCCCTAGTTAATCATGTTAGCTTAGTTCATAGTTATTTTATACTTTATAACCATCATATATCTATATTCCACCTCTTAAATAAATAATCAAGAACTTTAGTCTAGTGAATAGTTAAACGATAAGTCCCTGTGGGTTCGACATCCGGCTCGAAAGGGCCACTTTATTACTTGAATGATCACGTACACTTACGTGTATAGTTGGGTCGCAATAAGTTTTTGGCGCCATTGCCGGGGACTTCGGTTTTAATTATTTATCTAGATTGGACTTTTTCTTTTTGTTTGTTTGAGTTGTATATAATTTATTTTTGTACAAAGTTTTGTTTACTTTTGTACCACTCTTGTTGATATGTCAGCCTGGGATGGATGGTCATTGAATGATGAAAATTTTTGTTGTTTTTGTAGGGGACCACACTTGGATGGTAATTGTCATAATGTTCAAGAGAGAGGGTTGTGCGCACTTGCCCAATCTTTTGAATTGAATAGATGTCAGATGTGTGGTGGTCAGGATAACCATGGAAGTGATTGTCCAAACTATTATTCCCCTCCCCTGAACCCCTATTATGATCAGTCTGTTGTTTGTGATATTGGCAGGGCTAATGGAGCTAATGAGGCATAATATGAGGCTCACTTTATGGATATGTTGAAGCGAGTAATGGAGCTGTAGACACAACAAATGGAAGACATGCAGAGAATAAGGGAAGCCACTGAGAAGATGCAGTCCCAAGTCACAAAGTTACAGGCTAGGGCTAAAACTTGTATTGATCAGCAAGTTACAGTCTTATCAAAGGAACCCCGGATTGATGAAGAAAGGGAGACACTAGTAGAAGAAAGTTGTGATGAAGAAGATATAGTGAGCCAGGAATTGCTAAGGGAGCAAGTACAACAATTAAAAATTCATGAGTGTCTTCGGGATGGTCTCACAACCATGGCAACCCAATTAAAAGGGAGGAGAGATGAGCTTATTTCAGAGATAGATCAATTTTTCTTAGATATCCATGACTTGAATGTTCAGTTGATGAAAAAGATTGAGATGTCTGATGTCCAATCACCAATAGTTGCGGAGACTAGCTATTTTGTGGAGAAAGAAGAAGAATATCAACAATTCGACTATCTTTCTTTGATTGAGGCTGGCGTTGAGAGGGAGTATAAATGTGAGCATGTTGCAGCTAGTGCAAGTGGAAAAGTGGGACGTGTTGGATCTCATTCAAAGCATTTTTCTACATTATGTTTAGATAATGACATGTATTTTGAGTCATCTGAACTAGTGGAGGATTGTGTATATAAGAAACAAGAATCCTACATTCTTAAATTTGCACCAGACAAGCAACAAAACAACATGCCTCACCTCAGGGCTAAGCAATTTAACATGCACCATCTATAACTTGGTCCCTTCATATGTGTACCACCACCCTATGAGAGAAGCAAAAAGATGGATGCAATGTTGGGGGTGAAATGTATATCCTCAAGGTAGAGGAAAAAGTTGATGGGTCGTGTTGTGGTGTTAAATTAGGCACTTTTGGGAGGCACCCCAACGTTTAGTAAGTATTTTTTTTTTTTAATTAGTGTCACCTTTGTTTTTATTTTGCTTTGTTTTGTTTTGCAGATTAGGGGAAGTCTGAGTACCTAAAATCTAAGCTAAGGAGCATTGCAAAAAATAAGTGTAGGGTCCTTTGGACCTCTTTGATGGATAAGATGCTACTAGATAGGCCTAGAGGCCTCAGGGAGTATTTCTCTATCTTTATTTTTTGAGTTACACTTTGGGGACAAAGTATGATTTTAATCATGGGGTGGGAAATCTTTCGATTTGGTTAGGGTGGAGTATGCTATAGGAGTCTTTTGGTTATTTGGTTTTTGCTGATGTTTCTTAAAATTTGAAGAATCCAAAAAGATTTTACTTTAGTAATTTTTAGTTTTATTTAGGAGCACACTTCATCCACCGCTCAGTTTTTCTTTTCGGTTGTTTTTTCCGAGGGAAGCCCTTTGAACCAAGGATCCTTTTTATTTTTAGGAGTAATTTTAAAATTTTAGAGATGCTCTAATCAGATGCTAGGCATGATTGCATGATGCAAGTTGGTTTTGAATGTTGAAGCATGTGTAGTGAATTGAATGACTATTGTTGAGATGCCTAGGCTCATTTGTTTGACTCTTTTGTGATGTTGGCTTAATGTTGAATTCTTGCTATTGCTTGGTTAAGAGTCAATAGGGATCTGTCTTGATTTAGACATGTGCCATGTGTGAGTGAGCTTTTTGTGATATTCCATATGCATATTGATGTCTAGAACTTGCCCGGTGTGTTTGCAAAGCGAAATAACGGGTGTTGAGTTTAGTAGATGATATAGGTATTTCTTTGATAGCCATGTTTTATACCTACTTTATCTACCCTTTTTGCATGATCTTAGTTAGCCCCGTTGAGCCTGTAGCTTATTCTTTGGTAGCCTTATATGTAGCTTAATCCTTTTCTTTCAATTAACCGTAATTTGATCCAAAACTTCTAGCGCTTTAGTTGAGAAATTAAGATGTTAAGGAGTGTAAAAATTGAAGAAGGAAAAAGTGAAGTTGAAGCCCCAAGTAAATAGCTTTTGGTGTATGAAAACGTTTATGTGTTCTTGGTAGGGAGTAATGTAATGAAAATAAAAAAATTGACCAAAAGAAGTGAATCATGTGTTGATAGAAAATACTCCTTGCCTAATATGTGTAAGCTAGCTTAAAGAGATGGGGCAAAACAAAAGAGAGTTAGGAAGATAAAAGTGGTGTAAAATAGGTTGGTTGGAGGTGATCTTTATGTAAATTGTAGTGTATTAAAGCACTTAGGGAAGATAGTCACTATTCTTGACCAAATAGTTCCTACCCGTCCCTTAGCATACATTACAACCCTTAAAGTCCTCCTTGATCTTAAGCTTTGACATTTTGATACTAGTGGAGTACTACACTAAGGGCAAGCTTATGGTTCATCTTATGTGACATGTGAATTCTTTGTGAGAGTGAGCGGAATTTGATTCTTATATCCATTATTGTGATAAATTGCATATCTGTGAGTGAATGTGGGTGAGTTTCTTGTGGTGAGGGCACATGTTTGATGATAGATAGGTGACTTATATGATCCCTTTGTTGAGTAATGTGCATGAGTTTGTAAACTTGGTAGAGTCAATTCCTGAGGCTAGGAAGTTTTGAAGTAGTATTTATGTGTTTCAAGTTGTAATATAACATGCTGAATGTAGAGCTTGCTATTCATGTGGTCGTTGTAATGCTAGCTTGAGTGTCTTAGTTGTAGTAGTAATTATAGAGTCTCCTTGAGTTGATTATGGTTGTTGTTCGAGGACGAACAAAGGTTTAAGTGTGGGATGGTGATCTAAGGCGTATTTATATGCCTTATTGCCGACTTTGACCCATGTTTACCTTAGTTTTGAGAGCAATAAGTGCGTATTTTGTATTGTTTTGATGGAATATTTTATATTGTGTTAACAAATGGGATTAGACCCTTGTAGGTGGAATTTACGACTTTTTGAAGCATTTTTTGGAGTGAAAATTGAGGCTTGAAGGACTTACGAGCAAAGGATCTTGAAGATAAGAGACAAGACCAAGATTTGGACTTGAAGAATCCACCCGAATCCACGAAGAAAGGTCGAAAAAATGATGAAAATTGGAATTTTTGGGTCTGGCGTGCCGGGCCGGTTTGGAACACTATTTTGTTTGTATGGACAACCGAGGAGCTCGATTTGGGGCGTGCCGGGCCGCTTTTACATAAATTTTCAGAGGCAGAAGTTTGGCCAAGTGTCAGGCGTGTTTTGTAGCGTGCCGGGCCGCTTTTTGCCAATTTTGGCATTGAAATTAGGGTTCATACTTCTTTTCATATTTTATTTCTTTTTATGGTTTTTTATCAATTTATGATGTTAAAAAAAGCCATGAGTGGCTAAAATCACTTATTCTTGGGGTTGAGGCGACACATGAATCTCGTGAGTTGAATATTATTGGTTTTTGCTAAAGTTTATGAATTTATTGGTTATTCTTATATTCTTGTTTTTACTATTTTAATGCTTAATTACCATTGAAATAAATCTATTGTCTTGAGAGGAGCTCGAGAGAGAAATTGAGAGATAGAACGTGGAATATAAAAAGCGTGATCTTTACTCGAGGAAGCGATTCCAAGAGATTGATATGTGGTTAGGACCGAGAGGTACCTAATTCGCCGCGCTTGTTCAAATATGGGAAGATAGCTTAAATGCATTAGAATTGGTTAAATCTATCCCCGCTCAATGATGTAGTTAGATTTCCAATTTCTAATAGAAGGTTATAGTTTTGAGACGAATATAATTATATGTAACACCCCGTACCTTCCCAACCCTATTTGACGACGTGGAACAATGTTTACTTACGTTTTAAGATGCCATGAGTATGTGTTGTGTAGTGTCATGGGTGAAACATTTGATATCGGCCCTAAAAAGTGTGATTAACCTTGCGTAAGAGGTGTTTTGCAATTTTCATGGAGCATTTGTGGGGTTCAAAATGAGGCTAAGAGGACCTCTAAACAAAGTATGTTAAGGGTAAGAAGTAAGTTAAAGAATAGGATTTGAAGTATCTAACCAAACCCATGAAGAAAAGTCGAAAAATGAAATTTTCAAAAAAATTAAGTCTGGGGCGCGCTAGGGAGCGTGCCACGTTGGTTTGGGCAAAAATTTTTAGTCCAGAGGCAGCAAGCTGGCGCGCCCAAGGGCGTGCCACGCCGATTTTTTCACTTTTTCAAAGTTGGAATTTTTCTTAAGTCCCAAGGGTATCCGGGGACGTACTGAGCCAATTTTTGTCACGTTTATTCTACAACATACATAAAATGAGTAAAGTATTATATTGGTATGATAAAATTACTCGGGAATGAATTCGACGTCAAAATAACGATTTTACCCTTTTGGTCAAAATAGGCCATACATGGCTAGAATTGCTTGTTTTTGGAAGTGAGGCTATGAGTATGAATCCCGTGAGTGGGAATATTGTTGTAACGTGTATGAAATGGATGAAACATGAGAAATTACTGATTTTATTGGGTTAAGTGAATTGGGCTCAAAAAGGGCCCAAAATGAAAAAGAAAACATGGGCCGACCCATTCTTCCATTGACTAAGACACATATAGCATTTAATGCCAAGAGTGGCTAAGCATGACTTCAAAGGTCTATAAAAGGGGCACAAAAATCAGATTTTTAATACAAAGAACACACATGCTTTTTCTCTCTTTTTCTAGACTTTTCAAGAAAGTTTCTTTGGGGGCTCTCAAACCCTAAGCCATATTTGGATCAAGATCATCATATTCCAAGCTTAGGTAAGTGTTTATTATTATGGATTAACATATTATATGCATGGGAGAGTATGTATATCATGTTGGTTATGCTTGAAAGTGTTGAATATGGCACCTTGTGTTTTTGTGAAAGATGTGTCATCTATGGAATTTAAACTTGGAATATGCTTTGTGGTTTTGATAAAATAGCATGATATGGATAAAATAACAACATGTATGGTGTGATTATGGTCCTAAACTTGTTATTTTCCCATAAGTGTAAATTATGGGATGTTGGCCGATTTGTTGTTGTGAGGTGTATTGAAGTGAATTGATGGAACCATTATGATGTTGTGGTGATGTAGAAGTGTAAAGTATGAATTTGGGGTGACATTCTAGTGGTTTATGATATTGGTCAATGTTGAGAATATTGTGGTATTATTGGTATGGTAGTTTTGTAAATGGTATTGTGGGTATGATAGGTTCACACATGGTATAATCAAGAGGAAATGACATGTTAAAACCAAACATATAACTCATGGTCGTTGTATGCATTTGTACGGTAGTTGGTGGTTAATGTAAACTCCATTATATATTTGTGTTGTAGAGTGAAACAAACATAAGGAAGGAGCGGGACGACTGTATTCAGGTATAGAATTGAGTGTTCATATTGAGACGATAAGGTATGTAAGGTTACTCTGTCCGTATTTTTCTGCAGCACATATTGTTCATGTTGTCATTGTCCTTGTTCCATTCCGAAATGTTAAAAGGTATCTCATTTCAAGTTGTCATATGTTATTATTCTCATGTATCACATAAGTATGGACATGATTCCAAGTTCCAATAATATTATGTTCCAAAGCTCCCAATAATGTTACAACTTCAAAAGTATCAATCTCATGAACGCAAAAGATTGAAGTAATGCACTTATGTGTTTCCAAAAAGGTTATGTTCCCCCACTGTATCAATCTCATAAAAGTAAAAAGGAGAAGTAATGCAATGAAGTAATGGAAGAAGTAATCCCCTCATGGTTACTTTAAATATATCCCCTCATGGTTACTTTATATATATTCCCTTATGGTTACTATATATATATTCCCTCATGGTTACATTATAATTTTCCTTATGGTTTCTTTAACATTATTTTTTTATAAGTACTTTATAATTACTTTATCACTACTTTATGGTTCTTTGAGTGCGGGTGATAGCTTTGGGGGAAAAAGCCAAACTTGATGTTGAACCTGCTTTCTTGTTTTTCGGGTGGTAGCAGGGGGAAAGCTCTGTGGGGTAAAAGCCAAGCTTGACGCCGAACTTTATTATATTCACTAGATCAAGAGGGAAGCTCATTGAGGTAAAATCCAAACTTGATGCCGAACCTACTTCCTTGTTTTTCGGGTGGTAGCAGGGGGGAAGCTCAGTGGGGCAAAAGCCTAGCTTGATGCCGAACTTGAGACGGTTGCATATTGATGGATGTATTGCATATTGACAGTTGCATATTGACGGTTGCATATTGACGGATACATTGCATATTGATGGTTGCATATTGACGGATGCATTGCATATTGACGGTTATACATTATTGACGGTTCTAACTATTAACAGTAATGGGCATAAAGGCAAATGAAGCAATGAACATAAAGTACCTATTTCCACACATACTAAAAGATGATTGATCCACATTGACTGTTCTCTTGAAATCAAGTTCATTGAGGTATTTAAGTTTCATGAAGTTTCTTATAGCCTTGCATACTCAGTACATTCTTCGTACAGGCACAGGTGTTAGTAGACCTCCACAATAGGCTACGAGTTATCCGCGGATCATTGGTGAGCTCCCAGTTGGTTCGGGGCTTCCCGAGTCACATGTGTATATTGTTTTGGTCTTGTAATTATTGTATAAAGCAGGGACTTGTCCCGACTATAGTTTGTTGTATTTATGGATTGGTTAGAGGCTTTGTAGACATATGTGGGTTATGGATGTAAGAGACAAATGTCCGTTTTGACTTGATGGCTCCAACGACTAAGTTTCCTAAATATATTTATATAGCGTATGTTTCCATGTTCATGTTTTCTGCATAGTTGCATAAGGTATCCTAAGATTCATACGAGGATATGCATACGAAGGTTCATAAGCAAAGATTGGTTCTCTCGGGCCATATCGGCTTCGAGTGCCAGTCCGGCCCGGATGGGATTTCGGGTCGTGACATCATATTATCAACCTCGTGATCAATAACCACAATAGACAACTCAATTTGTTTAAACCATTAATATTCATGTACTAGAGATTACGTTCGGGATGCCTTGACCCTAGGAATTCAACTTGCTATTGTTTACACCCTAGTTAATCATGTTAGCTTTGTTCATAGTTATTTTTTACTTTATAACCATCATATATCTATATTCCACCGCTTAAATAAATAATCAAGAACTAGTTTAGTCTAGTGAATAGTTAAACGACAAGTCCCTGTTGGTTCGACATCCGGCTCGAAAGGGCCACTTTATTACTTGAACGATCAGATACAGTTGCGTGTATAGCTGGGTCGCAATACGCAGTGCCATCCAATACACTCTGAGTAGTAGATAATGGTGAGTCCTCATCATTCGAGGACCAATTTTGAGTATTATTTCTTTTAGTATTTCTTTCAGTTTCAAACATTTAGAGTTATCCAGGGGCTTGTTCTAATAACTCATTAGTTAGTAGAGGCATTTGGGCAAACAGATAGTAGATGTTTTAGTTTTATGGTTTGTATCAGACATATTATTTATTTCAGCAATTATTCAGACTTATATTGATTTCAGATATATCATTTTTATATTCAGTTAGCTTCCACACTAATGATTCAGTTACCTTAGTAATTTTAGTATTATGCCAGGCAATGGGTTAGCATGGGGTCACTTGTGACTCCAAGCACTATGTTACGTCCAGGGCATAGGCTCGGGTTGTGACAAACTTGGTATTAGAGCTTGGTTTAAAGTGCCCTAGGGTGTCTGAAAGCTGTATTAAGTAGAGTATCGTTCATGGGTGTACAACACGCCACACTTAGGAGAGAAAGGATATGAAATGCTTTAGGAAATTATTAATTCTTTAATGTTCATATCATGCAATAGAGTATGAACTTTATTTAATCTCATTCTAATTCATGTTTTATACATTATAGAAATGCCGCCTAGAAAAGCTAATGTATGAAGGGATGACAACGATAACCAGCAAACTCCGCCAGCTCTAGCAGATCCGCTGAATAAGCAAGTCACTTATGCCGAATTTAGGGCAACATTCCAATTTCTTTCTCAGGCCATGACCAATCGGGTTAATCAACAAGCTGTTGCACCTACTAATCCCAAGTGAAATGCAACTGCTATGAGAGCCTGGGACTTCACTCAAATGAATCTTTTGGAGTTTCATGGTTCGAAGGTTGAAGAAGATCCAAAGCATTTCATCGATGAAGTTCAGAAGATCACTCAGATTACGGATATAACTTCAGTTAAGAGTGTAGATTTAGATGCTTATCAGTTGAAATGAGTGGTTCAGACTTGGATAAAGCACTGGAAAAAGGATAGATGTATGATGTACCTCCTAAAATTCTGACACCCTGTATTACCACCATCTCAATTTTCACCATGACCTCTTTGATGATAACCTTGCTCATCCTGTGGATGACCCTTACCATTACTATTACCTCCACCACTCTACCAACTCTAGCCTACTGTTGGCCCTGTAACCTAGCCTATCTCTGAGGGAACTCTCTCTTGAAGTTCCCCACAACACCACAAGTATAGCAACCTCGATCAAGAGAAGGCCTGTTAGTTGAAGACTAAAGAGCCCCTTGGCTTTTAGAAACTGAGGGCTGCTGAGTGGCCTCTAACTAAACCCCTGTAAAAGCTAGTAGAGTCGACTAAATAGAGCAATCT
The DNA here is from genome assembly GCA_031232105.1 of Capsicum rhomboideum. NCBI lineage: Eukaryota > Viridiplantae > Streptophyta > Magnoliopsida > Solanales > Solanaceae > Capsicum > Capsicum rhomboideum. The sequence continues at coordinate 29,293,585 of CP124710.1, read as the reverse complement.
GGATAGGCCTAATGGCTATGACCCCTGGGATAAGAACCGATAAAGTTACCGACAATTTGGGACTTCTTTGCGAACACCTTTACAAGACCAACTTACTTTACCCCTTCTACCTTTTTCACATAATCCGTAGCCTCATTAAAGGTCTTCCTGATTGATGTTATATGAATAGACAAAACCTGCAAGTCAGTGTTTAGGCCCTCCACAAACAACCAAATCCTCTTATCTTCTGTACCAAGTAACTGAGTAGCATAATGGGACAATGCATAAAACTTGGACTCATAGGCTGTAACAGACATATGCCCTACTCAAAGGTCTAAAACTCATCCTTCTTGTGATAACAAAGAGTACGGGGTACATACTTCTCTAGAAATAGGGTATGAAACTAAATCCATGTCAATGGAGGTAAAGATGGTGACCGACACTCCACATAGTCCCCCCCTCCCCACTGCTTGGCATCACCTTGCAGTTGAAAGGTAATGAACTAAACACCATAATGCTCCATAATACCCATTTTATGCAGCCTTTTGTAACAATCAACAATAAATGCGAATGCATCCTCAGTTTCAGATCCAACAAAAGTGGGAGGTTTTATCTTCAAGAACTTAGTCAGCATGTCATGTTTAGTCCCAGTAATAACAGGACCTAACACCAGGCGAGGGAAAATCTTAGTCCCCAAGGCCTTACCCATTCTAGGAGCATCTGTAGCAGTTGGTTGAACACCTAGGAATTTATAAACAAGCATTGATGCAATAGCCCCAGTACCGGACAATCCACTTAGAAAAGAAAGCACCTACTGAATAATCTCAGAAGATATCGGAGGAAGAACTGTACCCCCAACTGGCTCCACCTCCTCCTGTTCTACAACATCCTCATTTATAAACTCAACCTCTTCATAAAGATCCTTTGGTAGGGGAGGTATCCCTGACCTCTGACTAGACTAATCAACTACTACCTGAGCTTTACCCCTGGTGGGTGTTGCATTCCTTCTTCCCCTTCCCCTACTCCTTCCTCGTCCTCATCCATAAATAACCAATTTTGTAGCTGGAGCTACTGGTATGGGGGTCGTGGCTCTGGCTCCATTAGCTCTAGTGTTTGCCATCTGTAGAAAAAAGAATTAAGAGGGTCAGATACCAATTTGTATCACCATATACCAATTGGAATTAAGTTATAACATGAGAGAAGTAAGAAAATGATAGTTTCCTAATGTCCTATAGCCTCTCGAAGAAAAGTACAGACATCTCTATACCATTCCGCAGGATACTACTGGACCTATTTTGCTTCAACGAAATCAACAAACCTCTAGGGCTATGATACAAAGTTTGTCACAATCCAAACCATTATGAGTGACACCCACACTAACTCTTCGATGGGAGAACCATCTAACCCGAAACCATCAAAACTAACACTTAGCCAAAATAAGAAAACTAACTATTTTTCACTAAATAAAATAATGTCTCCAATATTCAAAATGAAATAACAATGCAGAGATAAATGAATACTTAATCAATCTCCTAGAATCTGAAAGTCATTGTAAGAAAACACTACAAATGTCAAAGCAACAAGTTTAACCCAAAAACAAAAGGGACATCCATGTTTGAAAGAACTGGACAGGAATAAAGTGAAGAACTCGTGGCGGCCTAGAAGATATAACTCACCCTTGAGTTTGAATTCTATCCTCTCTACCACTGAGGTTTTGAAACAGTTTCCAGAAAATGCTCTACACTCAACAAAAATGAAGAACACATGTAGTATTAGTACACAAGAAACAATGGTGTATTGGTAGGGTCATCGGCCAACCCAAAATAAGATATGTGAACAAGTAACCATAACCTTGTATAGCAAGAACAACCATGAACACTTACCATGAAACTTTACCTCAAGTTTATGACACTTAACCTTGTTCAACAACATCATAGAATTCTATCAAATACACGTCAAGATGGACAACAAGTCATGTTAAGGCCATGACTACAAATAAGAATCCAAGTCAATAAACCATAACTCAACAACATGATACTGATTATGTCTCAATTGCATAAATATATAGACATTTGAAGAGTATGCCAATCATTTGTAATTTAACCCAGACCATGCAAGGATCCATTCCAACAACAACAATGTTAATAATCATGAATCTCGGGTTGCTTAAAAAACAAAATATAGTAAGTCAACATATAAGCCTGTTTAATCAAGAAACCAAAAGTCAACACCTAAGCCTTATTCACTCAAGGAACCAAATATAACAAATCAACATATAAGCTCGATTTAAAAGTAAACACATAACCCCGGTTCACTCAAGGAACCAAATATAACAAACCAATGCATAAGCCTAGTTTACTTAAGGAACCAATATAGCAAGTAAACTCATAACCCCAGTTCACTCAAGGAACCATCACACTCACCAATACCTTCTACATACATGCTAATGGTCTTATGGTCACCAACTAGCCATGACCTACTGGGATGAGCTCTTGTCCATGTACCAAAACCCATACATCTAGTGCCTACTAACCTTATACTAATCAATCTCATGAAGATGTCCAAATACCAGTACATCCCATAATATTTAATAGATATCACAATAATCAAAACCACAATGATAACAACAATCACAATTGTAAAAACAACAAGCTTTTAATATAAGTTCATTACATGTGATTAACACTTAGGATATCAAATAGTCATTCACCTTTTTTGAACATGCATTGTAACAACCATTACAAAGAAATAGTTATCAAGTACACGTAAAACTAGTTGGCTTTCAACTATATTAAACCATCACCTACCTCAATCAAAGCCCAAAATGCTCTAACAAACTTGAGCTTTTCCCTTTCTTACAACCTCAACTTAATTATGGTCTAAAAACATCCATACAATATATAATCAACTAAATGGCCTAACAATATCAAGGATTATAAACTAATCCCAAAACCTTAAGGGCAAATTCAAGATCATTCCTCCTAGAATGTTCATGAATTTTGCATTGATGTTTTGAGATTAGGTTATAAACCTTAATATTGTTAGGTCATTTGGTTGATTTTGTGTTTAATCACTTGCTAGAGAAGTTGCTCAATGAAGGATAGGCTTTTGAAGGGAGAAAATAGAAGCTTCCTAAAAATGAAACTGGTGCCGCATGTGAGTCATACTTGCTTGCATTTATTGGGTAGAAAACCTTTGGGTTTTATTTAAAAGTTTATTATTTTCTTTTACACGACTATAATTAACTATTGTAATAATGAAATTGGTAGGATTAAGAAAAATTTATGGTAGGAAAGCCCTAGAATGAGAGGGGTGGATAGTCATGAAATTGGCCTTGGGGTTTGAGATTAGATTAGAATACTCGATATTGTAGGTCATTTGGTTGATTATGTGTTTTATTCTTGTTTTTAGACCACAATCAAGCCAAGGTTGCAAGAAAATGGAAAGCTCAAGTTCACTAGAGTATCTTAGGCTTGGATTGAGGTAGGTGATGGTTTAATATAGTTGAAACCCAATTTTTTTTATGTGTTCATGATAAATATCCTTAGTATTTCTTGTACAATAAATGTTCAAGGAAAGTGAGTAACTGTTTGATATCCTAAGTGTTAATTGCATTCAATGAACTTATATGTAATGCTTGTTGGTTATTACAAGTGTTGTTTCTGTTATCATTATGGCTGTGATTACTATGATATATGTCATTATTTTAGGATGTACCGGTATTTGGACATCTTCATAGGATTGGTTATTATAAGGTTGGCAGATACTTGATGTCTGGGATTTAGTACATAGAGAAGAGCTCATCCCCTAAAGGTCATGTCTAGTGGGTGACAATAAGACCCTTAACATGTATGTACAAGGTACAAGTGAGTGTGACAATTCCTTGAGTGAATCGAGGATTGTTTGTTTACTTGATTATATTGGTTCCTTTAGTAAACCGAGCTAAAGTGTTGAAATTGCTTTGTTGGTTCTTTAAGTGAATTGAGTTTATTTTCTTAATTTCTCAATGTGGTTTCTTTATGTAAACCATATGCATGATAATTGCCATTATTGATTATTAAATTAGATCCCTAAGAGGTCTGGGCTTATTTAAAGTTATGGCATAACTCTATGTTGTTTGTTTACATGTTTAATCGGAGCATGGTTGATGTTATTGTTGAGTCATGGTTATTGACTTGTAGTCTTATTGGTAGTCATAGTTTGATTTGGCTTTTATCCACGTCGACTCAAATTGACAAAACTCCATGATGTTGTTGAATAAGGTTAAGTGTTATGAACTTAAAGTAATGTTTCATGATAGGTGTTCATGGTTGTTGTGTTGCACTAAGAAATGGTTATGTGTTCATATTTCTCATTTTGGGTTGGAAGATGACCCTACCAGTACAACATTGTTTCTTGTGTACTTATACTATATATGCCCTTCTTTTTGTTGAGTGTGGAGCATATTCTAGTAATTATTTCAAGACCAAAGTTATAATTCATACTGTGATCAAACTCACGGGTGAGCTACATCATTCGGGCTTCCATGAGTTCTTCCTCCTGTTTATGGTCCATTGTTTTGGACTTATACATTTCATTTGTTTTGGTTTGATCCCATTTATTGACTATGTAGTAATTTTGGTACAATGACTTTCAGGTTCTAGGGAATTAATTAAGTTTCGTTATTTCTACATCTATTTTCATTTTGGATAATGAAAGACATTGATTTTAATAAGAAACAGTTAGTTGCCTTTTTATTAGTTAAGTGTTGGGTTGGTGGTTTGGGTTAGTTAGTTTTCCCACCAGAGAATTAGTATGGGTGCCACTCACGATGGGTTTGGGATGTGACAAAGTTGGTATCAAAGCCTTATGTTCATTGATCTGGTTTTACCAACATGGGTCTAATAGAGTCTTGCAAACTAGACAAAGAAGTTTATATTTTTCTTCGAAAGGCTATAGGAATTTATGAAACTATCCTTTCTTTCTTCTTTTGTCCTATAACTTGATTCCAATTGGTATCTAGAAATCCAAATTAGTAGCTGAATCTCTTTATTCTTTTGTCTATAGATGATGAATACCAGAGTGAATGGAGAAAGAGCAGTAGCCCCCGCACCAGCAGCTCTATCTATGGAATCGGCTATTCTGGGATGAGGATGAAAAAGGGGTAGGGAAGGGGGATGAGGGAGAGCAACACCCGTTAGGGGTGGAGCTTAGGCAACTGATGACCAGGCCCATCAAAGTCTAGTATCAACTTCCCCACACCAGGATAATTATGAGAAGGTTGAGGTAGCAGAGGAGAATGGTATGGAACAGGAGGTGGCGACATCGGCTAGAGGTGCAATCCTTCCTTCGATGTCTTCTGAGGTTATTCAGTAGGTTCTGGCCTTTTTAAGTGGGTTGGATGGTACTGGAGACACTTCCACTATGCCAACTTCTCATGTTCTCGGTGCTCATCCTATTTCCATTTTAACTCTCAGGATGGATGAGGCTTCGGGGAATGATGTATTCCTCTATCCTGTGTTAGGCCCCATTATGATCGAGACCGAACATGAGTTGCTGACTAAATTTTGAAAATTAAACCTCCTTCATTTCATGATGCTGAGACTAAGGATGCATTTGAGTTCATCATTGATTGCTATGAGAGGCTACACAAATTCGGGATTGTGCAATAGCATGGTGTTCAGTTCGTGACTTTCCAACTATAAGGGGATGCCAAGCAGTGGTGGAGAGCCTATATAGATTGTCGGTCACCATCCCTACCTACATTGAACTGGGCTCAATTTCATGCCTTATTCTTGGTGAAGTATATAACCCATACTCTTCGCGACCATAAGAACGATAAGTTTCTGGTCCTTGAATAGGGAAATATATCAATTGCAGCCTGTGAGGCTAAGTTTCATGCTTTGTCTCGCTATGCTACCCAGCTGTTAGGTATTGAAGAGGAAAGGATCTAGTTATTTATAAGGCTTTGAACACTAATCTTTAGGTATTATTTATTCCTATGACATATGCAAGAAAGGGTTTCAATGATGTGGCTGATTATGTGAAAAAGCTTGAGGAAGTTAAGAAGGCTAGTATGGCTAAAGAATTAGCCAAGAAGTCCCAAAATATGGGTAACTTCAGTGGTTCTTATTTCAGGGGTCACAACCAGCAGGCTTATCCAGCTCGCCTTATTCAGCCAGCTCTGCCAACCTCTATAGGTGATCATTTAAGGGTTATTCAGTAGCCTTCAGATGCTAGAGGCCAAGGGGCTTCTTATTCTTCAGTCAACAGGCCTTCCCTTAAGCAAGGTTGTTATACTTGTGGTGTTATAGGACACTTCATGAGAGAGTGTCCTCTGAGGCAGATAGGTAATCAAGCACAACATCAGACCAGGGTTATGGTCCTAGTAGGTAGAGGTAGAGGTGATAATGGTAAAGGTCATTCATAGGGTAGATGGGGTAATAATTAGTGAGGTCGTGGTGGAAATAAAGGTAATGGTAATACAAAGAAGGGTGGAGCGCAACCTACTAGGGTTTTTTCCAATCTTGATAATAGAGCTCAATGCTATTCCTTCTCATGAAAGACCAAGGTTGAGGCATCTGATGCCATTATTATATGTACTATTCTCATATGTGACTAGATGGCTACTATGATCCGGGTTCCACTTACTCTTATGTATCTGTTAGATTTACTTTGGGTTTGGACTTGGTCTGTGATGTACTCAATTCTCTTGTATATGTGTTTACTTCAGTTGGACATTCTGTGGTGGTAAGCCTGTGCATCATGCATGTTTTATTTTTTTCATGGGTTTTCACACTTAGGTACATTTGATCATTTTGGACATTCGTGATTTTGACATTATCCTAGGTATGACTTAGTTATCTCCATATCATGTTGTCTTGAACTGTAATGCTAAGACAAGGACGCTAGAAATGCCTAGTATGGACAAACTTCAGTGGGAGGGCGTGTATAGGTTTACACAGGTGAAAATCATATCATCTTCGGGATGTTACTGCGGAGTCCCCTTCAATTGAGTCAGTTCCCATGGTTTCATGAGGTATTTCTCGCAGACTTGCTTGGTATGCCTACAGATAAGGATCTGGATTTTTTTATTGAATTGGAGTCTGCCACTCGCCCAATTTCTATTCCTCCTTATCGAATTGTTCCGACAGAGTTAAGGGAACACAAAACTCAGTTATAGGAACTACTTGATAAGAGATTTATTTGTCCAAGTGCTTCACCTTGGGGTGCTCCAGTGTTGTACGTAAAAAAATAAGATGGTAGCACGAGGATGTGCATTGATTATAGAAAGTTGAACAAGGTTACCATCAGGAATAAGTATCCCTTGCCCCGCATAGATGATATCTTTGACCAGTTGCAGGGAGCTTCGATATTCTTTAAGATTGACTTGAGGTCGGGTTACCATCAGCTAAAAATTTGGCCTGAGGATATAACCAAGATAGCCTTCAGGACTCGGTATGGGCAATATGAGTTCTTAGTAATGTCGTTTGGGTTGACCAACACGACAACAACCTTCATGAGCTTGATGAATGGTATTTTCAAGTCTTTCTTGGATTCTTTTGTGATAGTTTTAATTAATGACATTTTGGTTTACTCTAAGACCAAGGAGGAACATGCAGGTCATCTTCACATTTTTTGGAGAATTTTGAATGAGAGTAGTTGTATGCTAAGATCTGAAAATGTGAATTTTAGTTATCTTCGGTTGTCTTCTTAGGGCATATTGTCTTAGAAAAAGGGGGTGATGGTAGATCCCCAACCTATTAAGGCGGTTAAGAGTTGGGTTTGGTATAGCTCTGTGACTGAGGTTAGGATCTTCGTGGGTCTTGCTAGTTACCATCGCAGGTTTGTCAAGAATTTTTCTTCTATTGCTACTAACTTGACAAGGTTAACTCAGACGGAGGTGCCATTTATATCGTTAGATAAGTGTTATGAGAGCTTCAAAAAGCTCGAAACACTCTTGACTACATCTCTTATTCTTTCATTATCGGTTGAAGGCTAGGATTTTATTGTATTTTATAATGCTTCACGCTTGGGTTTTGGTGCTGTGTTGATGCATGATAGGAATGTCATTGCTTATGCATCAAGGCAATTGGATCTTCATGAAAATAATTACCCAACTTTTGACTTGGAGTTGGCAGCGGTGGTTTTTGCACTTAATATTTGAAGACCCTACCTTTATGGTGTCAAGTTTGAGGTATTCACAGACTACCATAGCCTGCAGTATATGTTCACACAGAGGGATTTGAACTTGAGAAAGAAGAGATGGATGGAATTGTTAAAATAATATGGTGTGACCATCCAGTATCATCCGAGTAAGTTCAATGTGGTGGCAGATGGATTGAGCTAAAAAGCAATAAGTATGGGCAGTTTAGCCTGCTTGAGTGTGTCAAGGCAACCCTTAGCTAGGGATTTTCAAGCTCTAGCATCTCAGTTCATGCAGTTTGGTATTTTAGAAAGGATGTTGAGGTAAAGTCAACATTCCTTGATCAAATTAAGGACAAACAATTTGAGGATGGGAAATTGAATAAATTCCAGAAAAAGGTGGTGTGTGGTGAGGATTCAAATGCCACACTTGATACATAAGGCGCATTACATTTTAGAAGACAGGTATGTGTCCCTCGAGTTAGTGATTTGATTTAAAATGTGCTTGCCAAAACTTATGGTACACGATATTCTATTCATCCAGGTGCAACTAAAATGTACCATGACTTGAGGCAGCTATATTAGTGGCCTGGGATGAAAAGGGACATAGTGGAGTATGTATCCAAATGTCACAATTATCAGCAGGTAAAGTACAAGCACCAAAGGACTGCGGGTTTGCTCTAAAGGATACACATTCGTGAGTGGAAGTGGGAGAGGATAACTATGGATATCATGGTAGGTCTTCCTAAGACCTTAGGAAAGCATGACTCGATTAGGGTCATAGCGTACAGGCTGAATGAATCAGATTTAGGTACTCGAGGACATGTTAAGGGCATCTGGTATCGACTTCGATGGTCATTGGGATAAGTTCTTGTCATTTTGTGAATTTTCATACAATAACAATTATCACTCTAGCATTGATATGGCTTTATTTGAGGTACTCTATGAGAGGAGATGTAGGTCTCCCATAGGATGGTTTGAGGCTGGTGTTGTCAAGTCTTTGGGCGCTAATTTGGTGAACAAATCTCAAGAAAAGGTGAGATTCATCCAAACCAAGTTGTTGGCACCCCAGAGTAGGCAAAAGGAGTATGTTTTCAATTAAACACAACCTAGTTGGCTTTTTGTTCAACAAAATAAAAAAATTAACAAACGACCCAAACCGATAAACCCAAATAGCCACTCGGTCCGAACAAAAAAAGAAACAACAAGTCTAAATCCTAATAAAGATAAAAAAAATAAAATTAAATGGGAAAGAGCTTTAGGAAACTATTAGAATCTTCAATCCTTAGTTGAATCATCTTCATCTCCTCCAACCACTGCTAAAGGCCATAGAAATGCTTTGATGATAGAAGAATTCTTCAAGCAACACACACCTCACTGGCACACAAGATCTACAAAACTCCCAGTTCGGATCCAAATCAGTTATACGCCAAACCTCCCACTGAAGCCATGATTCGATCCATTGAAGACTTCTTCAACTTGAAAGGTGTAGATCTAGCTTAAAGGAGATATGCGATAGATTAAATCTTCAAGAAGAACCTAAATATATCACTAAACCCAAGTCAATTCCCACAAATTTGAAGATGCCAAAACAAGATCAATTCAAGATGTTGACAAAATAAGGTAAACCGATAACCTTCTTCTTTTTGATATAGTATACTGTAAAGCGCAACCTTATGTTCATTTTCTCAGCAGGTTGAACCCCACTGGCATTGATACCACTGCTAGAGAAGATGAATTTTGGGTATTGTTTTATAGTCAACTACGCAGGTACTTGAGCCCTTTAGCTTGCTTGAATATGCCTTGTGAACCTGAAATTAGATTCTACTAGCTAGAACTTTGTAATTCTTGTTCTGAACCCTTGTCCGTAAATTTGGTTTATTTGCTTTCTCTAGTTGAATTATGGCTTTAGATTTTTGTGGAAATTCCTATATATCATGAAGCTTTTGTATATTTGTGCCTGCACCGGCAAAATTAACAGCATAGTTAGTGAAAAAATATGCTAGAGAGTTCCCTTCTCTGAAAGTGTGCACCACCTCCACATTCCTTTTTTGAATTTGTTCCTTAATATACTTCACATTAATAGCAATCAACTATGGAACCTCCAAAATTCCATTTAAGACCTTGTGAGCTATAAGAGAGTCAATTTCAATACTCAAAGGTACTAGACTATTGTGCAAACAATACTCCAAACCCATTCAAATTGCTTTTAATTCTGTCTCGATGATTGAAGCTCCTTCTAAAACTTTAGTCTCTGCATAAACAAAATACCCTGCTCTATTTCTGACACAAAAGGCCATAGACCCCAACCCTAAACCATCTGTATTGCATCTAAAGTAATTTATGGGAGGAGGAATCCACCTTACCACTTTATAACTAATCATAGGAGAGTATCCCTCTAAGAACTTGACAATAAGAGGCCAAGTCTTAGGTATATCCTTCAACCAAGGGTATCTAAACTTTGTAAAAAAGAATAGATTTCTATTTATTTCCATGATCATTCAATGTTTACTCATCTTATCCCCATGCTTGATGAAATTCCTTATTTTTGAAATTTGCCACAAGATAAATGCAGGCACTTCTTTATACATAGGTTTCAACTTAGCACAACAATCTGTATTCCACCATTGTTCTATTTGTTTAATCTGAATCACCTAAAAGTTCAGACCTGCAGCTTCAGAAAACAACTTCCACACTTGCTTAGAATCAGGACATTAGATCAAAAGATGAGTAAAATATTCCAGCACATTTGCATTACAGCAACAACAAACAACAAAATTAGTAATCCTTCTTCTAATCAAAACTTCACCTATAGGAATTCTTCTAAACCACAATCTCCACATCATAAAGGATACCTTATAAGGTAAACCTTTTTCCTAGATGTGTGAAATATTTTCTATATGATCATTCCACTGTCTACACAACTCCCAAGCTGAACTTACCTTAAATTTACCATTGCTACTAGGCATCCACCAAGGCTTGTCCGTACCCTCATAGATATGAATATTACACAAAAATTTATGTATCTGATAACAAATCTAACCATTGAAATTTTCAGCTAATAACTCATCATTCCACCTTTCTTTATTTAACAGCTGATTCAATGATTCTAAATGATTTTGATCATATAAGATGGGCATATGGTAGTGAAGAGCCCCAATTTGAGTCCAATTGTCAAACCAGACACTAGCATGTCCTTCATTGACTTCCCACCAAATTTCTTGATCAAAGTAATCCCTAGCTTGAAGCATAGCCTTCCAAACCTAAGAACCTCCCTTCCATTCCACAATTTGAGGCCTGTGCCTCTTGTAATATTTATTCCTCATGTAATTGGACCACAAAGTGTTGGTAGTTCTAAATTTCCACCATAATTTAGAAAATAGAGCTTTGGAGACATCAAAAAGGGACCTAAATCCCAAACCTCCCTCTGTTTTAGGCACACAAATATCATCCCAAGCAATCCAATGAGTAGCTCTGCCCTCCTCCTTGAAATTCCATAAAAATTTAGAAAAACTCCTATGAATATCATAAATCACAGATTTAGGAGGCTACATAATAGATAACAAGTAAATAGGAATACTTTGTAACACATGATTAATCAATAGTGCTTTTCCACCAAATGACAGGATCTTTCCTTTCCAAAGATGAAGTTTGTTCTGGATTTTCTTAATCAATTCAGAAAAATGCACCTTTTTATTCTTAGCATGACTAATAAGACAACCCAAGTACATTAAAGGAAACTTTCCTCTTGTAAAACTTGTAATTTCTTCAACTAACTATACAGAAGTTTGTGCAGCCGTAATGAACATGTAAAACAAACTTTTATTCTTGTTAATAAGTTCCCCAAATTGCTTTTCATAATTGCTTAAAGTCTCTATTATCAACTGTAATGATCTCTTGTCATCTGTTGGAAAGATAATTGTATCATCTGCATAAGCCAGATGATTCAATTGATCACTCTATTTTGGTAAACCATAACTCCTAAAATCATACTTATCAAATAGCTTGTTCAGGGCTTTTGATAGGACCTCAGTAGACATAATAAAAATGGAAGGGGAAAAAGGATTCCCTTGTTTCACTCTTCTAGAAGAGTGAAAAAAGCCATGAGCTTGTCCATTAATAAGGACAGAATACAAATTATTAGCAATAATTCTCCAAATTATATCAGTCACATTAGAGTCAAAACCGATTCTTTCAAATACTTTAATAAAAAAAAGACCAGTCCACTCTATCATATGCTTTGGCCATGTCCAGCTTAATAACAACACTATTAGGCTTACCCCTCAATCTTATATCAACAACAATTTCTTGGGCCAATAGAACATTCTCAGATATATTTCTCCTTTTAACAAAAACCAAATTGTCTTTGAGTGATCAACCTTGGAAGCAAACCTTCCAACCTATCATGAATAAGTCTAAAAATAACCTTGTTGAGGAAGTTACTCAGACTAATTGGTTTAAGATCAGAGAAGGATTGTACAACAACTTTTTTAGGAATTAAAACCAAATTAGTATGAGTAATAGACTTTTGTAATGTAGAACCCTGAAAAAATGCATGACCTATGTTAATGATGTCAGAGCCTACAATATCCCAACAAGTCTAATAAAAAATCCATGTAAAACCATCAGGACCACAAGAGCTTTTAGAATTGAGCTCAAAAACCACCTTCTTTATTTTAGCTGCTTCTGGAATTGAATTATCCTCAACTATGATCTGAGGCTGGATGTTCTATAGTAAGGAGAAAAACCTTGAATTGTCACCACCAGTAAACTGATTTTTTTAAAAACTAACTCCCTAATTTTTTTAAAAACTAACTCCCTCTTCAACAATTTTTTCCTCTATGTCTGCCCATGATCCATCCTCCTTCAATATTCTTTTAGAGAGAGTCTTTTCCTTCTACCTTTAACTAGGCAATGAAAAAACCTAGTGTCCCCATCACCTTCATCAAACCATTGAACACTAGCTTTTTGACTCCAAAAGTCCTCCTCATAATGTGTATCACCCCGCATACTCCCAAACCTGTGTGACGACGTTGAACAATGGTTACTTAGGTGTCGATATGCCATGAGTATGTAATTTGTAACGTTAGTGATGAAAAAATTAAAATTTGGCTTTGTACATGTGATTAACCTTGCGTAGGAGGTGTTTTGCGATTTTCATGGAGCAGTTGTGGGGTTCAAAATGAGTCTAAGAGAACCTCTAAACAAAGGATATTAAGGGTAAGAAGTAAGTTAAAGAATAGGACTTGAAGTATCTAACCAAACCCGTAAAGAAAAGTCGAAAAACGAAATTTTTGAAAAACTTAAGTCTGGGGCTCGCTAGGGGGCGTTCCAGGCTGCTCAGGGCCAAATTTTTGTGCCCAGAGGCAGAAATATGGCGCGCCCAAAAGCGTGCCAGGATGGATTTTTAAATTTTTCGAAAGTTGGAAATTTTCTAAGTCCCAAGAGTACCCGGGGACGTACCGAGCCGATTTTTGCTACGTTTCTTCTAAAATCATGAGAATATACATGAAATGAGTAAAGTATTATATTGGTAGGATAAAATTACTCGAGAACGAATTTGGCATCAAAATGACAATTTTACCCTTGTAGCCAAAATAAGCCATAGATGGCTAGAATTGCTTGTTTTTGGAATTGAGGCTACGAGTGTGAATTGCATGACTGGGAATATTGTCGTAACGCGTATGAAATGAATTAAACATGAGGAATTATAGATTTTAGTGGGTTAAGTGAATTGGGCTCAAAATAGGGCCCAAAATGAGAATAAAACATGGGTCAAGAATGACCCATTCTTCCATTGACTAAGCCACACTTAGCATTAAATGCCAAGAGTGGCTAAGGATGACCCCTAAGGATTATATAAAGGGGCAAAAATCAGATTTTATCACATAAAAATCTCATGTCAATCTCGAAATTTCCCAAAAGCCCTTTTCTTTCAACTTCAAACCCTAAGAGTTCAAAGCCAACTTTTGGAACAAGATCATCATTTTTCTAGCTTGGGTAAGTGATTATTGATATGGATTAATATATTATATGCATGGGAGAGTATGTAAATCATGTTGGTTATGCTTGGAGGTGTTGAACATGGTACTGACCCCTCTTGGGGAACTTACTTTAAATGTTGCAGGTGCAGGCACTAGTAGACCTCCGCAATAGGTTGACAGTAATTGTAGATTTTTGGTGAGCCCCAGTTGGTTTGGGACTTCCCAAGTCACAGTTATACATTTGTTTTGATGTTGTAAATGTTGTATAAAGCGGGGACTTGTCCCGAATCTAAGTTGGTCTTTTGTATGCATCTGTTAGAGGCTTTTGTAGACGTATATGGGTATATGGATGTAAGAGATGTATGTTCACTCGACTTGACGGTGGCCAAGTTTCACATATTGTACATATTTTCCATGCCTTCCACCATAAGCATTTTATATGTTATTAGTTACATGATATAGTATGATGTTCATATGAGGCTATGCATACGAATGTACATGAGCAAAGATTGGTTCTCTCAGGCCATATCGGCTTCGGGTGCCAATCAAGTCCCGAATGGGATTTCGGGGCATGACAAAAGTGGTATCAGAGCAGGTCGTTCTAAGGGTGTCTACAAAGTTGTGTCTGAGTAGAGTCTTACTTATCGATGTGTTGTGCACCACATTTATATGTAGGAGGCTACGGGACATTTAGGATGTTGTTTCTTTTCTTCATTCTAGATCGTGCAATAGGGCCAGTGTTGTAAGTTGAATGGTATCTGATCATGGTAATTAAAAGACTATACCGCAAGTGTATAGTAGCTGTTTTGGTTGATATTATTAAACTGGAAATGGTGGATCCTGATGATTATAATGAGTATGGATTGGTTGGTTTTTATGCCACGGTAAAGTGCCAAGTTAAGGGGTTACAATTTCATTTTCCACAAAAGAGTGTCTTGAATGAAAGGGTACATATGTCACTTAGTCAGAGTGAAGGATACTAGTCTGTCCCCGTAGGGTGTACCAGTGTAAAGAAGTACCGACACAAGATGACACGTCGAGAATGTGCATTAATTATAGGCAACGGAATGAAGTATCAGGTAGCTTTTATGTATCGGGTATATATGTGAGCTAAAGAATTGCATTATGATAAGAGCACATCATTCACGGTATCCTATTTAGTAGGGAGTAATCAATATGTACCATGAATTGGAAGCGACCTATTGATAAGATTACATGGAACGAATATTGTGAAAGTTATGCTTCAGTAATTGAAGTAATAACAAGTAAAGGTAAGGTGTTTGGAATCTGAAGGTTATAGGCTATGTAGAGATTCTTTGTTGTTGGAAACAGATGTGATGCCATATGGGTAATCATTGATAGACTTATTAAGTTCACACCATTGTGAAAATATTTTTTTCAGAAGATATTGAGAACCCAAAGGACTGTAAGTATGGCTTTTCGTCTTCAGACAGATGGACAAGAAAACCGTACTATTGAAACATGGAAAGTTAGTCCTATATAGCATACCTTATAAGGTTAATCGAAGATATGGTCAAGTCATATATGACTTTGAGGTATCCCAAGAATTCTCCACAGTTCATTCAGGAGTTCATTTGTGATGCTTTGAGAGTGTATGGGAGATCTATCTCGGATTGCGTCCAGTAAAGATGTATAAGTAATAAAGAAATAGCTTCTGTAAAGGCACTATTGGAGATATTAGCATGTAGAAGGAGTCACAAGGGAGATAAAAAAAAAATTGTGAATATAGATGATTAAGTACTCTTAAAAGCATTACTCATGAAATGGAATTCAGAAAGAAAGGGAAAATTGACCCTATACAACATGCCATGTGAAATTGTTGAAAGTGTCTAAGAAATTCCTTTCATATTGTTCCCATTGGGAATATATAAAGTTTGGGGGATCTCACTAGGCAAAGATATCTATGGCTATTCTAAACCGTCAAGTGTGAAGGTTAATAAATAAAGACGTACTTTCTGTAAAAGTTCTTTGGAAAAATCATCAAGTCGAAGAAATCGCATGGGAAGTGGAAAAAAATTTTGATGAAATCGACGTACCCATAATTGTTTCAAATGGAAGAAAAGGTTTAAAAATGTGGAAGTGGACCGATACCAAGTAAGTAACTATGATCTTTGAGTGTCTATATATGTATAGGCTAATATAGAGATGCATTTGTTATAATTGAAGCGACAGCGTTAACATTCGAGGACGAATGTTTCTAAGGGGGGGAGAATGTAACACCCTATATACTCCGAACCCTATGTGATGACGTTGAACAATGGTTACTTAGGTGTCGAGATGCCATGAGTATGTAATTTGTAATCTTAGTGATGAAAAAATTGAAATTTGGCTTTGTACATGTGATTAACCTTGCATAGGAGGTGTTTTGCTATTTTCATGGAGCAGTTGTGGGGTTCAAAATGAGGCTAACAGAACCTCTAAACAAAGGATATTAAGGGTAAGAAGTAAGTTAAAGAATAGGACTTGAAGTATCTAACCAAACCCGCGAAGAAAAGTCGAAAAACGAAATTTTTGAAAAAATTAAGTCTGGGGCGCCCTAGGGGGAATGCCAGGACGCTCTGGGCAAAATTTTTGTTCCCAGATTCAGCAAGATGGTGCGCCCAAGGGCGTGACAGGATGGATTTTTAAATTTTTCGAAAGTTGGAAATTTTCTAAGTCCCAAGGGTACCCGGGGACGTACCGAGCCGATTTTTGCTACGTTTCTTCTAAAATCATGAGAATATACATGAAATGATTAAAGTATTATATTGGTAGGATAAAATTACTCGAGAACGAATTTGACATCAAAATGACAATTTTACCCTTGTAGCCAAAATAAGCCATACATGGCTAGAATTGCTTGTTTTTGGAATTGAGGCTACGAGTGTGAATTACATGAGTGGAAATATTGTCGTAACACGTATGAAATGAATTAAATAGGAGGAATTATAGATTTTAGTGGGTTAAGTGAATTGGGCTCAAAATAGGGCCCAAAATGAGAATAAAACATGGGTCAAGAATGACCCATTCTTCCATTGACTAAGCCACACTTAGCATTAAATGCCAAGAGTGGATAAGGATGACCCCTAAGGATTATATAAAGGGGCAAAAATCAGATTTTATCACATAAAAATCTCATGTCAATCTCGAAATTTCCCAAAAGCCCTTTTCTTTCAACTTCAAACCCTAAGAGTTCAAAGCCAACTTTTGAAACAAGATCATCATTTTTCTAGCTTGGGTAAGTGATTATTGATATGGATTAATATATTATATGCATGGGAGAGTATGTAAATCATGTTGGTTATGCTTGGAGGTGTTGAACATGGTACTTTATATTTTTATATAAGATTTGTGATCTATGAGATTCAAGCTTGAATTATGACTTGTGACTTTGATGAAAGAGCATGGTATGGATAAAATATAAACATGTATGGTGTGATTTTGTTATTAAAATTGTTATTTTTCTATAAGTGTAAATTGTGGAATTTTGGTCGATATGTGCTATGAGGTGTATTAAGGTAAGTTGATGGATTATTTGTGATGTGGTGTGGATAAGAAAGTGTAAAGGAGAAGTGTTGTGGTGAAATGTATTGATTATCATGTATTGGTCAATGTTGGGAATATTATGGGATTTTTGGAATAATAATTTCATCAATGGTTTTGTCAAGGGGAAATGGCATGTTTAAAGGCAAACATATAACTCATTGACGTTATATGCATTTGTAAGGTAGTTGGTGGTTAATGTGAATTTCGTTATATATTTGTGTTGTAGAGTGACACATAAAGAAGGAGCGGGACTATGGTATACGCATCTAGGATTGTATATTCGTATTGAGAATACAAGGTATGTAAGGTTACTCTGTCCGTATCTTTCTACGGCAAATAGTATTCACATTGACATTACGCTTGTTCCATCCTAATATGTGCTACGGTATCCCATATCCGGTTATCCATGGTCATTGTCATATATCTCCTACTCATTGATCATTGGTGAATCTCATGTCTCATATTCATGGATATTGTTCCAAAAGCTCAATAAGTTTGTTTTCCAAAGTTCCAAAAGTGATTATGCTCATGTATCTTGTTTATGGATGATTGTCCAATGGTTCCAATGGTGTTATGTTTCCAATAAGGCTATGTTTCCAATAATGTTTATTCACATGCCTTCTATTTTGGCTATGGTTCCAAATCTTCCAAAAATGCTATGTCAAATGAATGTATCAATCTCTCACAAGTGAATGTACCAATCTCTCACAAGTAAAGGTATCAATCTCTCAAAAGTAAAGAAGTGAAGTAATGCATATGTGGTTAATGTTCAAGTATGGGTGGCAGATTTAGGGGCACAAGCCTAGCTCAAGATGATCCCAGGATCAGGGGGCAGTCTTAGAGGTATAAGCCTAGCTCGGACCGAACCTCATATGTTGATTTATGGGTGGCAGCTCTAGAGGTAAAAACATAGCTCGAGCCGATCCCAATATATTGATTCTTAGGGTGGCAGCTCTAGAGGCATAAGCCTAGCTCGAGCCGATTCCAACATAACATGATGTTATGTTAAAACCCACTGTTCAATCGGGGCTCGGGTATCACATGTCACAAGCAAAAATGAATAATCATGGAAGCAAAGATACAAAGAATGTAATGGAAGCAAAATACATGGTCTCCAAAGTTCAATATAGTGACTTATCCATATTGACCACTCATTGGTATTTGAGTTTATTGACATATTTACATATCATACAGTTTCATTGAGCCTTACATACTCAGTACATTCTTCGTACTGACCCCTCTTGGGGAACTTACTTTAAATGCTGCAGGTGCAGGCACTAGTAGACCTCCGCAATAGGTTGACAGTAATTGTAGATTTTTGGTGAGCCCCAGTTGGTTTGGGACTTCCCAAGTCACAGTTATACATTTATTTTGATGTTGTATAAAGCAGGGACTTGTCCCGAATTTAAGTTGGTCTTGTATATGCATCTGTTAGAGGCTTTTGTAGACGTATGTGGGTATATAGATGTAAGAGATGTATGTTCACTCGACTTGATGGCCCTAACGGCCAAGTTTCACATATTGTACATGTTTTTCATGCCTTTCGCCATAAGTATTTTATATGTTATCAGTTACATGAGATAGTATGATGTTCATATGAGGCTATGCATACGAATGTAAATGAGCAAAGATTGGTTCTCTCGGGCCATATCGGCTTCGGGTGCCAATCACGTCCCGAATGGGATTTCGGGGCGTGACATATTGAATATAGAGCTTTAATTCTGCATGAGCTTGTTGAAGAATGGCTCTATTAAGAGGAGAGGGATCTTCTTGGAATAATTCTTCCTTAATTTTCACAATCTCTTTTCTAATGGCCAATTGTTTGAAAATGTCTCCAAACTTTTCTTTTCTCCATTTATATAGAGCCAATTTGGTCCTTTTCTGCTTTTAGTTAAATCGAATAAACACATCTTTATTATTCTCAGCCACCCAATTTTGTTGTACAACACCAAAGAAATCATCAGTCTCAGTCCAGAATTTCATAAATTTAAAAGGTTTTGCAAAAAACCTATTATTAACACTACAAGCTACCAGAAGTGAATGATCAGAACCAATTCTAGCCAATTTTGTAAATCCATGCTACCAAATTGATCAAACTCTTTTTAACCTCTTGAAAATACAATCGCTGTCTAGCCTTCCATTCTACCAGGTTAAAGGATTTGCAGAAAAATTAATATCATGCAACTCACAAGAGTTGATACAAAAGACAAAATTCTCATATTCATTAGGGTAAACAGGCAAACCACCAATTTTCTCTTCTTCCCCTAATATGACATTGAAACCCCTTCTAACCATCCAAGATAATGAAAAATTATGACTTAAGGAATATAGATCATCCCAAAAACCTAATATTTTATTAGAAGAATATTTACCATACACTACAGTAGACAGTAATTGGGAACCATCCTCTAAGGTGAGATGTAAGGTCAATTGCTACTCTGAATTAGAGATAACACCTACTTGAATGCCATGATTAACAAATATCCAGATCTAGCCATTCACATTATATTTTACATATTGCATCCCCAATCTTCTCTTATACTTCTGAATTTGCCTGGGTCTTGAAATGGTTCCATTAATGCAATCATTATAAAATTGTGATGTCTGTGCAACATCTGAACTTTACGAAAGGCATGTTGAGTATTAACAGACCTTATATTCCAAAAAAATGCCTTAAAACTCATTTATGATTAGATTTTACCACCCTCTTTGCTTGAATTCTCGTAGGCAGAGTATTTCTACTATCACCCTTTCCTTTTCCTTTTCTACTTTTTGGACTAATTTCTGTGGACAAACCAACATCTATGAAAGTATTTTGCATTTGAATCACATCATCATATTTTTGTTTTTCTTTCACTTTCTATGTATCTATAATTGTTGAATCATGTTGAGATTTGTTACCCTCTACAACTGATCCAGGGCGTATTTATATGCCCTATTGATGACTTCAATCCATGTTTACATTAGTTTTGAGCGCAATAAGTGCATATTTTGATGGAATATTTGATATTGTGCTAATAAATATGATTAGACCCTTGTAGGTGGAATTTGCGACTAGTTGAATTATTTTTGGAGTGGAAAGTGAGGCTTGAAGGATTTACGAGAAAATAATCTTGAAGATAAGAGATAAGCCAAAGATTCTGACTTGAAGAATCCACCCGAATCCACAAAGAAAGGTCAAAGAAAGGAGGAAATTGGAGTTTAAGGGACAGGCGCCCCCAGGGGCGTACCGGGCCATTTTTGACAAAACTTTTGCTCAGATGGATAGTAGAGGGGCGCGCCTAGAGGCATGTCGGGCCACTTTTGAAAGAAATTTTGCTCAGATTGACAGCAGAGAGGCGCATCGGGCAGCTTTTGGGAAATTTTTAACTCCGAATTCTAGTCTATAGAGAAGGTTCTTGGGTTATTGTAAGAGGGTCTCTCCATCTTTGTAAGAATACTTTGGGGCATTTTTGGCATTGAAATTAGGGTTCATACTTCTTCTTTTCATCTTTTATTTCTTTTTATGGTTTTTTAATCAATTTATGATGTTAAATCAAGCTATGTGTGGCTAAAATCCCTCATTTTTGGGGTTGAGGCGATGAGCATGAATTTTTAGAGTTGAATATTATTGGATTTTGCTAAAGTTTATCAATTAGTGGTTACTCTTATATTCTTGTTTGTACTGTTTTAATGGTTGATCACCATTGGAATAAATCACTTGTCTTGAGGTGAGCTCGAGAGAGAAACTGAGAGGTAGAATGGGGAATATAAGGAGCACGATCTTTAATCGAGGAAGAGATTCCAAGAGATTGATATGCGTTTAGGATCGAGAGGTACCTAATTCTCCATGCTTTTTCAAATACGGGAAGATAGGCGTTAGAGTTGGTTAAATCTATCCTCGCTCAATGAGGTAGTTAGGTTTCCAATTTCTAATAGAAGGTTATAGTTTGGAGATGAATATAATCATATTATCAACCTCGTGATCAATAACCATGATGGACAGCTCAATTTGCTTGAACCATCAATATTCATGCGCTCGAGATGACGTGCGGGATGCCTTGACCCTGGGAATTCAACTTGCTATTGTTTATAGCCCAAGTTAATCATGTTAGTTTAGTTCATAGTTATTTTACACTTTAAAACCATCATATCTCTATGTTCCACCGCTAAAATAAACAATCAAGAAATAGTTTAGTCTAGTGAATAGTTAAATGACAAGTCCCTGTATGTTCGACATCCGGCTCGAAAGGGACACTTTATTACTTGCACGACCACGTACACTTGCGTGTGCAGTTGGAAGCAACATGTTTTTGGCGCCGTTGCCGGGGACTTCGATTTTAATTGTTTATCTAGATTGAAATTTCACTTTTTATTTGTTTGAGTTGCATATAATTTATTTTTGTACAAAGTTTTATTTTACTTTTCTATGAATCTTGTTGATATGTCAGCCTGGGATAGATTGTCATTGAATGATTACAATTCGTGTTGTTTTTGTGGAGGACCACACTTGGATGGTAATTGTCATAATGTTTAAGAGAGAGGGTTATCGCACCTGCCCAATCTTCTAAATTGAATAGATGTCAGATGTATGGTGGTAAGGATAGACATTGGAGTGACTGTCCAAACTATTATTCCCCTCCCCTGAACCCCTATTATGATCAGCCTGTTGTTTGTGATGTTGGCAGAACAAGAGGCTCACTTTAGGGATATGCCGAAGAGAATAATGGAGATGCAGACACAGCAAATGGAAGACATGTAGAGAATGAGGGAAGCCATAGAGAAGATGCATTCCCAAGTCACAAAGTTATAGGCTAGGGTTGAAACTTGTGTTAATTAGCAAGTTACAGTCATATCCAACACTCAAGAGGAACCCCGGATTGGTGAAGAAAGGGAGGTACTAGTAGAAGAAAGTTGTGATGAAGAAGACATAATGAGCCGAGAAAGGCTAATGGAGCAAGCACAACAATTAAAAATTCATAAGTATCTCCAGGATGGTCTCACAACATGGAAACCCAATTAAAAAGGGGGAGAGATAATCTTATTTTAGAGATAGCTCAATTTGGCTTAGATATTCGTGACTTGAATGTTCAGTTGATGAAAAAGATTAAGATGTCTGATGTCCAATCACCAATAGTTGTGGAGGCTAGCCATTCTTTGGAGAAAGTATAAGAATTTCAACAATTCGACTATCATTCTTTGATTGAGGATGAAGTTGAAAGGGAGTATAAATGTAAAAATGTTGCAGCTAGTGCAAGTGGGAAAGTGGGACGCATTATATCTCATTCAAATAATTTTTCTATATTATGTTTAGATGATGACATGTATTTTGAGTCATTTGAACTAGTGGAGGATTGTGTAGATGATGAACAAGAATCCTACATTCTTAAATTTGCACCAGACAACCAGCAAAACAACATGCCTCACCTCAAGGCCAAGTGATTTAACATGCACCATCCATCACTTGGTCCCTTCATTTGTGCACCACCACCCTATGAGTGAAGCAAAAAGATGGATACAATGTTGGGGAGGAAATTTATATCCTCAAGGTGGAGGAAAAAGTTGGTGGGTCGTGCCGCGACCTTAAATTAGGCGCTTGTGATAGGCATGCCAATGTTTAGTAAGTAGTTTGTTTCTTATTTTTTTTTTTATCAGTGTGACCTTTGTTTTTTTTTTGTTTTGTTTTGTAGATTAGGGGAAGTCTGAGTACCCAAACATCTAAGCTAAGGAGCGTTCCAAAATCTAAGTGGGGCCTCCTCCAGACCTCTTTGATGGATAAGATGCTACTAGCTAGGCCTAGAGGCCTCAGGGAGTATTTCTCTTTCTTTATTCTTTGAGTTATACTTTGGGGACAAAATGTGATTTTAAGTGGGGAGGGGGGGGGCTAATCTTCCGATTTGGTTAGGGTGGAGTGTGCTATAGGAGTCTTTTGGTTATTTGCTTTTTGCTTATGGTACTGAAAATTTGAAAAATGCAAAACGATTTACTTTTAGTAATTTTTAGTGTTATTTAGGAGCACACTTCATCCACGCCTTGGTTTTTCTTTTCGGTTCTTTTTCTAGGGAAAGCCCTTTGAACCTAATATCCCTTTTATTTTTAGGAGTAATTTTAAAATTTTAGAGATGTTCTAATCAGATGCTACGCATAATTGCATGATGTAAGTTGGTTTTGAATGTTGAAACATGTGTAGTGAATTGAATGAATATTATTGAGATACCTAGGCTCATTTGTTTGACTCTTTTGTGATGTTAGCTTAATGTTGAATTCTTGTTATTGCTTGGTTGAGAGAGTCTATAGGGATCCATCTTGATTTAGACATGTGCCATGTGTGAGTGAGGTTTTTGTGTTATTCCATGTGCATATTGATGTCTAGAACTTGCCCGGTGTGTTTGCAAAGCGAAATAAAGGGTGTTGAGTTTAGAAGATGATATAGGCATTTCTTTGATAGCCATATTTTATACCTACTTTATATACCCTTTTTGCATGATCTTAGATAGCCTCGTTGAGCCTTTAGCCTATTCTTTGGTAGCCTTATATGTAGCTTAATCCTTCTCTTTCAATTAACCGTAATTTGATCCAAAAATCCTAAGTGCTTTAGTTGAGAAATTAAGATGTTAAGGAGTATAAAAATTGAAGAAGGAAAATGTGAAGTTGAGCCCCAAGTAAATAGCTTTTGGTGTGAAAAAGTTTATGTGTTGTTAATAGGGAGCAATGTAATAAAAAGTAAAAATTGACCAAAAGAAGTGAATCATGTGTTGATAGCAAATACTCCTTATCCAATATGCGTAAGCTAGTTTAAAGAGATGGGGAAAAAGAAAGGAGAGATGGGAAGATAAAAGTGGTGTAAAATAAGTTGGTTGGCAGTGATCTTAATGTAAATTGTAGTGTATTAAAGTGCTTAGGGAAGATAGTCACTATTCTTGACCAAATAGTTCCTACCTATCCCTTGGCCTACATTACAACCCTTAAAGTCCTTGATCTTAGGCTTTGACATTATGATACTAGTGGAGTACTACACTAAGAGAAAGCTTATGGTTCATCTTATGTGACATGTGAATTCTTTATGAGAGTGAGCGGAATTTGATTCTTACACCCATTATTGTGATAAATTGCATATCTGTGAGTGAATGTGGGTGAATCTCTTGTGGTGAGGGCACATGTTTGATGATAGATAGGTGACTTATATGATCCCTTTGTTGAGTAATGTGCATGAGTTTGCAAACTTGGTAGATTCAATTCATGAGGCTAGGAAGTTTTGAAGTAGTATTCATGTGTTTCAAGTTGTAATATAACATGACGAATGTAGAGCTTGTTATTCATGTGGTCGTTGTAGTGCTAGCTTGATTGCAT
The DNA here is from genome assembly GCA_031232105.1 of Capsicum rhomboideum. Lineage (NCBI taxonomy): Eukaryota > Viridiplantae > Streptophyta > Magnoliopsida > Solanales > Solanaceae > Capsicum > Capsicum rhomboideum. Next base: position 29,268,623 of record CP124710.1, on the reverse strand, counting down.
TAGTTGTAGTAGTAATTATAGAGTCTTCCTTGATTATGATTAATGTGAAGATTTGTTCGAGGACGAACAAAGCTTTAAGTGTGGGGTGGTTATCTAGGGCGTATTTATTTTACATTAGTTTTGAGAGCAATAAGTGCGTATTTTGTATTGTTTTGATGGAATATTTGATATTGTGCTAATAAATATGATTAGACCCTTGTAGGTGGAATTTGTGACTAATTGAAACATTTTTGGAGTGGAAAGTGAGGCTTGAAGGATTTACGAGCAAAGAATAATGAAGATAAGAGACAAGCCAAAGATTTGGACTTGAAGAATCCACCCGAATCCACAAAGAAAGGTCAAAGAAAGGAACAAAATCAGAGTTTAAGGGCCAGGCGCGCCCAGGGGCGTGTCGGGCCACTTTTGACCAAAATTTTGCTCAGATAGATAGTAGAGGGGAACTCCTAGGGGCGTGTCATGCCTATTTTAGGAAATTTTTGTCTCCGAATTCTTGTCTATAAAGAGGTGTCACGCCTCAAATCCCATTGGGGCGGACAAACACCCGAAGTTGTAAAGGCCCGAGAGAACCAACCTATGATCATATACTTCTTATGCATGTAAAGCTAACAAATGTGTTGTAGTGTATGGACATGATGTATTGATAAAGTAAACCAGGTAGGTAAATACAAAATAGATATACAGGGCTTGGCCGTTGGGGCCACAACTTCTAAAAGACAAGACACTACCATGCTTAACTTTACAATGTCTACAAAGCCTCTATAAGATACAAAGACTTAGTTAAGGTCGGGACAGATTCCCCCCTTACACATAATTGTTACATAATACTAAAAATATATACAACTGACTCGGAAAGCCCCGAATCAGTCTGGAGCTCACCAATAGCCTTTAGATGTCCTGTACTCCTATTAGAGAGATCTACTAGCTCCTGTGCCTACAGCATGAAAGGTAGGTCCCCCAAAAGGGACGTCAATATGAAAGAATGTAATGAGTATATAAGGCAAAAAGCAACAGTACATAATCCAAAAATTTTAAGAGACATCAAATACAAGTGTATAGATAATGTTAATAACCCACCTTAGCTGGTATCTGGGAAACCACGTACATTACATTCTTTACTTTCTTTTTTCCTTCTTTCCTTTATAATCTTTAATAATCCATGTAGTACAAATGACGAACTGATCAGTGGTATACAAATCGGGATAGGCCCATTCTAGGCTTACGCCCCTAAGCTGCCACCCGCACATAACCAGCCTTACATTGCTTACTTGTAACACCCCATACATTTCCAAACCTAGTTGATTACCTTAACATTTATAGAATTATTTAAACATGAGATGATTGGTTAATTATGCATTAATTTGTTTGGCTGAATTAACATGTGCTAATGGGATCAATTTAAGGCCCCAAATTAAGTAAAACGCATGGCCCAAATGAAAAAATGACCCATTCTTAAGTTGACCAAGTAAACACACATTCATTATGCCCAAGTGTATGGCTAAGGATGACCAGAAAGGAACTATATAAGGGGAAAACTCATATTTTTAATCACAAAAGCACACATGCCATTTCTAGATTTTTCCAAAATATTTCTCTTCTCCCACAAACCCTAAGCAATTATCTCCTTGGACAAGATCACTCTTTTACAAGCTTTGGTAAGTGTTTAATTTTATGGTTTAATATATTATGTGCATGATAGGGTGTATAAATCATGTTGGTTATGTTGTAAAATTATTGGACAAATCACTATGTGTAAAACCGTCTTCTTTTGCTTAATCGGTGAAGGGTTTTGCCTTCTAAACTTGAAAGTGTACTTGTGGTCTTGAAGGAAGTGAATTTGATGGATTAAATATCAACATGTATGATATCGTTATGTCCCTAACTTGCTTTTTCTATGTGTATAACTTGTGGGATTGTTGTTATGAAATTGGGTATAGAATTGGTGGTGTATTGAAAGGGGAATGTAGTTTTGGTGATTTTCATGTGTGTTGTGAAACCATGGTTGTTCTTTGGCATACAAGTTGACCTAAAACATGTAAATATAATCTTATTTATGGCCATGGACCATTTATTACAAAAAAGGACCCTAAAATGACCCCTGGAGGCTGAACGGGCACCCGCCCTTACAGACAGGGCACCTGCGGGCGCAGATGCCAACGCAGGTGGCCATGGATAGGGCCAAGGGTCACCTGCGGCCACACCTCAACCACATGCGGGTGAAGGTGGCTTCGAAAGTCAGTCCATAACTCCGTTTCGATTGTTTTTGCTTCTCTTTGAACCCCCAAGGCCCCTATACCCTTTTTGGATTCAATTATCAACTTATGGTACCTTTCAAATGGATTTAAGGGGTGGTTTGGAGGCATGTTCGATTATATAAATTATGTATTATTGTTAATATGTTGTTATCAAAGGTGTTGAGGTAACTTGATGGAGTAATTATGACGTAGTGTTAACGAGGAAGCGTAAAGGATAAACTTGGTGTGAAATGCTATTGGTTTATGATGTCTTGGTCAATGTGTGGAATGTTATGGTGTTGTTGGTATGATAATGCAGTGAATTGTATTGTAAAGAGTGAAATGACATTATAGGGCAGTCATGTAGCTCATTGTCGTCTTATGCACTTGTAAGGTAGTTAGTTGTTAACGTGAGCTCCGTTATGTACTTGTGTTGTAGAGCAAAACGTAAGGAAGGAGATGAATTATTGTATTCACATATAGGAATGTGTATGCATATTGGGAAGATAAGGTATGTAAGGTTACTCTTTTTGTATCCTTCTGCAGTACATAGTGCTCACATTGTCATTGTACTTGTTCCATTCCGAAATGTTCTAAGGTATCTCATTTCAGGTTGTCATCTATTGTTATTCACATGTTCCTTATTCATTGATCAATTGTTATTCATGAGTCACATAATTGTGGATGGTTCCAAAGATCCCATAATGTTATGACCATCAAAAGAACAATCTCACAGAAGTAAAGAAATAAAGTGATGTAAAATTGTTTGAGTATTCTAGGGTGGCATCCCAAGGGTGGAAGAAACACCTAGCATGGCTCAATCCTAATATCATGGGTGGTATCCCAGGGGTTAAAATACCAAGCGTGGTTCGATCCCAATATCATGGGTGGTATTCCAAGGGTGATAGAAAAGCCTAGCAAGGGTCGATCCCAGTATAACAGTAGCATCCTGGGGCGACAGAAAAGCCTAGCATGGGTAAATCTCGATTTGTATATGTATGAGGACCGCATCCCAGGGGTTAAAAATAACTAGCATGGGTTATCCTCTTTTACCACTGATCAGTTTGTCACTTTTTTATCACATGCTTTACTATTTATTAATGCAAAGAAGGATAAAGTAAGGTAATGAATGTATCGTACATGGTTCCATTTATACAGACGGAGGTTTATCCATATTGATTACTCACTTGTTTTGATTCCATTAAAGTACTTATGTATCTTGCAGTTTCTTATAGCCTTACATACTCAGTACATTCTTCATACTGACGTCCCTTGGGGGAATTACCTTACTTTCTGTAGGTACAGGTGCTAGTAGACCTCCACAGTAGGCTGCGGGTCATCTACTGATTATTGGTGAGCTCTAGTTCGGTTCGGGGCTTTCCGAGTCACATGTTTACATATTGGTTTTGGTACTGTATGGATGTTGTATAAAGCGGGGACTTTTCCCGACTTTAGGATGGTTATGTAAATGTATCTGTTAGAGGATTTGTAGACGTTGTGAGACAATGAAGGCATGTATGTCTTTTGTGACTTGATGGCCCTAACGGCCAAGTTTCATATATAGCATATGTTCTCCATGACTTCTGCCATTGGTATCTTATAATTACATGAGATATAATGTTGTTCACAGAGAGACATGCGTACGGATGTACATGAATGAAGATTGGTTCTCTCAGGCCTTAATGGCTTCGGGTGCCAGTCCGCCCCGTTGGAATTTGAGGCGTGACAAAAGTGGCATCAGAGCCAGGTAATCCTAGGGTGTCTACAAAGCCGTGTTTGATGTAGAGTCTTGCTTATGGATGTGTTGTACACCACATTTTTAAGTAGGAGGCTACAAGACATTTAGGAGTTGTTTCTTTTCTTCATTTCTAGATCGTGCAATAGAGCCAATGTTGCAGGTGGAATCATATCTGATCATTGTAATTAGTTTTCTTTGTTATACTAATTATAAGATGAGGCAGGGGCAAAGCTAAGCAGGTAGATATGTTTACCGAAGAAGGAATGAGTAGATCACCACCTAACCAAGCTAGTCAAGGTGGGGCTGACACTGAATTTTCATCACGGGCTTCTTTTACTTTTCCAGCTCCAGAAGAGCCGAGAAGGAGATAAGAACCTGCTGAACCACCTGTTAATGCTACTGAGTAGGATCTAAGAAATGCGGTGAAAATGTTGACCCGTATAGTTGCTGCACAAACTCAAGGACAAGTTGGTCTAATGACAAGTGAGGATGGCTCGACTAGAGTAGCTCGTCGGCGGACACAGGATTTTCTGAAATTAGACCCTCCCACGTTCACCGGGTCAGATCCGACGGCAAACCCACAAGACTTTGTGGACCAAATCCAAAAGGATCTAGATGTTATGCACGTGACTGGTGTAGAAACAGTTGAGCTTGCAGCTTATAGATTGAAAGGAGAAGCTATATTGTGGTATGAAGATTAGAAACAATTGAGGGGTATTGGTGCACTTCCAGCTGGTTGGGAGGAATTCAAAACGGCATTCGTTGATCATTACCTTCTATATGAGATCCAGGAGGCACGTGTAGACCAGTTTCTAAATCTTTGTCAAGGGAATATGAGTGTCAGAGAGTACAGTCTTCGATTTAACTATTTGGCTCGATATGCTTCGAATGTAGTAGCCACAATGAAAGACAGAGTCCATCAATATATGGACAGATTGGAGCCATATTTGGTAAGGGACTGCACCATCACTGCTTTGAACAGAGATATGGATATAGCCAGAATACAAGCGGTTGCACGAAAGATGGAGGATCAGTGTCAAAGAAGAAGGGTACATGAATTTAAAAGAGGGCCGTCAAAGAGGGCTAGACCTATGGGACAGTCTATGGGGTCCCAAGGAGAATCTAGGCCTTGGATTTTTCCTAGACCGCCTATACCATCATTTGCTTCCCCTACAACAGGTATTTCATCCCAATTTTGGGGATTTAGAGGTAGCCATTTTGGGCAGAGTAGTGGGCTTCAAGGTTCACAGACAGCAGGATTTTCTCGTCAGCCATGTCAGTACTGTGGAAGGTATCATTTAGGTGAATCCCAATTGGGGACAAATGTTTGTTTTTGGTGTGGTACGACGGGGCACATAATGAGAGAATGCCCACAAAGGGGCACGGGTGGTATAACATGACCTACGGGATCAACTGTTGCATCATCATCATCGGTTCCTTCCCTAGGAAGAGGTGTACAACCTGCTGGTTGTGGTAGAGGTTCCATAGGAGCAGCCAGTTCCAGTGGAGCCCATAATCGCACCTATGCTCTAGTGGACCGACAGAATTCAGAGTCTTCTCCTGATGTAGTCACACGTACATTATCCATACTTTCACATAATGTATATGCATTGATTGATACGAGTTCTAAAAAATTTGGGCAAGTTGCGTATGAATTAGCACTACCCCAAGAATTCTCCAAAGTTCATCCAGTGTTTCATGTTTCGATGCTTCGAAAGTGCATAGTATATCTATCTCGTATTGTTCCCATTGAAGATGGACAAGTTATGGAGGCTCTCACCTATGAAGAGATACCTATTGCTATTCTGGATCAAAAAGTAAAGAGGTTAAGGAATAAAGAAGTAGCTTCCGTAAAAGTGCTTTGGAGAAATCAACAAGTAGAAGAAATCACATGGGAAGCCAAGGAAAGGATGAAGTCTAAGTATACACAGTTATTTCAAAGGGAAGAACAAGTTCAAGATGCGGAATTTGAGCAATAACAAGTAAGTATCTATAAGCATTATGTGTACTAGACTTGATTTATTTAAATTGGATAATGTTACTAACATTCGAAGACGAATGTTCCTAAGGGGGGAAGAATGTAACACCCCGTCAAATTTTGAACCTAGTTTATTACCGTAACATTTATAGAATTGTTTAAACATGAGATGATTGGTGAATTATGCATTAATCTGTTGGTCTGTATTAACATGTGCTAATGGGCTCAATTTAAGGCCCAAAATTAAGCAAAAGGCATGGCCCAAATGGAAAAATGACCCATTCTTAAGTTGACCAAGTAAAAACACATTAATTATGCCCAAGTGTATGGATAATTATGACCAAAAAGGAACTATATAAGGGTAAAAATCAGATTTTTAATCACAAAAGCACACATGCCATTTCTAGATTTTTTCAAAATATTTCTCTTTTCCCACAAACCCTAAAAAATTATCTCCTTGGACAAGATCACTCTTTTGCAAGCTTTGGTAAGTGTTTAATTTTCTGGTTTAATATATTATGTGCCTGATTGGGTGTATAAACCATGTTAGTTATGTTGGCAAATTGTTGGACAATTCACTATGTGTAAAACCGTCTTCTTTTGCTTAATCGGTGATGGGTTTTGCCTTCTAAACTTGAAAGTGTACTTGTGGTCTTGAAGGAAGTGAATTTGATGGATTAAATGTCAAAATTTATGATATGTTTATGTCCCTAACTTGCTTTTTCTATGTGTATAACTTGTGGGATTGTTGTTATGAAATTGGGTATGGAATTGGTGGTGTATTTAAAGGGGAATGTAGTTTTGGTGATGTTCATGTGTGTTGTGAAACCATGGTTGTTCATTGGCATCCAAGTTGACCTAAAACATGTAAAGATAATCTTATTTATGGCCATGGACCATTTATTACAAAAAAGGACCCTAAAATGACCCCTGGAGGCAGAAACGGGCACCTGCCCTCGCAGACAGGGTACCTACGGGCGCAGATGCCAATGCAGGTGGCCCTGGACAGGTCCAAGGGTCACCTGCGGCTGTACCTCAACCACCTTCGGGTGTAGGTGTCTTCACAGGTCATTCTAGAACTCCGTTTCAATTGTTTTTGCTTCTATTTGACCCCCCAAGGCCCCTGTACCCTTTTTGGATGCAATTATCAACTTATGGTACCTTTTGAATGGCTTTAAGGGGTGGTTTGGAGGCATGTTCGATTATATAAATTATGTATTGTTGTTAATATGTTGTTATCAAAGGTGTTGAGGTAACTTGATGGAGTAATTATGACGTAGTGTTAACGAGGAAGCGTAAAGGATAAACTTGGTGTGAAATGCTATTGGTTTATGATGTCTTGGTCAATGTGTGGAATGTTATGGTGTTGTTGGTATGATAATGCAGTGAATTGTATTGTAAAGAGTGAAATGACATTATAGGGCAGTCATGTAGCTCATTGTCGTCTTATGCACTTGTAAGGTAGTTAGTTGTTAACGTGAGCTCCGTTATGTACTTGTGTTGTAGAGCAAAACGTAAGGAAGGAGTTGAATTATTGTATTCACATATAGGACGGTGTATGCATATTAGGAAGATAAGGTATGTAAGGTTACTCTTTTTGTATCCTTCTGCAGCACATAGTGTTCACATTGTCATTGTACTGGTTCCAGTCTGAAATGCTCTAAGGTATCTCATTTCATGTTGTCATCTATTGTTATTCACATGTTCCTTATTCAATAATAAATTGTTATTCATGAGTCACATAATTATGGACATGGTTCCAAAGCTCCCATAATGTTATGACCATCAAAAGAACAATCTCATAGAAGTAAAGAAATGAAGTAATGCATAATTGTTTGAGTATTCTTGGGTGGCATCCCAGGGGTGGAAGAAACACATAGCGTGGGTCAATCCTAATATCATGGGTGGTATCCCAAGTGTTAAAATACTTAGCATGGGTCGATCCCAATATAATGGGTGGTATCCCAGGGGCGATAGAAAAGCCCAGCAAGGGTCGATCCCAATATCACAGTAGCATCCCAGGGGCGACAAAAAAGCCTAGCATGGGTCAATCTCAATTTGTATATGTATGAGGACCGCATCCCAGGGGTTAAAAATACCTAGCATGGGTTATCCTCTTTTACCACTGATTAGTTTGTCACTTGTTTATCACATGCTTTACTATTTCTTAATGCAAAGTAGGATAAAGTAAGGTAATGAATGAAAATGATGATGAACGTAAAGGAAAGAAAGTAATGAATGTAACGTACATGGTTCCATATATACAGATGGAGGTTTATCCATATTGATTACTCACTTGTTTTGATTCTATTAAAGTACTTATTTATCATGCAGTTTCTTATAGCCTTACATACTCAGTACATTCTTTGTACTGACATCCCTTGGGGGACTTACCTTACTTTCTGCAGGCACAGGTGCTAGTAGACCTCCACAGTAGGCTGCGGGTCATCTACTGATTAATGGTGAGCTCCAGTTTGGTTTAGTGTTTTTCGAGTCACATGTGTACATATTGGTTTTTGTACTATATGGATGTTGTATAAAGTGGGGACTTGTTCCGACTTTAGGATGGTTATGTAAATGTATCTGTTAGAGGCTTTGTAGACGTTGTCAGACAATGAAGGCATGCATGTCTGTTGTGACTTGATGGGCCAAACGACCAAGTTTCATATATAGCATATGTTCTCCATGACTTCCTCCATTGGTATCTTATAATTACATGAGATAGAATGTTGTTCATACAGAGACATGCATACGAATGTACATGAATGAAGATTGGTTCTCTCGGGCCTTAACTGCTTCGGGTTCCAGTTCACCCCATTGGAATTCGAGGTGTGACATTACTTTATTTAGTATTTGAGATTATTATATTGGTGGTTATAACATTATGAACTTGTTGGCATAATAGTGCTCGAGTAAAAGAAGACACGCGAATAAACATTTGATGTAATTGCCATAAAGTAAAGAATACTTGTACACCATTGAAATGCTTAGGAGCAAAAATAATAGATAAATCTTAGTTGACTAATATGGGAATACCAAAAATTGTCTAGTGAAGGTAGACATGCCAACTTGACAATAAACATATATTGAGGTACGTTAAGACATTACGGAATGGAAACAAGGTCGTTAACTACGTGGATGTTATATGATGCCAAAGGATACAAAAAAGAGTAACCTTACATACCTTATCTTCCCACCACGTGACTACAACAATTCAGCTCCTTCCTTATGTGTTACTCTACAACACAAGTACATAACGGAGCTAACATTAAAGGCTAATTACATTACAAGTTTTTCAAGACGGTAATTAGTTACTTAATGGGAAGTAAAAACCGTCCAACCTCCTAAACATATGGTGTATCACTCACCACTTATTTATACTGCCATATAACCTTATTCCACCCTCTTACACTATAACTTACTACCTTACCAAGGCAACACCACCAAAATAGTCCACAAACTAACATAAACATTACAAACCGATAAGATTTCCCACCAAGTTCATACATCACATTTTTACCTCAATGCAACTCCACATATTTATTCCATCAATTCACATAAATACCTTCCACAACAATATACCAAAAACAGTCCACACAGTTTCAGAATTCACTTTAACATAACAAGAACGTATTCTCTTTTCACTACGCCAAATGTTCCATATACAAACACGTATAAGCATTTTCACCAAGCCATACATAAAAGGAAATGAATTAGGGGAAGAAACACACTTTAACATACTGAAATTTCATCCCTCCCAACTTAATTTCTTCAAGACCCTAAGCTCCTTTACAAGTTTAAACCACAGGGAAGACAAATCCTTTATAACTAACACAAGTGGACTGCCACCAACATAAGGGACTGCCCTATACCTTTTAAACATAACCAAGATGATTTATACAACCTCTTATACATATATTACATTAATCTATAAGGGTAAACACTTACCAAGGGTTGCAAAGTGGAGAATTTGTCCAAGAACCCTAAGGAAAAATGGGGCGGCTGGATAGGGTTGAGAGAGGGAGGAGAGTGTTAATTTTAAAGACTATTTTTCAGCAGAGAAATTAATGGAAAATAAGATTAAATGAGCTTTATATACTCCCTCTTGAACCGCCTCTTTTACCTCATTCTTAGCCAATTTTTGGTCAAAAATAGTCCAAGTAGGTGATGCACCTACTTGGCTATTCAAGCTGTCTAAAACAGTCCATTTACTTACTTTATTTCTACTTGGATCATATCTTGTTGAGCCTAAACTAATATTAGGTGTTGGGCTGGTCATCTTTCCATTTTTATGTACTTAGTTTGGGCCTCAATTGAGTCCATTAACGTATAGCCAAATGCAGCCCAATAGTTTAAGTAGGTGATACACCTACTATCTTAAATAAGTCACGGAATTACCTCTCTTATGTTCACCCCTTTTTCCAACGTCTTAATCCTTCTACCTTAATCCATCACTTCACTTTAACTCTACGTTTAAATATGTCCTTATCATCTCAAGTTTAAATTTTTTTATCCATGCTAGGTTGATCGTATATGTTTTGGAAATGTACGGGGTGTTATAACTTTGCATAAAAAAAATATCTAGTCCATTACCTACTACCACCAGTCCGTACCAAGTTCCATATAAGTAAGAGTAGTGTCTATAGAATACGGGGTGTTACATCCTTCCCCCTTTAGAAACATTCTTCCTCGAATGTTAGTATCATCACTACTCAGCCTAAACAAGTTCAAGCCTAAGTTTAATATTTATGCTAACACATAATACTTATATATATACTTACTTGTTATTGCTCCAATTCAGCATCTAAGGCTTCCTCTTTGGTTTCAAATAATTGAGGATACTTAGATTTTATCATTTCCTCAGCTTCCCATGCGATCTCGTCTACCTGTTGATTCCTCCAAAGTACTTTTACAGAAGCTACTTCTTTATTTCTTAACTTATTAACTTGTCGATCTAGAATAGCAATATGTACTTCTTCATAGGTGAGATCTTCCATAACTTTTATATCTTCAGTAGGAGTAATATGAGATAGATCTCCTATGCACTTTCGAAGCATTGAGATGTGAAACACTGGATGAACTGTAGAGAGTTCTTGGGATAGTTCCAACTCATATGCGACTTGGCCAAATCTTTGGATAATCTTATATGGTCCTATATAACGTGGAATTAGCTTTCCTTTTTTTCTAAATCGCATCACCCCTTTCATTAGCGACACTTTCAAGAATACCCAATCACCTATAGCAAACTCTAGCCCCCTTCTTCTAACATTGGCATATGATTTGTGTTGACTTTGGGCTGTTCCTAGCCGTTGTTGTATCACCTTAACCTTCTCCACGGCTTGATGAACAAGATCTGGTCCAAATAAAATAGTCTCACCTACTTCAAACCACCTAATCAGTGACCTACATTTTCTCCCGTAAAAGGCTTTATAAGGCACCATCTTGATATTGAATGATTGCTATTATTGTAGGCAAACTCAATAAGAGGTAAATGATCACCCCAACTACCTTTAAAGTCTAATACACAAGCTCGCAGCATATCTTCAAGTGTTTGTATGGTACGTTCTACCTGTCCATCCGTCTGAGTGTGAAAAGTTGTACTTAAATTCACTCGTGTACCCAAACTCCTCTGAAAAGACTTCCAAAAGTTTGCAGTAAATTGAGCTCCCCTATCAGATATAATAGAGATCGAAACTCTGTGTAGTCGAACTATCTCTTTAACATATAATTTCACATACTCTTCAGTTGTATAAGTAGTCTTAATAGGTAAGAAGTGTGTTGACTTGGTAAGTCTGTCAACTATCACCCATATGGAATCAAACTTCTGAATTGTTCGAGGCAAACCAGTGAAGAAATTCATATTGATCATGTCCCACTTCCAAATTGGAAGATCCATACGTTGCATATAACCTCCAGGCTTTTGATGCTCTACTTTTATTTGTTGACAATTTGGACATTGGGCTACAAATTCTGCAATGTTCTTCTTTATGTCACCCCCACCAATATATTCCCTTCAAATCATGGTACATCTTAGTTGATCCTGGATGGATAGAATACCTAGAATGATGTGCCTCTGTCATAATCCTTTTTCTTAACTCATCTACATTAGGTACACATAATTTGTTTTGGCACTGAAGCACTCCTTCTTGCGTAAGCTCAAATGCTTTCGTCATACCTTGATGTACATTCTCCTTAAGCTATAATAAAATAGGGTCTGTATACTACTTGTGTTTTACTTCAGTTGCTAACGAGGATTCTGCGGCATTTTGCACAATAACTCCTTCATTTGGAGCTTCAAGAAGGAGAACTCCCAAGCTATCTAGTTGATGTAGATCTTTGATTATCCCTTGTCTTTCTGTGAGCTGGCCATAAGTGCTCCCCATTGCCTTATGACTTAGTGCATCAGCTACCATATTTGCTTTCCCCAGATGATATAAAATATCAATGTCATAATCTTTTAATAGTTCAAGCCACCTCCGCTGCCTCAGATTTAGGTCCTTCTGCTTAAAGATATATTGCAAACTCTTATGGTCGGTATATATATCAACATGAACCCCATACAAGTAGTGGCGCCATATCTTTAAAGAAAATACTACTACTACTAGCTCAAGATCATGTGTCAGATAATTTTTCTCATGTGGCCGCAAATGTCTTGGGGCATAAGCTATACCTTTCCTATGCTGCATTAATACACATCCCAAGACAATTCTTGAAGCATCACAATACACCACATATCCTTCTGTACCTTTTGTAAGTACCAATACAGGTGTAGAAGTCAACTTATTCTTTAGATCTTTGAAACTCCTTTCACATGCATCATTTCATTGAAACTTGGTTGCCTTATGTGTTAGCTTTGTTAAAGGTTCAGCAACAGAAGAAAATCCTTCAACAAACGTTCTATAATAAACTGCCAATCCAAGGAAACTACTAATCTCTATAGGCGTTATAGGTCTTGGCCAGTTCTTCATAGCTTCTGAGTATCAACCGTTATTCCTTCATCAGATACAATATGACCCAAAAATGCTACAAATTTTAACCAAAACTCATATTTAGAGAACTTTGCAAATAACTTACGATCACGAAGAATCTGCAACATATGTAATAAGTGACTGGCATGGTCCTCTTTTGATCTTGAATAAACAAGAATATCATCTATAAACACTATCACGAACACGTCTAAAAATAGCTTGAACACCCTATTCATCAGATCCATAAAATCTACTGGTGCATTTGTTAGCCCGAAGGACATAACAAAAAAACTCATAATGACCGTACCATGTTCGAAAAGCTGTCTTGGGTATATCTCTCTCTCTGACCTTTACTTGATGGTAACCCGACCTCAAGTCAATCTTTGAGAAACAGTTAGCACCTTGTAATTGATCAAACAAATCATCAATTCTAGGAAGGGGATATTATTTCTTAATTGTCACCTTATTCAATTGCAGGTAATCAATACTCATTCTCAACGTGCTATCTTTCTTGCTAACAAATAACACTGGTGCACCCCACGGGGATATCAAGTACAAGTGTATAGATAATGTTAATAACCCACCTTAGCTGGTATCTGGGAAACCACGTACATTAAATTCATTACTTTCTTTTTTCCTTCTTTCCTTTATAATCTTTAATAATCCATGTAGTACAAATGACGAACTGATCAGTGGTATACAAATCGGGATCGACCCATGCTAGGCTTACGCCCCTGAACTGCCACACGCACATAACCAGCCTTAAGTTGCTTACTTTATTTAGTCTTTGAGATTGTTATATTGGTTGTTATAACATTATGGACTTGTTGGCATAATAGTGCTCGAGTAAAAGAAGACATGCGAATAAACATTTGATGTAATTGCCATAAAGTAAAGAATACTTGTACACCATTGAAATGCTTAGGAGCCAAACTAATAGATAGATCTTAGTTGACTAATATGGGAATACCAAAAATTGTCTAGTGAAGGTAGACATGCCAACTTGACAATAAACATATATTGAGGTACGTTAAGACATTACGGAATGGAAACAAGGTCGTTAAATACGTGGATATTATATGATGCCAAAGGATACAAAAAAGAGTAACCTTACATACCTTATCTTCCAACCACGTGAATACAACAATTCTGCTCCTTCATTATGTTTTACTGTACAACACAAGTACGTAACGGAGCTAACATTAAAGGCTAATTACATTATAAGTTTGCAAGACGGTAATTAGTTACTTAACGGGAAGTAAAAACTGTTCAACCTCCTAAACATATGGTGTATCACTCACCACCTCTTTATACTTCCATATAACCTTATTACACCCTCTTACACTATAACTTACTGCCTTACCAAGACAACACCACCAAAACAGTCCACAAACCAACATAAACATTACAAACCGATAAGACTTCCCACCAAGTTCATACTTCAGATTTTTACCTCAATGCAACTCCATATATTTATTCCATCAAATCACATAAATACCTTCCACAACAATATACCCAAAATAGTCCACACAGTTTCAGAATTCACTTTAACATAACAAGAACGTATTCTCTTTTCACTACGCCAAATGTTCCATATACAAACCCGTATAAACATTTTCGCCAAGCCATAAATAAAAATAAACGAATTAGGGGTAGAACCATGATTTAAAATACTGAAATTTCATCCCTCCAACTTAATTTCTTCAAGACCATAAGCTCCTTTACAAGTTTAAACCACAAGGAAGACAACCTCATTAAAACTAACACAAGTGGACTGCCACCAACATAAGGAGCTTCCTTATAACTTTTAAACATAACCAACATGATTTACAAAACCTCTTATACATATATTACATTAATCTATAAGGATAAACACTTGCCAAGGTTTGCAAAGTGGAGAATTTGTCCAAGAACCCTAAGGAAAAATGGGGCGGTTGGATAGGGTTGAGAGAGAGAGAGGAGAGTGTTAATGTTAAAGTCTGTTTTCAGCAGAGAAATGAATGGAAAATAAGTTGAAATGAGCTTTATATATTCCCTCTTGTATCGCATCTTTTATCTCATTCTTAGCCAATTTTGGTCGAAAATAGTCCAAGTAGGTGATGCACCTACTTGGCTATTCAAGCTTTCCAAAACAGTCCATTTACTTACTTTATTTCTACTTGGATCATATCTTGTTGGGTCTAAACTAATATTAGGTGTTGGACTGGTCATCTTTCCATTTTTATGTACTTAGTTAGATCCTCAATTGAGTCCATTAACTTATATCCAAATGCAGCCCAATAGTTGAAGTAGGTGATACACCTACTATCTCAATTAAGTCGCGGAAGAACCTCACTTATGTTCTCCATTTTTTCCAACGTCTTAATCTTTCTACCTTAATCCATCACTTCACTTTAACTCTACACTTAAATATGTCCTTATCATTTCAAGTTTAAATACTTTTATCCATGCTGATTGGTTATATAAGTTTTGGAAATGTACGGGGTGTTATAACTTTGCATAAAAACAAGATCTAGTCCATTACATACTACCACCAGTCCGTACCAAGTTCCATATAAGTAAGAGTAGTGTCTATAGAATACGGGGTGTTATAAGAAGGCTCTTGGGTTATTGTAAGAGGGTCTCTCCATCATTGTTAGACTACTTTGGGGCATTTTGGGTATTGAAATTAGGGTTCATACTTCTTCTTTTCATCTTTTATTTGTTTTTATGGCTTTTTAATCAATTTATGATGTTAAATCAAGCTATGAGTGGCTAAAATCCCTCATTCTTGGGGTTGAGGCGACGAGCATGAATTTCTTGAGTTGAATATTATTGATTTTGGCTTAAGTTTATCAATTAGTGGTTATTCTTATATTCTTGTTAGTACTATTTTAATGCTTGATCACCATTAGAATAAATCACTTGTATTGAGATGAACTCAAGAGAGAAACTGTGAGATAGAATGGGGAATATAAGGAGTGCGATATTTACTCGAGGAAGAGATTCCAAGAGATTGATAAGCATTTAGGACCGAGAGGTACCTAATTCACCGCGCTTGTTCAAATACGGGAAGATAGATTAATGGCGTTAAAGTTGGTTAAATCTATCCCCGCTCAACAATGTAGTTAGGTTTCCAATTTCTAATAGAAGGTTATATTTATATAATCATATTATCAACCTCGTGATCAATAACTATGATAGACAACTCAATTTTCTTGAACCATTAATATTCATGCGCTCGAGATGACGTTCGGGATGCCTTGACCCTGGGAATTCAACTTGCTATTGTTTATACCCTAAGTTAATCATGTTAGTTTAGTTCATAGTTATTTTAAACTTTAAAACCATCATATCCCTATACTCCACCACTTAAATAAACAATCAAGAAATAGTTTAGTCTAGTGAATAGTTACACGACAAGTCCTTGTGGGTTCGACATCCGGCTCGAAAGGGCCACTTTATTATTTGAACGACCACGTACACTTATGTGTGTAGTTATAAGTAGCAACAAGATCCTTTTAGAAGCCTTGGTGAGACACCAAGGCATGCAATGTTTCCATTGGCATAGACCAGCCACAACAGGTATAACAACCCTTTTCTATCATTCTTTATATTTTCAAGCATTTGGTTTTGTGAATAACCTCCTTCAGCTGGGACAACTATTTATAGAGGTACTTGGTAGGTATCATTCGCTAATTCCTTCTGGAAAATCAATTCCTAATCCTATTTTTGAAGCTCTTCATGAGATAATTCAATTGACCTTTCAATATTTTCCTTCTCTGAATGATTTTTCTTCTCTTCACCAAAATCCTTAATGCCTTCCATTGTCTACTTTTGATGTTCAAAATGATCACTGCTTACTGGTACTTCCTTTGTACTGATAGATTCAAAAACAACACCTTCCACTCCACTTTGCCCTTGCTGATATACATTGCTACTTTTACTCCCTTCCATGTTGTCATTCTTTGCAAATGCGTGTGTGACCCACTTTTTAGTAGACTAATGCTGCTAAGTATCATGAGGTATTGTAACTTCTTTCTCATTCTTGTCTTTGTTATCTCCATTTGCCTAATCACTGTGAGGATTTTGATGTGATGCTCTATTATTATCATGTTTCTCATTATCTGAGTTACCTTCCCCCATTATTATGATAGTTGGATTTCTGACTTCCTCCACTTCTTGCTGTAGGATGTTAAAGGAATTATTAAGAGAACTATGTTTTATAACTTCTGATTCTTTCTTCTCCTTTGATTAATCTAATAAGTTTTCACCAGTATTTAAATGCTTTTTGAACATCCTTTTGGTAGGATTCCATTTCCTATCATAGAATTTGCCTCTTCTAAAAATTCTTGGAGTAACTTCTCCAACTTCTACTTCTTCTTCTTTTCTAATTTCTTCATTCATCAAGGATTCAAACTTCTCATTTAATTCTTGATGAATCACCCTACACTCATCTTTAGAGTGTCCTTGTAGCTTACAGGTTTTGCAGTATTTTGGTAAGACATCATATTGAACTTTAATAGTCACTATTCTATTCAATTCAGCCTTGTTATTGACCACTTCAATCTCGACCTGATTTGGTAATTCTCCTGCTAAGTCAACTTGTACTTTTAATCTTGCACAACTAGGATGCGTCTTGTTAATATTAGTATTATCCAAATGGATTGGTTTTCCCACAGCAGCATCAATATAAAATAGAGTTTCCTTCCCAAAGAATGAATGCATTAGATCCGAGAAACATATCCAAGCCATTGCTTGTGTTTTCTCCTCCTCTGGCTTAAACTTTGTGTCATAGATTAGGGGTCTTATTTGATATGTATATCTGTCCTTGTCCATAATATAGTATACATTCTTGGCCATGATATTAACAAAATCATCCATTCAATTTAATTGAATCAATATATGCCTGTTTCTCAGTAATCCAATCATGTATTCTCCCTTAATACCACATTATTTGGGAATCTGTTTCCTCAATTCATCTAGCTCAAGCCACCCATATGAAAACTTTCCAACCACTGCTAACTGAACATTTTTTATGATATTTATTCTTTCTACTTCCTCTTCCGTCCAAGAGACTCGAGAACCCCATTTATCAAAGAGACAGGCTTTCTGGGAATCAACTCCAATTGCTTACTTGTGTTAATGTTTAATTTACTAATTTTGATCAAATTTACATATTGAACTTTAGAATTTCCATCCACTTTACTTGCTTCTCCAATAGCATTTGTACATGATAACTCTAGTACCTTCTTGAAATAAGTCGTAGGCAAACTACTAGGCTCAATAGGCAAATCATTATTGGGATTTTGATTGAAGATTTGTGTACTGGGTGAAGGTTTATTCGGGCTATTTGGGTGATTTGGTTTAGGGAATTATTCTTGTGAGGTTAGGGCGAACTAACCAGTTCTCTGTGGTAACTGTCCAGTGGTTGAAATGGCTATTGACATCGGTAAGGTATGATAGGGTTAGGGTATTTGCATGGGAGGGTAGAGAGCATTTTAGTTAAATAGAAGCTTGAATTTTTGGATGAGAGATTTTATTAAGCAAAAGAAGTATGTAGATCATAAGGTGAGGGATATTTTATTCAAGGTTGGAGAATAAGTTTTATTGAAAGTGTCTTCTATGAAGGGAGTCATGAGGTTTGGCAAGAAGGGTAAGCTTAGCCCTTGGTATATCGGTCCATTCGAGGTTCTTGACAATATGGGTCGGGTAGCATATAGGTTGGCATTGCTGCCAAGCTTGTCGAGGGTCTATCTAGTGTTCCTTGTATCCATGTTTAAGATATACCATGAGGATGGAGATTACATTATCAAGTAGGATTCAATTTTTCTAGATAAGGATCTTACTTAAGAGGAGAAGCCAGTTGCTATTCTTGAATGGGATGTCTGAAAGTTGAGGAAAAAGGAGATTTGATTGGTAAAGGTCGGTGGAAGCATCTTCCGATTAAGGATGCTACTTGGGAACCGAAAAGGACATGTGGGACAAGTAATCTCACTTGTTTGCGGATATAGGTACTCTCTCTTTTCTTAACTAGGCTCATTTCCCTTGTTTGATCATTCGGGGACGAACGATGGGTAAATTGGTAGCTGTTTTAATGACCTTTTTCCATTGTTATGGGTAAGTCTAACATGCAAAAATTTGGGTTAAGTTTTTCCTCGAATTGAGAGTTAAAATTTTCAGGCTAGTCTAGTCTTGGATGAATTATGAGCGAGGTATGGTCTATGGCAATCTTTGAATGGATTGGGTAAATGTATTAAAGTTTAGCATGATTTTATGCTAGCTAAGACAATAAGAAACTCGTAGGATTCTTTTAAACGTAAATTTGGGTAAGTAGAACTCCCGATATCGAACTTGACATAAAGGGGTTAGTCCAAAATATCATGGTATGAGGGTACTTTTTAAAAAAGACAAAATTGGGAGAAATCATAAATTTTTACCTCGCCACCCCTGCTATAGCGGGTGGCAGGTTGCTATGGGGCTACTTCTATAGCGATATTTGTTGAGTCCTAGCTATACACGCAAGTGCACGGGATCGTTCAAGTAATATAATGGCTCCTTTAAAAGAGCCGGATGTCGAACCCACAGGGACTTGTCGTTTAACTATTCACTAGACTAAACTAGTTCTTTATTATTTATTTAAGTGGTGGAATATAGAGATATGATGGTTCTAAAGTATAAAATAACTATGAACTAAACTAACATGATTAACTTGGGGTATAAACAATGGCACGTTGAATTCCTAGGGTCAAGGCATCCCGAACGTCATCTCGAGCGCATGAATATTAATGGTTCAAGCAAATTGAGCTGTCCATCATGGTTATTGATCACGAGGTTGATAATCTAATTATATTTGTCTCCAAAATATAACCTTCTATTAGAAATTGGAAACCTAACTACATCGTTGAGCGGAGATAGATTTAACCAATTCTAATGCCTTTAAGCTATCTTCCCGTATTTGAACAAGCGCGGCGAATTAGGTACCTCTCGTTCCTAACCGCATATCAATCTCTTCGAATCTTTTCCTCGAGTAAAGATCACACTCCTTATATTCCACGTTCTATCTTTCAATTTCTCTCTCGAGCTCCTCTAAAGATTATAGATTCATTTCAATGGTAATTAAGAATTAAAATAGTAAAATCAAGAACATAAGAATAACCAATAAATTGATAAACTTCAGACAAAATCAATAATATTCAACTCACGAGATTCATGTTCGTCACCTCAACCCCAAGAATAAGCAATTTTAGCCACTCATGACTTGTTTTAACATCATAAATTGATAAAAATCCATAAAAAGAAATAAAATATTAAAAGAAGAAGTATGAACCCTAATTTCAATGCCAAAAGCGCCCCAAAGTAGTCTAACAATGATGGAATAATGATACAATAACCCAAGAGCCCTATTTATAGACTAGAATTCAGAGAAGAAACTTGGCAAAAAGAGGCCCGACACGCTACCTGGCACGCCCCTCTGCTGTGCATGCTATCAAAATTTCTGTCAAAAGTGGCCCGGCACGTTGCCTGAAGCGCTTGACACTTAGACTCTGTTTTTCTTCCTTTCTTCGACTTTTCTTTGCTGATTTGGTTTGATATTTCAAGTTCAAATCCTTGACTTGCCTCTTATATTTATTATCCTTCGCTCATAGCTCCTCCAAGCCTTGTTTTTCATGCCAAAAACACTCCAAATAGTCGCAAATTTCACCTACAAAGGTCTAATCACATTTATTAGCACAATATCAAATATTTCATAAAAACAATACAAAATACATACTTATTGCTCTCAAAACTAAGGTAAACATGGGTCAAAGTCGGTAATAAGGCATATAAGTACGCCTTAGATCACCACCCCACACTTGAACCTTTGTTTATCTTCGAACAAATCTTCACATTAATCATAATCAAGGAAGACTCTATAATTACTACTACAACTAAGACACTCAAGCTAGCTCTACAACGACCAGATGAATAGCAAGCTCTACATTTGGCATGTTATATTACAACTTGAAACACATGAATACTACTTCAAAACTTCCTAGCCTCAAGAATTGACTCTACCAAGTTTGCAAACTCATGCACATTACTCAACAAAGTGATCATATAAGTCACCTAGCTATCATCAAACATGTGCCCTTACCACAAGAGAGTCACCCACATTCACTCACAGATATGCAATTTATCACAATAATGGGTGTAAGAATCATATTCCGCTCACTCTCACAAAGAATTCACATGTCACATAAGATGAACCATAAGCCTTCCCTTAGTGTAGTACTCCACTAGTATCAGAATGTCAAAGCTTAAGATCAAGGAGGACTTTAAGGGTTGTAATGTATGCTAAGGGACGGATAGGAACTATTTGGTCAAGAATAGTGACTATCTTCCCTAAGCTCCTTAATACACTACAATTTACACTAAGATCACCTCCAACCAACCTATTTTACACCACTTTTATCTTCCCAACTCTCTTTTATTTTTCCCCATCTCTTTAAGCTAGCTTACATATATTAGGCAAGGAGTATTTACTATCAACACATGATTCACTTCTTTTGGTCAATTTTTTTCTTTTCATTACATTACTCCCTACCAACAACACATAAACGTTTTCACACACCAAAAGTTATTTACTTGGGGCTTCAACTTCACTTTTTCCTTCTTCAATTTTTATACTCCTTAACATCTTAATTTCTCAACTAAAGCGCTTAGGATTTTTGGATCAAATTACGGTTAATTGAAAGAAAAGGATTAAGCTACATATAAGGCTACCAAAGAATAGGCTAAAGGCTCATCCAGGCTAACTAAGATCATGCAAAAAGGGTAGATAAAGTAGGTATAAAATATGGCTATCAAGGAAATGCCTATATCATCTCCTAAACTCAACTTCTAGACATCAATATGCACATGGAATAACACAAAAACCTCACTCACACATGGCACATGTCTAAATCAAGATGGATCCCTATAGACTCTCAACCAAGTAATAGCAAGAATTCAACATTAAGCCAACATCACAAAAGAGTCAAACAAATGAGCCTAGGTGTCTCAACAATAGTCATTCAATTCACTACACATGCTTCAACATTCAAAACCAACTTGCATCATGCACTGTATCTGATTAGAGCATCTCTAAAATTTTAAAATTACTCCTAAAAATAAAAAGGATACTGGGTTCAAAGGGCTTCCCCTCGAAAAAGAACCGAAAAGAAAAACTGAGGGGTGGATGAAGTGTGCTCCTAAATAAAACTAAAAATTACTAAAATAAAATATTTTTGTATTTTTCAAATTTTTAGCAACATAAGCAAAAAGAAAATAACCAAAAGACTCCTATAGCAGACTCCCCCTAACAAAATCGGAAGATTTTCTACTCCACACTTAAAATCATACTTTGTACCCAAAGTATAACTCAAAGAATAAAGAAAGAGAAATACTCCCTGAGGCCTCTAGGCCTAGCTAGTAGCATCTTATCCATCAAAGAGGTCTGGAGGAGCCCCTACATAGATTTTGCAATTTCCTGAGGCTTCACTGAACCTTCACAGACAGTATCTCCTTTATTCTCAATTTCCAAATATCTCGATCAAGAATCACAATCAGCTCCTATTTATATAAAAGATTTTATCAAGAAACACCAAGTCCCATTTGATGATATAATCACCATACCCATGGTATTTATTGAGAAATGACACATAGAATATCATATGGACCCCTGACAAGCTTGGTGGAAAGGACAACCTTTAAGCTATCAGTCCACGTCATCACGGACCTCAAATAGACCAATTTACCAAGGACTAAGTTTACTCTTCTTACCAAATTAATAACTCCCTTCATAGGAGATATCTTAAATAACACCTGCTCATTAGGTTTGAAAGATGTATCCTTTGCCTTATGTGTCTCATACTCCTTTTGCCTACTTTGGGCTGCCAATAGCTTATCTTGAATGAACCTTACCTTCTCCTGAGCTTCTTTCACCAAATTTGTGCCCAAAAGCTTTACATCACCAACTTCAAACCAACCTATGGGTGATCTACACCTCCTCCCATAGAGTGCTTCGAATGGAGCCATGTCGATGCTATAATGGTAACTATTGTTGCATAAGAATTCACACAATGGAAAGAACTTATCCTAATGGCCACTAAAATCAATCATGCAGGCCCTTAACATATCCTTAAGTATATAGATATTCCTCTTAGATTGCCTGTCAGTCTAAGGATGGAATGTAGTGCTAAATTCAAGCTTGGTGCCCAACTCTTTATGTAACCTATCGCAAAACATAAAGGTGAATTACGTACCTCTATCCAAAATGATAGAAACTGACATCCCATGAAACCTCAATATCTTTTGGACATAAATCTTAGCTAATTGCTTTGAATTGTAGCCTACTTTAACTGGAATGAAATGAGCAGACTTGGTTAGCCTATGTACGATAACCCAAATCAATTCATGCTGCCCCAAGGTCTTAGAAAAACCTAATATGAAATCCATGGATATCTTTTCCCACTTTCACTGAGGAATTGGCATTCTCTGAAGGAAACCCACAGGTCTTTGATGCTCGTGTTTTAACTACTGATAGTTATGGAATTTATCCACATACTCTACTGTATCTCTTTTTATTTTGAGCCAACAATAGTGTTGTCTCAAGTCACGATACATCTTGGTTTCACCCAGATGAATAGAGTATTAAAAACTATGACGTTTTACAAGTAAACCCTGAATCATATCACCAACTTAAAGCACACCCACACGTCCTCTCACCTTCAACACCATACACGTATCAAGTGTGGAATCAAAAGCTTCACCATACACTACCTTGTTCCTGATTTTATTCAGTTTCACATCCTTAAATTGTCTAGCCTTGATTCAATCAAGGAATGTTGACTTTACCACTACACTAGCCAACACTCCACCCCTTTTAGAAACACCAAATTGCATGAACTGCAATGCTAGTGTTTGAATCTCTCTAGCACAATGTCACCTCGACACCTTTAAGCAAATCAAACTACCCATATTCCTGAATTTCTGGCTCAATGCATCTGCCACCACATTGGTCTTGTCGGATGGTATTGAATGGTCACATCATAATTATTCAACAATTCCATCTACCACCTCTGCCTTAAGTTCAAATCTTTTTGGGTGAAAACATGCTGCAAGCTATGATGGTCCATAAACATTTCACGCTTTACACCATAAAGGTTGTGTCTCTAAATATTAAGTGCAAAAATCACTGTTGCCAACTCTAAGTCATGGGTCGAATAATTTTTCTCATGAGGCTTCAATTTCCTTGAAGCATAGGAAATCACAATCCTGTCCTACATTAACACATCACCCAAACTAGAGCATGAAGCATTACAAAACATAATAAAGTCCTTACCTTCAATTGGTAAGGAAAAAATGGGAATTGTAGTCAAAAGAGTCTTGAGCTTTTGAAAGCTCTCATCACACTTGTTAGACCATACAAATTGCACCTCCTTCTAAGTTAGTCTTGTCAAGTGAGTAGCAATGGAGGCAAAGTTCTTGACAAACTTGCGATCGTACCTAGCAAAACCCACAAAACTCCTAACCTTATTCACAGAGCTAGTCCAAACCCAATTCTTGACAACCTCAATCTTCTGGGAATCAACTGTCACCTTATTTTTTGGAACTACAAGCCCCAAAAAGGGTAAGTAATTACATTCTAGGCTTGAATTCACTTCCTCTAACCTTAGAAAATCACTAGAAAATGAATTAATGGTGAATTTTGGGGTTTAACCCTAGTTGTGGAGATTGATGAAAAGTGATGGGAATATGTACAAATTCAATACGAGATGAACCTAGGGTGTTAGAAAACACTAATAGGACTAGAATTATGATTATTTATGCTAATTCAAGTAGGGTTCATGAAGTTTAAAAGATAAGAAAATCCTAAGATGATGAAATAGGGTAAGTTAATGGCTAAAATCAATGGGTTATGATCCCCAATGATTAAAAGAGAATGAACTATTGAAATGGGTGTAAATTCTTGTTGTTGTATAGATCAAGAATAAAAGGTAAAAGGTGTGGCTTAAAGGTGACTTTGAGCAAGGGAATTGAGGTAGGCTATGGTTTTATTGTAGCACTTATATTTTCTTGGCTTTCTGCTTGTTTGTGAACTTGACATCTATGATTGCCTTCTAGCATCACTTGTTACCTAATGAATGCACTGCATTTCATTTGCATTCTGATGATATGTTGAGATACTAGGTCAGGTACCATGCCGGTACAAATATGATAAGTTGTGATAATGGGTCGGGTACCACACCGGTACGATATGATGTTGATGATGAGCTTGAGAAGGGTAAGAGATTAATTGCACATCTTTCATTCATGCACTCATACATATGCACTACGTTCCATACTATGATTATACATGTTGATGAGTTGTTGATGAAACTGACTAAGTGTGAAAGTCTATGAAATTAAATTTCTGAGTTGTAATTATGTGATGATAAATGATGTGTTTAGATGAATTATATCATTGGTTATGAGTCCTGTTATGATTGACTTGTTTGGCTTGCTTACTTGTACATTGTTGAGTTAGTCGACCTATGATGCTTACCAGTACTTGTTGATGTACTGATGTTACTTGTACTCTTCTTTTTGTTGAGTGCAAAATATCTTCCAGTGGTTACCACATGACCTCGACTCTAGTTAGTGGTTCAGACTTGATTTGAGGGTGAGTACCATGACCAGGCAACCTTCGGATCTCCTCATTAATTTTGATGTCCCTTTTTTCGGGACTAAGACGATTCCCTATTATTTATGTTTTTAGATATTCGTGTTGGTTTCATACATAGTTTATTCTTACATGTTCTTGTACGGTGACTTCATGCCCGGGGATTGTAATAAATAAAGGATTCCGCACTCTATTTATTTTATAGATGTTAATGTCATTGATAATTATTCTTTATTAAATGAAGACCTTTTGAACTTGTTTAAAACATGAGAATGAACATAAGATGAATGTGAAAGTAACACTTGTAAGGGTGAGGTTAGTATGGTTCTTCTGTCATAGGTTAGGGCGGGTGCCACTCATGACTGTTTGGGTTGTGATAGTAGGCAAATTTACACAAAGGTAGATATTGGTTTCATTGACCCCCAAAGTTAATTACACAAGCCCGAAGCATGTCCTCAAGCACTTGGATAGTTTGCTCCGACTTTTCGTCTGTCTTTGGATGGAAAGTTGTAATTAAGTCCAATCTAGAACCCACTCTGACTGAAACTTCTCCCAAAAATTAAAGGTAAACTGAGTACATCTATCTGACACAATCAAAATAGGTACCCCATGTAGCCTTACAATCTCCTTCACATAAATTTTGGCCAACTTAGCCGCATTATAATCCACCCTTACCGAGATGAAATGAACCGACTTAGTCAATAGATCAACAATAACCCATATAGAGTTGCACTTCCTCAAGGTCTTAGGAAGACCAACCACGAAGTCCATGATTACCCTTTCCCACTTCCATTTCGAAATGGGTATACTTTGAAATGTGCCACCAGGTTTTCGATATTCATACTTGACCTACTGGCAATTTTTACACTTGGTCACAAAATCTACAGTATCACACTTCATTCTTTGACACCAATAATTTTGCCTCAAGTCCCTATACATCTTGGTTGCACCCGGATGTATAGAGTACTTTGAGTTGTGAGCCTCTGCAAGAATAGTCAAAATCAAATTGTCCACACGAGGTACACACAAGTGCCCCTAGATCCTTAACACACTACAATATTTTAGTCTTTTGACCACCCTTATAAAGTGTGGCCTTTGATCAAAGGCTATGCTTTTGGTCTTTAGGTCAGGCGATTCTAGGGTGGGCCAAAAGAGCGTAACATTTGACTTTAGACCGCGCTTTTTAAGTGTGGTCTTTTCATCTACGCTTAAAAAGCATGGCCTATATGTTACAAAAGCCACACTTTATAGCATCCCACTGGCAATAGTTTTATTTGATAATTTTACGTTTGGAAAGCGTGGCCTTAGCTTTGTTATTGGTCATGCTTTAAAAGTGCATCCTTTTATACCTCTTCTACGACAACACTTATAAAGTGTAACATTTTCTTATGTACATGCACACAATTGACATTCCTATAGACACATTTTTGAAGTGTGGCAACATTGTATTGATAGAAAATAATGATTTTGATTTGCATATATATATATATATATATATATACTAGTCTCTCGACACTTGCGTTGCACTTGTTAACCGAGTTATGTATAAGTTCATTCAATTAATGCTATTAAAACAAAGCTTTAAGTAAATAATTGTAAATGTAAGAATAAAGACCAGTTTCTGTAAAAATTAATGTTGGATTACTGTATGTTTAGGAGACAAGCTTCCTTAGAAAAACAACGGCAAATGTCTATCGACAAAACGATTATCTTTTATCTATTCTATTGTTGTTTGGGTTAATTTTTAAACTACATAGCTACTGACTTTTATCTTCCTTTAACTCTCCTTTTCTACACTAACGTGCACATTCCACTTGCTGATAGCGCTATTAGATAGTCTTTATACAATTATCAATAATAAAAAAAAACTTCACATTTGAATTTGTAGATCAAGTTCAAAAATATTACAGCATAAGTAATCAACACAAATTTATTAAAAGTCATCAAAATTTATATAAAATATCATTATCTCTTTTCCTGTACTGGTAAAACAAAATGCAAAAATTTATTAAACTATTAAGGAAGCTTTGACAACGTAGTAAAATTTAATATTAGTGAGTATTTTAAAATTATACATTGTTTGTGACCAATACGTTTATCAAGGAAATAACAATCCCAAATTATTTGCAAATTCAACAACCATGAGGTTTTTGTAAAAAGCAATCAAATTTCCTAAGGTGACAACAGTTGTTGAGTTATTCTGTTTTTGTAATTTTAGTAACACTCAAAATTTCTACATTCAATCAAAGCAACTAAATAATTGACCATGGCACATAAAAGTAGTAAATTCTCTACATACTTTTCTTATTATTAGGTCTGCACAAGAACATAATTAATGAGCAGACTCGCAACTTGTTGCATAAATAATTTGATTGCATTTAAACTTCAAGTGCTCCCTTTTATTTACCTTGTCGTTGTTTTTTTGGTGGATGGTCACTATTAATCTTGAATATTCTTCTAAAAACCAAGTGACAAAAAGAAACTAAGTTAAATTAGAGAAATAGAAATTAGTTATAATAATTATACAATGTAGAGTTATTATGCCTATATATTAAGATGATCCTTTATTATTCTTTTTTTTAGGACTATGATCTTTACTAATACCTTTAAGTCACAATGTGACGTGAAAAATATGTTGACATCGGTAGATAGTCTATCATTTCAACAACCTCTTTCCGTGGTAGGCGTTATCCGACACCGAATCATCCACCACCAGCATATATATTATACCCCATATCTGCTCGCTAATAACATTGAAACCAGTCCAACAACTTGAGTGGCTTCTTTCTCCCATCAGATTGCTTCTCAAACAATCTATCTATCAAGTTAACAATTAGGAATAATTTCTCTTCTTTGAGATCAATCTTTTGATATACCTACTCAATTAGAATAAACAATTAGTAAAACTATTCAGAATTTAACTCTCCTTTTACTTCTATTGAAGGTAAAAGTTTAAGCACCTCAATAAGCCAGTTTATATATTAGCATAGATCTGATCCTCTTTTTAAAGTAAAACAATTGTGGCGTATAATATGGCGCTATATGATTGGAGCCGTGAATATAATAAACATGATTTAGTTACATGAAACAAAATTCATATATAAATATATATTGTAATCTCTAAACAAAGATGATACTCTAATCAAAATGTTCATCATAAATCACATTCTAAGAACCTCAGAAAAAAAGGAAATTTGGTGCATTAAAGCACCCGATATGCATGGGGTCGGAGGAAGGACTGAATCACAATGGTCTATAGTACGCATCCTTAACTTTCATTTCTGAAAGAGGTTGTCTATGATATGATCAGAAATACACTAATCTTGTCTATTGAAAAAGATTCATTGACAAAACCATTTAAACATAATATATCACAATGTTAAAAATCATTTTAAAACCAACAAAACAAAAATCAAAGAATCTAGTACAGATATTTTCAATGATCTGGTCCCACTCATATTTTGTTGACGATGAAGTTCCTCTTTTATTTTAAGTTTAAAATATATAAATTAAGTATATAATATTCATCGCATCAATTTAACATTCAAGAACTACCTAAGAGTTAAGTCTTGAGAAGATTACAATGTTATTGAGGGAGAAAGGCAATGCAATTTCAAGCTCAGTTTCATCATTGAGAAGATTCAAGAAATTAGGACACAAGCCACTACACAAAAAATGATCTTTAGCGATAATTAATTAACGGCAATAGCTTAATTGCCGTTAACTATGTTTTTTTTAGAGGCATTTACCATTGACAATTATATTTTAACTCTTTTTGTAAATGTCCCTAAAGCCTATAGCGACATTGGATCCAATGACAATTAACTAATGTCAGTAAAAATTTTAGCACTCTTTGTTAGAGTGCATACTTATTGCCGCTAAAGCTTGTTTACGTTGTGAGCTAAGGTTAGAGTCTTACACCTCCTAAGAGAGGCCAATAAAGTTGAGAATCAAATGGCTAAATGGCAAATGTAGTCGAATAAATTATATTTTTGGCTCCTTTAAATAAATTCTTAATGGGGCATAGGTTCCTTATCGATCAGTTGGACAAAAAGTGTTCAAGAACTGCTGTAAATCTAGGATCATGGCTTATACGACAAGAATGAATAATAACCCAAAGTGAATTAATAATTTAACTCACGGCCAAAGGATAGAGTATTATTCAAGCCTATTGAACCACAAGTGACTAATAATAATAATGATGATAGAACCTAAGCACATGATAACGTTGAACACATGAGCAAAAAGAAGCAGTAATCAATTCGATTGCCATGACTTTTGGATACGAAAGAAAGACTAAGATTTGCGGCTTCTAATACTTAAAACTAAGATGGAATTACATCAATCACCAGGGCATATATCCATACATTAAGCAAAGATGAGTCTGATCTTAATTATATTCGTAAGTAGTTTCTAAAAAAATATAGGAAGAAGAAAGCAAGTAGGCTTGATGAATAAAATGACATGTATTCAAGAAGAACCTTAAAAGTAACCAATAAATATTACTCCTATAATCATCTGGCAATTTTAAACTACAATCATATATAAGCCTTTGCAATGAAAGCAAAAGGAGATAACTGATAAGGATAGATTAAAGTGTGTTGGAAGATTATGTTGTCTTCGTTAGCAATAAACTGCTACTGTATAATCTTAAATTGTCATTCTCCAATAACATGGCAATAGTCCTGCATATGGATTTGATTTACATTCGACGGAACGCATGAGGCTCTGGTTCATAAAACAGAATGTGAGGGAAAAAATACTGAAAAAATCTGCAACCCATATCCGTATTAACAATCGCCGTATAACTGTTTATACTATAGCTTTCTTTCCTCTTTGCTCAAATCTATATCTGGTTAAAATAATTTGTTAAAATATTTAATGCCCAACATAATGAAAATAGAGATTCTGAAGTAGCGTTTGTGAAATCTTGAGAAAATGGACAAAACTTCTCAGAAAAAGAGACATCATCTTAAGATTGAAGTATGGTATTGTTATCTATCACATTCAGTTCTCTATATGTTTTGACATTATGTAAGTTTTTTTCATATAGAGCAGGCTAACCAAGGAACTACTTTTGGGCAAAATATTAACTTCAATTGTGTTATATTTGAATGGTTGTGTCTGTTTAAAAGAGCACGAAGCTTGGTTGGGGAAGTTTATAGTGCAGTTTTTTCTTTTAAGCGTTAATTAGGTTTTTTTAGCTTAAAGGGGTATTTAGTAATTTCACTTTAAGTTTTTTGAGTTGGTGCTTTTAAGGTAGTACATAAGTATATATATAAATGATCTCAAACACCAAATTATCTAACAAATATTCAAATGTATAGATCATTTGCAACAAACTTTGAAAATAATAATGTATTCAAAATGTAGTAGCACATTCTTAGATCAATACAAAAGAAAAATTCCACTACACAAAACAAAATGTATTCTAACATATTTTAAAATAGTTCAAAAACTCTTTATCATTGACTTCAATAGGTCGAGTTGACTTGTTACCACCATTCAAATTCGACCACCGGCATTCCCTATAGATTCAAAATGAAATTAAAAGTTAGAAAAAAATTATGTTCAATGCAACAAGACCAACTAGTGATAATAAGAAAATTATACTTCCTAGATTCTGGTTTCTACTTCCTAAGTAATTACTGATAACAGGACATTCTCTGTGCTAGCTAGCTTCTGGTTTCTACTTCCTAACCAACCAAGTAGATGGAACAATGTCCAGCATATAAAATAAATAATTACACAGTGCATCAGCTGCACCATGTCCAGCACACAAAGGCACTGAATCCTCCAAGATTGTGACCATCAAAACTGATGGAAAACACACATTGAAACCAAAATCAAAACCAAACCAAAGATTGTGTACCTCCTCCAGTCCCCATTTACTAACCAAAACCAAAACCAAAGATTGGGCACCTCCTGCATTCCCTACTTATAAACCAAAACAAAAACCAAACCAAAACCAAAATCAAAGCCAAAGCTTATGCACCTATTGTAGTCCCCATTTACAAACCAAAACTAAAACCAAACCAAATGCCCATAATATTCATATGGACATTTCACTTGTCCTATTCCGAAACATGCCAAGGTATCTCATTCGGGTTGATGTATATTGCTATCCATACGTTTCTTATTCTTTGACCAATTGGTATTCATACGTCTCCTATCCATGGACTGAAATTCTTAAGCTCTCATAATGTTGTTGTAACTACTAAAAGAAACTCTTACAAGGAAAGTGACGATGTAAGAAGAACCTACTCATTCCTAAGTCACGTATCCCTCATTCATTAGTCGTTGTCGTTCATGAGTTACCTAATTATGGACATGGGTCCAAGGTCCTTATAATAGTATGCTCCAACGGAGTCATAACGTTGTGATTCTAGAGTAGTTATCTCAAGGAGAGTAACATTAAAGAGAAGCTAGTTATTCTTGAAATGCATTCTCCAACCATGTCATGTTCCAAAGTCCAATATTATTATGAATATCTTTGTACCAATCTCATAAGAGTGAGGAAGTGAAGTAAGGTATAGAGGTGTGTTCCAATATTAGCATGATCCTTAAAGTATCAATCTCTCATAAGTGGATGTGTTAATCTCTCACAAGTCGAAGTATCAATCCCATAAGAGTATTAAGAGAGGTGATGTGCAAGTTAATAGAATTACTTCTCATAAGTGAAGATGTCAATCTCATAAGTTAAAGGAGTGAAGTAAGATGTGTATGTAAGAGGGTGCTTTAAGTAATGTCATGATCTTTAATGTGTTACTCTCCTAGATATGTAAAGGGTATAAGATTTGCAGAGAAGTAATGTACGTATGGTTACTATATGTTACATTGAGTATGGATCACAATCTAAAGGGGTAAGTTCCAAATAGAACAATCTCAATACTATGTTATGTTATATATTTATTATATCCCATCAAAGGTGGAGGCCCGGTACGATATATATCCCACCAAGATGGAGGCCCGGTACTATATATTTATTTATTATATCCCATCAAAGGTGGAGGCCCGGTACTATATATATCCCACCAAGATGGAGGCCCGGTACTATATACTTATTTATTATATCCCATCGAAGGTGGAGGCCCGGTACTATATATCCCTCCAAGATGGAGGCCCGGTACTATATACATATACATTATATCCCACTAAAGGTAGAGGCCCGGTACTATATACTTACTTATAAGGTGATGATCCATAAGGTACTATGAATCACTAACTAGTTGAGTGAATAATAATACATATAGTTGTAAAAGAGATGAGACTATATCCCCTGCATGAGTATATCAATAGAGAGGTAATGAACATAGTTCCACACATCCAGGTTGGAGGTCTATTCACATTGATTATTCTCTTACGTTTAATTTCTTGTAAGTACTTATGTATTACTATCGTTTCATATGGCCTTACATACTCAGTACTTTCTTCGTACTGACCCCTCTTGGGGGACTTACCTTACATACTGCAGGCCCAGGTGTTAGTAGATCTCCGCTGTAGGCGACGAGGTATCCACAGATTGTTGGTGAGCTCCAGTTGATCCGGGGCTTTTCCGAGTCATTATGCATATTGGTTTGAGATTGTATATGAGTATAGAGCGGGATGTGTCCCGAATCTAGGTTTGTCATAGTCATGTATCTGTAGAGGCTTTGTAGACGTATGTGGGAAGCTAAATGTATGATGTATACGTTCATTTTGACATGATGGCCCTAACGGCCAAGTTTCATATATTGCACATATTGCCATGACTTCCGCTGTTGATATTTAATTACATGAGATAAAATGATATTCATACGCGAACATGCATACGAGAGTACATGAGCAAAGATTGGTTCTCTCAGGCCTTATCAGCTCCGAGTGCCAGTCAGGCCCGAATGGGATTTGGGTCGTGACAAAAGTGGTATCACAGCGGGTCGTTCTAAGGGTGTCTACAAAGCCGTGTCTGAGTAGAGTCTTACTTATCGATGTGTTGCGCGCCACATTTATAAGTAGGAGGCTACGAGACATTTAGGAGTTGTTTCATTTCTTCAGTCTAGATCGTGCAATAGAGCCATTGTCATAGGTGGGATTACATCTGACCATTGTAAATTGGTTTTCTTTGATATAGTAAAATGCCGATTACAAGACAAGGTATGGGCAAAGATAAGCAGGTTGATATGCAAGCGGGAGAAGGAATTAGTAAATCCCCACCTAACCCAGCAAGTCAATATGGGGTTTAAACTGAGTTTACATCACGGGCACCTTCTCCTCCCCCTTCTCCAAGGAGGCCACAAAGGAGGGAAGTATCCCCAGAATCGCCTGCTAATGTTACTAGGAAGGAGTTACAGGATTTGAAAAATGCGGTGCAAATGTTGACTCAGATAGTTGTTGCCCAGGGTCAAGGACGAGTTGGTCCAGTGACAAGTGATGATGGTGCGGCTAGGATAGCTAGTCTACGGACACAGAATTTCCTGAAATTGGATCCTCCCACATTTACCGGGTCCGATCTTAATGAAGATCCGCAAGACTTTATAGATCAAATCCAAAGGGCTCTAGATGTTATGCATGTGACTGGTGTAGAAACAGTAGACCTTGCAGCATATAGACTGAAAGGAGAGGCTATATTATGGTACGAAGATTGGAAATGATCCAGAGGTATCGGTGCAAATCCATCTAGTTGGGAGGAATTCAAGGTGGCATTCCTTGATCATTACCTCCCATATGAGGTCCGCGAGGCTCATGCGGATCAATTTTTAAATCTTCGTCAAGGAAATATGAGCGCCAGGGAGTACAGTCTTTGGTTTAATTCATTGGCTAGATACGCTCCTCACATGGTAGCAACTATGACCGATAGAGTTCATCGGTATGTAGACAGATTGGAGCCCTACTTGGTAAGAGACTGTACTATTGCTTCATTAAATAAAGACATGGATATAGCCAGAATACATGCCTTCGCGCAAAAGATGGAGGATCAAAGGCAAAAGGGAAGGATACAAGAATCTGAAGCAGGGCCGTCAAAGCGGGCAAGACCCATGGGACAGTTTATGGCATCCCAAGTAGGATTTAGGCCTCGGGTTCTCCCAAGAACACCTAGACCATCATTTTTTTACCCTGCCGTGGGTACTCCACCTCCATTACGAGAGTCTAAAGGCACTTCGATTGGGCAGAGTAGTGGAATACGTGGGGTTCGCAAAAAGTGGGATCTTTTCGTCAACTGTGCCAGCGCTGTGGAAAGTTTCATTCAGGTGAATGCTGGTTTGAGATGGACGTTTGATTTCGGTGTAAAAAGCCAGGACACGTGAAGAGACACTGCCCACAAAGGGCCACGAGTAGTATGACACGACCTACGGGGTCAGCATAATTCGGAGGCTCTCCTTGATATAGTGACAGGTACGTTATCTATATGTTTACCTAATAAAAATGCATTAATCGATTCGGGTTCTACCCTATCATATGTTACTCTATTAACTGCGGGGGAATTTGAATGAACGCTAGAGTTAATAGTCAAGTCAGTTGGGGTGTCCACACCAGTTGGTGAATTTATTATAGCTAGAAGAGTATGTCGCAATTGTATAGTAAATGTTGTGATCACGTTACATTGACTAATCTTACTGAGATGGACATGATAGATGGTAATGTTACCATGGGTATGACTTGGTTGGCTTCTTGTTAGGCCACAATAGATTGCCGAGCAAAGAAATTTTATTTTCATTTTCCACAAAGAATTTTCTTGAATGGAAGGGTACATATGTCACTTGGTCAGAGTGAAGGATACTAATGTTAAAGCTACTAATGTGAACGATATTAGTCTACACCCGTAGGGTGTCCCAGTGTAAATTGTATCAACGAGGGATGACACGTCGAGTATGTGCATTAATTATAGGAAACAAATTGAAGTGTCAGGAAGATTTTATGTATCGGATAGATATATATGAGCTAAAGAAATGCATTATGGTAACGCACACCACTCACGATATGCTATTTAGTAGAGAGTACTCAATAAGTACCATGATTGGAAGTGATTTATTGATAGGATTATATGAAAAGACTATTGCGAAAGTTATACTTCATTAATCGAAGGGATGACGAGTAAAGGTAAAGTACTTGGAATCTGAAGTTTATAGGCTATGTAGAGATTCTTTTAGTAAGAAATAGATGTGATGCCATATGGGTAATAATTGATAGGCTTACCAAGTTAACACATTTGTGGGAATATTTTTAGAAGAAGTTGGAAACCTAAGTGAATGTAAGCATGGCTTTTCATCTTCAGACAAAGGAACAAGCAAACCATATTATTTAACCATGAGAAGTTAGTTCTATATAGCGTATCTTATAAGATGGTTCGAAGATGTGGTCAAGTCGTATATGAATTTGCAGTATCCCAAGAACTCTTTATTGTTCATTCAGTATCTCATATGCGAGGCTTTGAAAGTGTCTAGGAGATTATCTCGTGTTGCTCCCAGTGGAAATCCACCAGATACGGAAAAAAAAAAAAACCTCATATGTGATGAAGTACGGCTTACTATTCTAGCTTGATAAACGAAAGTAATAAGAAATAAATAAAGAGATTCCGTAAAAGCACAATAGGAGTAACGAACACATGAAAGAAGTCACAAGGGAGACCAAAGAAATAGTGAAATCTAAAGTAATCATAAGTTTTGGACATGAAAGCAACGTGCAGGATATGGAATTGGAGTCAGAATAAGTAAGTCTTTACAAGTACTCTATGTGTATATGATAATTGAAGGATTCACTTTGACTTAAGTGTTACAATGAGACAATGTTGCTAACATTTGAGGACGAATGTTTCTAAGGGGGGAAGAATGTAACACCCCGTACATGTTTACCTTAGTTTTGAGAGCAATAAGTAAAAAAAAAAAAAAAAAAAAAAGGAGGGGCGCGCCAGAGAGAGTGAGACGCCGCTCTGGGCTAAAATTTTTAGTCCATAGGCAGCAAGGGGGCACGCCAGGCAGCGTGCCACCCTGGTTTTGCCACTTTTTCGAAAGTTGGAAATTTTCTAAGTCCCAAGGGTTCCCGGGGACGTATTGAGCCAATTTTTGCCACAATTCTTCTACAACCATGAGAATATACATGAAATGAGTGAAATATTATATTGTTATGATAAAATTATTCGTGGACGAATTTGGCGTCAAAATGACGATTTTACCCTTATGGTCAAAATGGGTCATACGTGGCTAGAATCGCTTGTTTTTGGGATTGAGGCTACACATATAAATCCTGTGAGTGGGAATATTGTTTTAACGCGTATGAAATGAATTAAACATGAGAAATTAATTTATTTTGTTGGATTAAGTGAATTGAGCCCAAAAAGGACCCAAAATGTGAAAGAAAACATGATGGGCCCAATGGGTCAAAATGACCCACCCATTCTTGCCTTGACTTGTCAAAGGGTGGATTAAATGGCTAAGGATGACTTTATTATGTTATAAAAGTTGGCCAAAAATCAGATTTTTATCTCATTAGACACACATCACATTTCTCTCATTTTCAAGAGTTTTCAAGAAAACTCTTTTGGTGGCTCTTCAAACCCTAAGGCATTTTTGGACAAGATCATCATCTTACAAGCTTGGGTAAGTGATTATTATTGTACTTTAACATATTATAAGCATGAGAGAATATGTATATAATATTGGTTATGGTTGGAATTGTTGGACATGACACTTTTGGTTGTTGTGAAAAAGATGTGTCATTCATGGGATTGTGACTTGAATTATGACTTGTAGTTTTGATGAAAAAGAATGGTATGGATAAAATATCAACATGTATGGTGTTATTATGGTCCTAAACTTGTTATTTTTCTATAAGTGTAAATTAGGGGATTTTGGCCGATTTGTTGTTGTAAGGTGTATTGAAGCAATTTAATGGAATAATTGTGATATGGTGCTTATGAGGAAGTGTAGAGAAGGAACCTTATGGTGAAATGCTATTGGTATGTGATGTTGTGGTTAATGTATAAAATGTTATGGTATTGTTGGCATGAAAAGGGCCATGAATGGTATTGTAAAGGATGAATAGGGAACTCATGTAACTTATGTTTGTCTTATACACTTGAAATGTAGCTTGTGGTCAATGTATGGCATGAATGGGACATTGTTTGTATGTTGATACCATAAATGGTATTGTAGAGAAGGAAATGCCATTTTAAAGATAAACATGTAACTCATTGTTGTCATATGCATTTGTAAGGTAGTTGGTGGTTAATATTGGTTCCATTATGTATTTGTGATGTAGAGTGAAACGTAAAGAAGGAGCGGAATTGTTATGCTCACATATTGGATTGTGTACTTACATTGGGAAGATAAGGTATGTAAGGTTACTCTATCCGTATCTTTCTGCAGCCCATAATATTCATATGGACATTTCACTTGTCCTATTCCGAAACATGTCAAGGTATCTCATTCAGGTTGATGTATATTGCTATCCATACGTTTCTTATTCTTTGACCGATTGGTATTCATACGTCTCCTATCCATGGACTAAAATTCTTAAGCTCTCATAATGTTGTTGTAACTACTAAAAGAAATTCTTACAAGGAAAGTGACGACGTAAGAAGAACCTACTCATTCCTAAGTCACGTATCCCTCATTCATTAGTCGTTGTCGTTCATGAGTTACCTAATTATGGACATGGGTCCAAGGTCCTTATAATAGTATGCTCCAACGGAGTCATAACGTTGTGATTCTAGAGTAGTTATCTCAAGGAGAGTAACATGTAAAGAGAAGCTAGTTATTCTTGAAATGCATTCTCCAACCATGTCATGTTCCAAAGTCCAATATTATTATGAATATCTTTTTACTAATCTCATAAGAGTAAGGAAGTAAAGTAAGGTATAGAGGTGTGTTCCAATATTAGCATGATCCTTAAAGTATCAATCTCTCATAAGTGGATGTGTTAATCTCTCACAAGTCGAAGTATCAATCCCATAAGAGTATTAAGAGAGGTGATGTGCAAGTTAATAGAATTACTTCTCATAAGTGAAGATGTCAATCTCATAAGTTAAAGGAGTGAAGTAAGATGTGTATGTAAGAGGGTGCTTTAAGTAATGTCATGATCTTTAATGTGTTACTCTCCTAGATATGTAAAGGGTATAAGATTTGCAGAGAAGTAATGTACCTATGGTTACTATATGTTACATTGAGTATGGATCACAATCTAAAGGGGTAAGTTCCAAATAGAACAATCTCAATACTATGTTATGTTATATATTTATTATATCCCATCAAAGGTGGAGGCCCGGTACGATATATATCCCACCAAGATGGAGGCCCGGTACTATATATTTATTTATTATATCCCATTAAAGGTGGAGGCCCGGTACTATATATATCCCACCAAGATGGAGGCCCGGTACTATATACTTATTTATTATATCCTATCGAAGGTGGAGGCCCGGTACTATATATCCCACCAAGATGGAGGCCCGGTACTATATACATATACATTATATCCCACTAAAGGTAGAGGCCCGGTACTACATACTTACTTATAAGGTGATGATCCATAAGGTACTATGAATCACTAACTAGTTGAGTGAATAATAATACAGATAGTTGTAAAAGAGATGAGACTATATCCCCTGCATGAGTATATCAATAGAGAGGTAATGAACATGGTTCCACACATCCAGGTTGGAGGTCTATTCACATTGATTATTCTCTTACGTTTAATTTCTTGAAAGTACTTATGTATTACTATCGTTTCATATGGCCTTACATACTCAGTACTTTCTTCGTACTGACCCCTCTTGGGGGACTTACCTTACATGCTGCAGGCCCAGGTGTTAGTAGATCTCCGCTGTAGGCGATGAGGTATCCACAGATTATTGGTGAGCTCCAGTTGATCCGGGGCTTTTCCGAGTCATTATGCATATTGGTTTGAGATTGTATATGAGTATAGAGCGGGATGTGTCCCGAATCTAGGTTTGTCATAGTCATGTATCTGTAGAGGCTTTGTAGCCGTATGTGGGAAGCTAAATGTAAGATGTATACGTTCATTTTGACATGATGGACCTAACGGCCAAGTTTCATATATTGCACACATTGCCATGACTTCCGCTATTGATATTTAATTACATGAGATAAAATGATATTCATACGCGAACATGCATACGAGAGTACATGAGCAAAGATTGGTTATCTCGGGCCTTATCAGCTCCGGGTGCCAGTCCGACCCGAATGGGATTTGGGTCGTGACAGCTTTCATTTCATTCAAACAAGTGGTCAACCACTGAGTCTAAAAGATGATAATCAAAAAACCCATAATGCAGAAGAAATGAAGCAATACATACATAACAGTTGTTACTAAGTCATACTAGTAATCAAGGAAATGTCATATATTTGTGACAACAAACTCCTAGTTAACCACCAACAGTGCAACAAATGATATCTATCACTAGTAGTGTTGCACCTTCTTACACATTTGAAAGTTCAGACTTTAAGTTTCTTGTGAATGTAAAATATAAAGTACCATTTCACAATCCAAAGCATGAACTGGGCTAGAAGAATTTGGTTGATTTTTTCCTCTTATAGCTTGTGCATCAACAGGTGAAGGAACGTTAGATCCGACACCCCTGGTATATCTTGAACATTTAATTCAGGGTTGTTTTGCACCAATTGACTAAAAAATATCGCATTTCTTCTCTTATTTCACTCACTTCTTCCTTAAGAGAAGTGACTTCATTGGCATGCTTTTATTTAAGCTTGTTGGTTTCCTCATCTCTTTTCAGAGAACTTACGGTCACTTATATACCAAAGCATCTAAGTCAACCAAACCGGTCCTTTTCAAACACTGCCTTGAATGCATCATCCGGTGTTTTTCCATGATTTTGATGATTTTGAAGTTCACCCAGTGAAAAAAAATTCTGTAAACAACATATAAAAACACAAAAATCCTCATAGTGACTAACCAAAAGGCCAACGAAAGTGATCACAGTACACAAATCATCAAGTTATACACATGGATCATCTTTAAAAAAATTCACATCCCCTCCCAGCAAACAATGCAGCTACTCCAATCAAGAATTTTAAAAAAAAATTGCTCCCTCCCAGCAAATATTCCAGCAAAGAAGAAGAAGAATGTAGCACAAAAACGACTTACTATTACAATTTGGCTATCTGCTTGAACTTCTTTTTCCATCTTTGTATGAGTTGCAATAAATATCTCAGACTGTGATGGTTCCTTGTTGTTTTCTTTGGTTGCACGCTATGATTATATTAAAATAAATTTAAAATAGACACCAATATATACATTCTGACAAAGTACAAAAAAATAAAAAAATTGGAGTTTTCACAGTGTTTATCTACTAAATTTTACCAATGCCATGTGTACTTTTTCAAAACTAATAGGTCCCATCCGATGCCTCAATTTTATTTTATTTTTCTATTTTTAGAATTTACCTCGCTTAGCACCTAAAGTTCGATAAAAAGAGACATATTAATTTATGAAGCAAAAAACAAAGAATAAAAATTATGCAAAATATGTCCAAGAGTAGAAATGTACTATTTTAGTCTCACTTGAACAGTTGGATGTTTCCAATACTTGATCAACTGGCTTAATTGAACTTCTGGCATGTCATCGGGATATTTTGCTAGCATTTCTTTATCAGTGAGTTTGTTACTAAAACATTTTCATTTAATGCTTCTCTTGCATTGCCTCCAATCATCACGAAGATCATCCATTACCCACTTCTCTCGTTCTATTCGAATTATGAATTTTGACTATACAAAACAAAATATATTTAGCTTGAGTTAGTAATAACACACAGTATATATACAATCAAAAATATTAATTTTTCTTACATTGACATAGTCTCACATGCACTTTTTATTTTCCTTTGGCATACCATACCAACTAGTGTACATCAAGGAGATAAATCTTAGATTCCTTGCAATTATTTCTATGAAGCTTCTTAAATTAGAAACTGTCTTGCCAGTTGGTCCCACTGCTTGTCCTTTGTAAAATATCACATTCTCTCTTTCATCTAAATTTTTGGCGTGAATTTTCTTACGTGTTGTTTGTCCTCAAACTTTTTTCTTCTCTGATGTTCCTAGATTGATGTAATGTCAACGAAATAAGAAAAAAATTAAAATAAGTAACAAACTTAAGAAGCTTAAGACAACATTTTTACAAAAATCAATGTCCATATCCTCATCTCTAGAACAACCATCCTCACTAATCTCTTCTTGTTCCACAATATCATCCAATTTTTTATTATGTTCATCAACAAAAGGAGTCGGCATATCAGTTGTTTGTGAATATCATGTTATTTTTCACTACCTATGTATATCCCTTATTTTTCTAAAAACTGATCAAGACTAGTTGTTGGTAGGAATGACTTCATCTTCACCTGTTTACAGTTTTTAAGCCCTTCAATAACATGTTATTTCTTTTCTTCACCTTGTTCTCTTCCAATGACATGTGAAGTATTAATATCTACCTTTGAAGATGCTTGGAAAATAAGTTTGTGCATAGGTCATTCCATTCCTTTCTTTTGAATGGATTGTACAGTTTGAGATTGAAATAACCTCTGTGTGTTTTGTCCTTTTCCTGTAATCATCTGTGAAGTAATCTCTTCCCTTGAGGACAATTGAATTATTTTTTTGTGCCCAGGAAATTTACTCTTTCCTTGTTGTGGAACCGAACTCCTCAGGATTCTTTCTTTTATGTGCCACTGGTGCCTACATTTTCCTAGTTTTATCGTTGAGTTATTTTGCAAATTGTTCTCTCTTAATCTTATGTTGATTGGCCAATTTCATACTTGATCGGTATTGAACATCAGAATTCATATTCTTTATACGACTTTGAGCTTTATTCGAATTCGAAACTTTTTTCTTTAAAGCTGCTAACTGCTCCATTCTTCTCACCTTCTTGTAATCTCTCTATTTTCTTTTTATTCAATGACTTCAACTCTTAAAATAGAGACAAGTCTTTAGAAAAATACATTTTTCCTAGGCCAAATGTAGCGTATGTCATAATAAACTGGACGTTGTCAATCATCTCTCCAGAACAAGCTACTTACAAATGCTACCTGTTTAGTATCACTATACTGCGTCAATTATTGTTAGTATGCACACTTTATTAGGATGATAAGTACCTAAAAAATAGAAAAAATAGATATTTAAGTATCAAGTGCAATTTTCAAATCAGAATATAATCAGGCACACAAAAGAGTAAGCTAATCACTATAGGTCATTAACAAAATAATAATCAGTCTAAAAAAAAAGCCAACCAAATACATAAAGATTGTCAATCTCATATGTGTTTTTGCATATTACATAGCTAATAGTTTTTGTACCAGCAAATAGTCAAATAACAGAAAGAGTAAGCTAACTCTATGAGTTAACAATAAAATAATAAAGTCACGGTTCATCATCAAAATCATCTTCGGACTCATCTTCAGACTTGTCCTTCAGCAGCCACCTCAGCCTCATCAATAATTTTTCTGGTACATCATTCCTTATTAAGACAACTTCACCATCATCATCTAGTATAGATGGGCCCATCCACTATTCAGAAGGCTCAGTTCCATAATTTTGTTCAACCTTATCACTTACGTTAAAAAAGTCTCTCAGAACAGTCTGTATAACATAATGTCGATCTTGAACATAGAAGCATTGGTGCACTTGAGATGCTAGCATAAAAGGCTCTTCCAGAGAGCATTTCTTGTTGAAGTAGAAGTAAGTAAGACCATACATATCTTTTTCAACCTCATACCAGTCACACTTAAATACAACAACCTTAAAATGGCTATAATAGTCTATCTCAACTATATCAACTATTCTATCATAATAAGCCAAATCTGCATCAACTGAATTTTTATCCTTTGAGCTTGCAAAGCTTGTGGTTGAGGTAACAAATTTAACATCACTATTTTGGATTTTACGCCTTGCATCACGAAGCTTAGTATGAAATCTATATCCATTAATAAGAGACCCAGAATATCTTTTAGCAACTGAATTTGGTCCTCTAGCAAATTCTTTTATCAAATCAGGCACATCCTCTTGTAAAGCACGAGTTTCAAACCATTGGGAGAAGCTTTGATTATGATTCTTAGCCTTGCTCCATTTAGATCTTCGCGGCTGATTATTAATCTTAAGTTCATGCTCTTTGCACAACAAGTATTTTTATTTTTAAGAGCAATAAATAAAATAAGTTAAAAACTATATGTAAAAATAAAATATTATAAGTGATTAAAGTGCCTAATATACTCTTGAACTTCATCACAACTGGACAATAAGTATGCATGCACCTGATTTAATAACTTGTTAACTAAAATAGTAGCAACAACTTTCTTTGCTCCTAAAGGACAACCATTTTTATGAAACAAATGGCAAGTTTGTGCATCACCTGAGCCAATCATTTTGGGGTCTTCTATTAAATCTAGTGAATACACCCTCATGCAAAATCTAGAGCATAAAGTTAAATACTCTTCAATCAGATATGGATCTGCTATAGATCTTTCTGTACAATTTTTGTTTGTGGATATACAATTTTAATATACACATATCTTTTTCAGAGGGATACATCCATCAATTCTGAACTGGACCTCCTAATCTCACCTCATTTGCCAAATGAATAGGCAAATGAATCATTATATCAAAAAATATAGGAGGAAAAAATTGCTCCAACTGATTTATTATTTCTCTGATCTCTACTTCTAAGCAATATATTTCCTCTATTGTGATAACTTTTTGATATAAACAATGGAAGATAGAACTCAGAAGAATTAAAGCAATAGCAACATGACCACGAAGAATGCTTTTAATTAGTATCAGCATCAAGTAATGTAATATGAAGTGAGAATCATGGGTCTTATAACCAAATATTTTTATTTTATCTAGTTGTACACACCTAGATATATTAGAGATAATACCATCAGGCAACTTTGCTTTCTTTAGAACTCTACAAAAAAATAATTTCTCACCATTAGTCATTGAGAAGCACATTTTTGTCATCTTTGTTCTCTTGCCATTCGCTGTATATTTTGTATGAAAGTTCTTTCTAATTCTCATCTCTTTTAAAT
Source organism: Capsicum rhomboideum (assembly GCA_031232105.1). NCBI lineage: Eukaryota > Viridiplantae > Streptophyta > Magnoliopsida > Solanales > Solanaceae > Capsicum > Capsicum rhomboideum. The sequence goes on along the minus strand of CP124710.1, from coordinate 29,224,020 downwards.
CATAACAAGCCTTTGCATAATCTTTGTTTTGCCAAAAATATCTAAAAGAGCTCCAATTACATTATCAACTACGTTTTTACTTATGTGCATTACATCAAGGTTGTGGGGTAAGGGGTTGTGCTTCGCTCCCAATAAGGCAATTTAGAAAATATTGACCTTTTTTCCCACTGTCCATAATTTGATCTCTTTGTCTGCTTCTGAAACACATTGCTTATGTTTTGTAAGCTATTCAGCACATCAGTTCAGTTTAACAAAGGCGAAGGAGGCCTAAATTCAATTTTTCCATTAAAAGATCTTTTGTTAGATCTCCACGGATGATCCATGGGTGGAAAAACACGATGATCCATATAGAACATCTTCCTACTATGTTTTAGATAACAATGCCAAATTTACAATAAGGGCAGGCTATCTTTCCTTTTGTACTCCAACCAGATAACACAACAAATGGATGGAAGTCACTGATCGTCCACATAAGAGTTTCTCACATTTAAAAGGTTTGATTTCTTGAAGCACCATATGTTTCAACTCCAAAATTCCACAACAAATTTAACTCATCTATCAATGGTTGTAAATAAATATCAATGTCATTTCCAGGTGATTGGAGGCCCAAGAATAAGTAAAGATAGCATAGAGTATTCTGGTTTCATGAACATCCAAGGCGATAAATTATAAGCCATTAACCTAACTGACCATGTGCTATAAGATATACTCATGGTCCAAAATGGATTGAATCCATCACTTGACATGCCAAGTCTCAAATTATGAGAATCTAGTGTTAAATCCAGATACAACCTATCAAAGTCTTTCCATGCTTGGCCATCAGTGGGATGCCTTAGCTATATATCTTTAGAACTCTCCTTGTTATGTCACCTTAATGAATCTTCTATATTTGAGCACATAAATAGTCTTTTAACTCTAGGAATTAAGGTAACATGTCTCAAAACTTTTGCTGGAACACGATGAGGTTTTTTAGAAGGATCAACAACCTCACTCTCCACTTCAGTAAGTTTAATATATAGAGAAGCTCTGCAAACATGGAAGAATTCATCATATTTATGGTCATTCCTAAACAACATTAAATCATTGGTACATGCATGAATTTTCTCATAGTCAAGACCGAGATCCTTAACCATAGACTTGGATTTATTATAGAACGGAGGAATGTTCAACTCGGGCATGGCCTCTTTTAATAACTCTAGAAGAGAAGTGAATGATTCATTGCACCATCCATGTAAACACTTCAACAAATATAAATGGATCCTGAAAGATAATCAAGAGGATCCTTTACAACAAGGATATAGTTCTTGGCTGGCCTCTTCAACTAAGTTATAGAATTTCTTGGCATCTTAATTTAGACCTTCATAAACTCCTTCTGCTTGTGCAACATCTCTAAATTGATCATTCAAAAACCCATCAATATCATCATATGGATCATCCATATGATCATTAACATCAAACTGGATTTTTCATTCCCCGTGATTGATCCATCTTTTATAATTTTCAAAACAATCCATGGTCTTTTAGATGATTATACACTACATTCCTTTTCTTCCAACATCCATTGCCACAATAATCACATGTACATTGAATTTTTTTGCCTTGAGGCTCTCCATAAGTGTAAGCAAAATCTAAGAAAGATCCAACACCATTAATATACTCTTGGGAATACCTAGGTAAATCTATTCAATCCTTGGGTGAAATATTTGAGTTCCTAAAAACCTAAAATTAATGTTAGATCTTCCAATATAAAAAAACACTATTACTGAACACTTTAATTCTAAAAGTCACAACAAGTTATCAAAATTATGTTTTGGAATTTCTTACCTAGTCATGGCCTTTATGCTAAACCAAACCCAAGTTTAAATTGACAGCAGATCGAATTCCCCTTCTCCTGTATATAACAAAATTAAGTTTGAATTCTACATATTTTCCTACACCTAATTACATAGAAAATAAAATTAGGTTGCTCTCAAAGTTCTTCAAGCCAAAACTTTTATCTCGAAAGACACATATTTTGGCTAGTAGGAGATACAATTAAGTATTTATATAGGTTTACTAACAGTAAACTAACAGTAAATTAAATTAAATCAATATACTGAATTACACAGTTTAGGTTAAATGAAATCAGTACACTAAGTTACATAAAATAAGCAGATGTTTAAGTACTCCTGAATTTCAGACAAGCTCAATAATTTTACCAACTCATATTTTTTTCTAATTTAAAAGTGACTTATACAAATGGTTTGATGAAAAATATATCCTTAGCAGCTTATGAATCCTCAATGAACTAATATAGATTAAGCAATTTTAACAAGACACAAGTTCATGATATAAATAGGATTTCACCTTAAAATATGTAAAATACTTAATATACTTTAATCTTTTTTTAGTTTAAACCTAACTTAGATATTTTGTTATGACCCTTTCCGTCGTTACATATAAGTATTTTTTTTTAAAATTCCAAGCTAAAATTCTTCTCGAATTTGAAGTTATAAATTTTAGGCTAGGCTAGTTTAGGATAAAATCTGAGCCAGGTGTGGTCTAGGTAAATACGGTAATGAATTAGCCAAGTTTGGTGGTGTTTGATTGGATTTCTAGTTAGCTAAGGTGATAAGGAACCCATAGGAATTTATTGAATCAAATTTGGGTAAGTAAAACTCCCGAAATTGATCTTAGCGTAAAGGGTATTGTTTTAGATTTCCCAGATTTAAGGTGTTTTATAAAAATGGGATTTTTGGGGCCAAACCAAGCATTCTGCCTAGCCCATGTTGCTTTAGCGACATGCCCAAAATCGGAGAAAATCCTGCTAAGTCGCAGATTTATTTTAAAAATCTTCCAAAATGTTTTATTTTTCTAAAACACATTTTGGGGCAAGGAAGAGGCTATTTTGGGCAAAAATCATTAGATTATCATCATTTGGCTTATCTAAGTTAAGGATTCCATCCCTGTTAACTAGTAATTGATAATCTAGCTTTAGAATTGCTAATTTTACAGAGTTCGGGGAGGGTTTAGGGCTTATTTTAGTTGTTTTTTTGGTGCAAGGGATTAAATTAAGTATAATATTAATGGTTTTTGATTATTAATGGTTAATTTATCCTTGCATTTCGTTAATTCACTAATTAATCCATGAAATTGGTAGTTATAGATGAATTACGATAGATAAGCCTTAGAACGGGGAGGGAAAGATCATGAATTTGACCTTAAGGGTTGGGTGTGAGTAATAATTCCCAATGTGGTAGGTCATTTCATTAATAATGTTTTTGTATATATTTTCTAGACCGAGATCAAGTGGAAATTGCACGTAAAAGCAAGGCTCAGGCTTAGTTGAGTTGTGAAAGCTTGGATCGAGGTAGGTGATGGTATTGTAGTTTAATTAAATTTGTACTATATGTGCATGTTAACTACTTCGTAGTGTGGCTTGTTAGTGCATGTTTTTTTGTGTGGTCAATTCAAATGATTTTACCTTGTTGTTTGATTTTGACCTGCCTTATTGTTAAATGTGGAATGTTTTGGTATTTGGGACATTCTCATGAATTATTAGTGGAATAAGGTTGGCAGACACTCATGTCTGGGATATAGGTATATGGACAAAAAATTTCCCCTGCAGTTCATGGCTAGAGGGTAGTAATAATACCCATAGTGTGTATGTACTAGGTTCAGGTTAGTTTGATGGTTACATGAGTGAATCGGGCAATATATTTAAATGTTTGATAATTGTTTAAATTGTCTTGACTTGGCTTGACTGAACTTGACTTGGTTAAGTGTATTGACTTGCTTGTAACTCTAGATTGCTTATTTGATACTCGTTGTGCTAGGTATGGGTTAGATTGAGCATGGATTAACTTATTATACTATGTTTTGGTTAAATGTTCATATTCTCATCTTAGGTTGGCCAAATGACCCTACAAGTACACTGTTATTTTTTGTATGTTGATACTACATCTGCTCTTACTTTTTTTAAGTGTAGCATATCTTCCAGCGGCTCCTGCAAGTTCTCACTTGTGATTCTAGCGTTAGACTCTAGATTTAAGGGTGAGCAACATATTTTGGGATACCATGAATCCTTCTTAGATGATATAGTCTTTGATATGGACTTATGCTTTTTCTTTTAGTTTTTGGGGTTATATCTCCTTCTTGACAATCTTTAGTAGTTTCAGTACGAACGACTTTCGGGTCCTAGGGATGATTTTTGATTAAGTACAATGTTCTGCATTTAAGTTGTACTTATGCTTTACTTTGAGACTTGAATATTTTATTGATGGATTAGTTCTATTTATTCTCTAAGTGTTGGTTAGTGGTTTAGTTTTGGGGGTAGTTGGTTCTCCCACCGGAAGAGTAGTGTGGGTACCACTCATGATGGGTTTGGGTCATGACAAAGTTGGTATCATAGGCTAGGTTCATCTATCTCATTGTACCAAAATGGGTCCAGTAGAGTCTCGCAGAATGGTATGGATAAGTCTCTACTTTTCTTCATGAGGCTATAAGACTTTAGGAAAACTAACATTCTTGCTTCTTTTCTGTTGTTACTTGATTCCAATTGGTATCTGTTGATCCAAATTGGTATCTAATTTCTTCATTTTTTTTGTCTGTAAATGGTTACTACTAGGTCAAACAGAAACCGATCAGTAGCCCCCACACCGGCCACTCCAAGTGAGGAGCCAGACATAAGGGGAAGAGGGCATGTGAGAGGAAGAGGTAGAAGAGGAAAGGGAGCCACACATGCCAGGGGTGGAGTTCAAGCAGCTGCTGGCTAGGCTCATGAAGGGTAAATATCACCTCCCCCACCTTAGGGTTATCGTGAGAAGATGGAAGTAGTAGAAGAGCAAGTATTGGAGCCAGAGGTGGCGACACCAGTTGAGGTTGCAGCCTTACATCCTCTATCAGCTAAGGTTGTTCAACAGGTGTTATCTTTTCTGAGAAGGTTGGATGACATCAATTCCCCTCCTGCTGTGCAAATTATTCAGGCTCCAATTGATTATCCTACTATCGCTATGGCTCCTAGGATGGATAAGGCTTCAGGGATGGATACTTTCCTTATTCGGTTTTGGGTTCTATGATGACTAGTACTGAACATGATCTATTGATCAAGTTTTTGAAGATGGAACCACCTAATTTCCAGGGTACTGAGTTAGAAGATGCTTTTGAGTTCATCATTGACTGTTATAAGAGGTTACATAAGATGGGTATTATGCAGTAACATGGAGTTGAGTTTGTGACTTTTCTATTGGAGAAGTATTCTAAGCAATGGTGGAGGGTGTATGTTGAATGTCGGTCACTAATTTTGCCTCCACTGAATTGGTAACAGTTTCATGCTTTGTTATTATAGAAGTATGTGCCTCGGGCCCTCCGTGATCACAAATAGGTTGATTTTTTTGTATTGGAGCAGGGTGACAAGTAACTTGCAGCCTATGAGTCTAAATTCCATGTCTTGTCTCATTATGCTACTGAGCTGTTGGCTACTAAGAAAGAAAGGATTCTACTCTATGTTAAGGGTTTGTGTAACACCCCGTATATTTCCAAACTTATTCGACTACCTTAACATTTATGGATTTATTTAAACTTGATATAGTTGGTGTATTACCCACTAAATTTATTGGGCTAAATTAATATTATGTTTATGGACCTAATTGAGGCCCAAAATTAAGTAAAAAGACATGGGCCCAAAAATGGAGATGATCCATTAAAAATGGACCAAGTCTACACATCATTATACTTGGACTTTTTGACCGAAAATTTGGCTAAAGATAGACTTGAGAGAGGTGGTTAAGAGGGAGTATTTAAGGCTGAAATTCAGCTCATTTTCAACATATCTCATTTGAAAAAAATTAGATTTTCAAAGAAATACTTTTTCCTCTCTCAAACCCGAGCCACCCTAATTTTCTATAAGGATTTTTGGACAAATCTTCTACTTGCAAGACTTGGTAAGTGTTTACCCTTATAGATTAATATATTATATGCATAAGAGGTTGTGTATATCATGTCGTTTATGTTTAAAATGTCTTGAGCAGTCCACTTATTGTGAAACAGTCCACTTTTGCTAAATCGGTAAAAGATTTGCCCTCTATGTGGCTTAAACTTGAAAGGGGACTTAAAGTGTTGAAGGAATTGAATTATATGGATGCAATTTCAGTATATTTAAGTGTGGTTCTTTACCTAATTCGTTACTCCTTGTGTATGACTTGTGGAAATGTTTATACGTAATTGTGCATGGACCGTTTGGCGTAGTGAAAGAAAAATACTTCCTTGTTATGTTAAAGTGAATTCTGAAATTGTGTGGAATGTTTTTGGTATATTGTTTTGGAAAGTATTTATGTGACTTGATGGAATAAATATGTGGAGTTTCATTGAGGTAAAAATGTGAAGTATGCACTTGGTGGGAAATCTGGTCGGTTTGTGACGTTTATTTTGGTTTATGGACTGTTTTGGTGGTGGTGTCTTGGTAAGGCAGTAAGTTATGGTATAGAAGGGTGGAGTGACGTTATATGGAAGTATAAAGGAAGGTGGAACGATATACCATGTGTTTGGGATGTTGGATAGTTTTTATTTCCCGTCAAGTAGCAAATTATCGCCTTGTGAACTTGTAATGTAATTAGCTTCTAATGTTAGCTTCGTTACGTACTTGTGTTGTAGAGTAACACTTTAAGGAAGATATGAATTGTTGTAGTCACTTCTTGGAAAGATAAGGTATGTAAGGTTACTCTTTTTTGTATCCCTTGACCGCACCTATTGTTCACATCGTTACCGAGCTTGTTTCCACTCTGAAATATTTAAAAGTATCTCATTTCAGGTTTGTTAGCAATTGTTATTCACGTGTCTCTTATTTTTTGACAATTGTTCCAAAACTCCAATAATGTTATGACCATCGATGTAACAATCTCAAAAATATTAAAGAAGTGAAGTAATGCATATTTGGTTGAGTATGGGTGGTAACTCTAAGGCGAAAGCCTAGCTCGAGCCGATCCCAATTGATTATTGGATGCAGGGGGTAGCTCTGGGGGTGAAAACCTAGCTCGAGCCAAACCTGATTTATTGATTTATGGGTGGTTGCTCTAGGGGAATAAGCCCAGCTCGAGCCGATCCCAATGTTATTTACCACTGATCAGTTGGTCCGGGGCATTGTATGATGTATATTGATATAAAGGTAAAAGGAAAGAAATGAATGTAATGTACAGTGGTATATCAGTATTATCTATTCACTTGTATTTGATTCCATTTGAGTTCCTATATTTCATACAATTACTTATAGCCTTACATACTAAGTATATTCTTTCGTACCGACTTCCCTTGGGGGACCTACCTTACCTGCTGTAGGCACAGGATCTAGTAGACCTTCACCGTAAGGTTCGATTCATCTACAGGCTATTGGTGAGCTTCAGGTTGATTCGGGGCTTTCTGATTCAGTTATATATATTTTTGGTACTGTGTAGTAGTTGTAGAAAGTGGGGACTTGTCCCGACCTTAGTCATGGTTATATATCTTTTAGAGGCTTTGTAGACATTATAAAGTCAAACGTAGAAGTGTATTACTTTTTAGATATTGTGGCCCCAACGGCCAAGTCTCGTATCTGTTTTGAACATCTTTACATGACTTCCGTCATTGATATGTTGTATTTGCATGTGGAAATTTTTTTGTTACTTAATGGCATGCCTATAAATATACACGGTCATAGGTTGGTTCTCTCAGGCCTTTACGGCTACGGGTGCTTGTCCGCCCCAATGGGATTTGAGGAGTGACAAAAGTAGTATCAGAGCGAGTCGTCCTTGGGTGTCTACAAAGCCGTGTCTGAGTAGAGTCTTGCTTATGGATGTGTTGTGCACCACATTTATATGTAGGAGGCTATGGGACATTAAGGAGTTGTTTCTTTTCTTAATTTCCTAGATCGTGCAATAGAGCCAAAGTTGTAGGTGGAGTCATATTTAATCACTGAATTTGTTTTATGTTTTTGTTTCCTTAGTATAGCAAAATGTTGTTTACAAGGAGAAATAAGGGTAAAAGTAAGAAGCTAGACAGAATTGCTGGAGAAGGAACCAGTAAATCACCACCTAAATAAGCTAATCAAGGTGAGGCTGAAGACGAGTTTGCATCGCGGGCTTCTTCTACTCTTCCACCTCCCGGAGAGCCAGGAAGGAGAAGAGTACCTTCAGAACCACATGTTAATGCTACTGAGAAGGATTTAAGGAATGCGGTGCAAATGTTAACTCGTATAGTTGCTGCACAAAATCAAGGACAAGTTGATCCAACTACAAGTAATGATTGTGCGGATAGGGGAGCTAATCGGCGGACACAGGATTTTCTTAAATTAGACCCTCCCACATTCACTGGGTCAGATATTAATGAAGACCTACAAGACTTTATGGACCAAATTCAAAGGGCTTTAGATGTTATGCTGTATCTAGTACAGAAACAGTTAAGTTTGAAGCATATAGATTAAAAGAAAAGGCTATATTATGGTATGAAGTTTGGAAAAAATCTAGGGGTATCGATGCACTTCCAGCTAGTTGGGAAGAATTCAAGGCAACATTCCTTGATAATTACCTTCCATATGAGATCCGCGAGGCTCGTGCAAGCCAGTTCTTAAATCTTCATCAAGGTAATATGAGCGTCAGAGAGTATAGCCTTCGGTTTAACTCTTTGGCCAGGTATGCTCCTAATGTAGTAGCTACTATGGACGATAGAGTTCATTGGTTTGTGGATAGATTGGATCCATATTTGGGTAGGGATTGTGCTATTGCTGCTTTGAATAGAGACATGAATATAGCCAGGATGCAAGCTTTTGCACAATAGATGGAGGATCCGAGGTAAAGTAAAAGAACATAAGAATTTGAAAGAGGACCGTCAAAGAGGGCTAAACCTATAGGACAGTTCATGGCGTCCCAAGGAGAATTTAGGCCTCGGGTTTTTAATAGACCGCCTAGACCATCATTTTCTTATTCTACAGCAGGTACTCCATCCTAATTTCGAGGGTTCAGAGGTAGTCAAGTTGGGTAAAGTAGTGGGATTCAAGGTTCACAAACCGCAGGGTATAAATAACAAGGAAGAATGAGCCAATCGAGGTTTTATCCTCAGTTGTGTTAGCACTACGAAAAGCTTTATTTAGGTGCATGTCGGCTTGGGACAGATGTTTATTTTTGGTGTGGTATGTCGGGGCACATAATGAGACAGTGCCCACGAAGGGGCACGGGTAGTATGACGCGACCTACTGGATCAACCGTTGCATCATCCTTGTCGGGTGTACAGCCTACTGGGCATGGTAGAGTTGTTCGCGCATCAGTTAATTCTAGTGGAGTCCAGAACCGTACCTAAACTTTGGCGGATTGGCAGAATTAGAAGGCTTCTCCTGATGTGGTTACAGGTACATTATCCGTCTTTTCAGATAGTGTATATGCATTGATTGATCTGGGCTCTACCCTATCATATGTCACTCCAATGATTGCTGAAAAATTCAAAACAGCACCGAAATTACTAGTCAAGCCATTTGAATTATCTACACCAATTGGTGAATCTATTGTAGCTAAAAGAGTCTATCGTAATTATACAGTAACTATTTGTGATCACGATAAGTTGGCTGATCTTATTGAGATGGATATGGTAGATTTTGATGTTATAATGGGTATGGATTGGTTGGCTTCTTGTTATACCATGGTAGATTGCCGAGCTAAGAAGGTACATTTCCATTTTCCACAAAAGATCGTCCTTGAATGGAAGCCTCTGCGTTGGGATGCGCGGTGCGGAGCTCCCTCCCCGATGTAAAAATACATTTTTCTCTTATTAAATCAAGGGAAAACTAGTCTTTTCACCCCATGTAACTTCTCCAATCCATTTTTAATCCCCAAAATTGTCCTAACCCTATTAGAATCATCTTAAAATCCCTCATTCCCCTTTTCCCCCAAAACTCAAGATCTCAAAAAGTGTTTTCAAATTCCAAAGTTCCCAAGTTCAAGTTTTTCCAAGATTCCTTCTAATTAAGGTATGTAGAGCTACCCTTTGAAATCTAATTTCAAACCTATGGTTTATAAACCCTTATGTAAGTATATGTATTTCGACTATGGATTTAGAGATTTCAAATTTTATTTTGAATTTATGGATGAGCATGAAACCTTTGAAGAAAACCCATTTCTTAAAGTATACTTTGTTTATTAGGTGAATTGAATTAAGGAAGGTCACTTTAATTGTTTTCTTTACCTACTCATGTGTTTAATAAAATATTTTGGATCAACAAGTCCTTACTACATGAATAAGAAACTTTGCTATCTAATGTTATGATCGAACATGAACAGGTTGACCTTTGCTAAATTGTTTTATTCATGGTTTGAGAATTATGGCTCCTAAATGGTTAAAGTATTTCATAAATGGATTTGATTGATATTGAATTATTATCTTATACATGATTTTAATATGATGGGCATATGAAATGGATGACAGACCTTATGGTTATACGAACGATGAAATAGATGACTTGCAAGTCTTGGTATGACGATACCAACTATGATTTGTACCCTTAATAGAAATGAAATGCTTTAATGGTGTTTAATGATTTAAGATGATAAAATATGGGCTTAAATAGAATTATATGGTTAACCGAGAAGGTGGGAGTCCTAATGGCTCAACACCCGAAACCTATGTTTTGCCGACATAGAGATGGTTCGATCCTTAATTGGACGACCTTATGATTTCCTTACGAGGATGATTGTGCTAGCCAGACAGATTAATCTCAATTGATGTGGCAAATAAGGATTGGACCTTAGCCGTTCGAGTGTTTATTGGACCCACATAGTCCGTGGTGTTTAACAGAAGTTGGTAATACCATATAGTCTAGAACTAAAGAATAGAATGTCTATGTTTTCAACTTTGGAGTCACAACTGACATATTTTATTATGTTTTGATTTTACTCTCATGGCTATTTTATATGAAGCTTATCTTATCCCTTTTACTTGTTCTGCATACTAATACATTCCACGTATTGATCGTCTTTAGGTGGCTACATCATTTCATGATGTAGGTTAGGAGACACCTTTCTGTTCTGTGCAGCGTTAGGATCATCAGGACAACTTAAGAAATTGATGAGCCCTCACTCTTTCGGAAGGCTTATGGTTTTTCTTTATATTACTTTGATTTTCCATTTTATAGTATTGTTGGGGCCATGTACCGACTTAGATTTTTCATTCTTATGTTAGAGGCTTCGTAGAACTACGTAGATATTGTTTAAATGGTTTGTTCCAAACATTTGATTAAATTTTACCATATTTTAAATGGGATTTTTCTAATGGGTATTTCTTTCGCAAATACTTGTTGAAATGCTTATGATGATATAATAAGGGATCCTCTCGGGCCTTCATTGGTCTGGAATGCCTGTTATGTCCAGTTCCTTGGCTCGGGTCATGACAAAAACATTTCTAAATGTCTCATTGCCTCCCCCTTATAAGTATAGCGCGCAACACACCCATAAAAGGGACTCCACTCAACACGGCTTCGTAAACACCGTAGGATACTTGAACCATGCTCAGATACCAAGTTTTTCATGACCCGAGCCGAAGCCCTGGACGTGATGGGTAACCTAGATTGCCTAAGGCCCAGGAAGACCCCTTAGCATAACATCATAAGAATAATTATACACAATAGCATTAGATGGAGTTCACTTTGGGAAACCCCAATCATCAATGAAGTACAATATGCCAAAAACTAAGAATACGACATAAAAAACCCATCTAAAATAGTCTATGAAGCCTCTAACATAAAAAAACTGCCTAGGTCGGGACATGGCCCCAGCAATACCATAATCTGAAATAACTAAAACTCTAAGATAAACGGCCATGCGAAGAATAGAGGGCTCACCAAATCTGGGGCTCTCCAAAAAAATCTTATGTTGCACGGTACCACGAGAATGTACCTCCGAACATACATCATAAAATAATGCAGCCGCCCAGAGATGGTCAATATGTGGAATATAATGGCATGTAGAACAACCGAATGAAAAACAAATACTTTGTACAAACTAGGCATACATTAGAAGTCAAGTCAGACAATATAAGGAAAGTTTTAGTGAAAAATTTCAAAACATAAACTCAACTATTTTCTTTAGTTCTGAGCTAGATTGTATACCAAACATCTCTATACACCACAAGCTATGTGGGTCCAATTTTAACTCGTCAGCCAAGCCCCTAATCCAGGTTTTTTGCAATGACTGGAGTCTCTATTCTCTAGTATACCAAAGCACGAGGCAAGTATACAATGATTATCCATATTTTAGGAAGCAACCAATCCCATGTCGGCAAAACATGATTTTAGGTAATGAGCCTTTTGAACTCGTACCTTCTCGGTTAACCATCTAACTCTCTTTAAGCCCATATTTTAACCTCTTAACTCATAAATTTGTTCTCGAAAACATTTCTTTCTCTTAAGGCATTATTTTATTTGGTATCCTCATACAAAGACTTTCAAGTCATATAAACCATCTTTTTTCTCCTCTTTAGCCCTTTCAAAAATATATCATTGAGCATAAAAGATAATTTAAGGATAAAAGAAGAATTTCTCCTTCAAAAGAAACTGTATAAAAGTTTAGGTAAATCATATTTTGATCAAGATTTCTCTAAAGTTTGAAAGTGTAATCATCCCTCTTAGACATCCATATAATTAAAATTGTAAACAAGAGCCATTTATAAATTCAAGTAATACTCTCCAAACATATTTTGATCAAGATTTCTCTAAAGTTTTAAAGTGTAATCATCCCTCTCAGACATCCATATAATTTACAGTGGAAACAAGAGCAATTTATAAATTCAAGTAATACTCTCCAAACACGAGAATGTGCCTCCGAACCTATAACATAAAATAATGCAGCCGCCCAGAGATGGTCAATACGTGGAATATAATGGCATGTAGAACAACTGAATGAAAAAGAAATACTTTATACAAACTAGGCATACATTAGAAGTCAAGTCAGACAATATAAGGAAAGTTTTATTGAACAATTTCAAAACATAAACTCAACTATTTTCTTTAGTTCTGAGCTAGATGATATACCAGACTTCTCTATACACCAATAGCTAAATGGGTCCGTCTTTAACTCGTCGGCCAATCCCCAATCCAAGTTTGCTGCAATGACTAGGGTCTCTATTCTCTCGTATACCAAAGCACGAGGCAAGTATACAACGATTATCCATATTTTAGGAAGCAACTAATCCCATGTCGACAATACATGATTTTAGGTAATGAGCCTTTTGAACTCGTACCTTCTCGGTTAACCATCTAACTCTCTTTAAGCCCATATTTTAACCTCTTAACTCATAAATTTGTTCTTGAAAACATTACTTTCTCTTAAGGGCATTCTTTTATTTGGTATCGTCATACGAAGACTTGCAAGTCATATAAACCATCTTTTTTCTCCTCTTAGCCCTTTCAAAAATATATCATTGAGCATAAAAGATAAGTTAAGGATCAAATAAGAATTTCTCTTTAAAAAAAAACCCGTATAAAAGTTTAGGCAAATCATATTTTGATCAAGATTTCTCTAAAGTTTTAAAGTGTACTCATCCCTCTCAGACATCCATATAATTTACATTGGAAACAAGAGCAATTTATAAATTCAAGTAATACTCTCCAAACATATTTTGATCAAGATTTCTCTAAAGTTTTAAAGTATAATCATCCCTCTCAGACATCCATATAATTTACATTGGAAACAAGAGCAATTTATAAATTCAAGTAATACTCTCCAAACATGAGAATGTGCCTCTGAACCTATATCATAAAATAATATAGCCTCCCAGAGTGGTCAATACGTGGAATATAATGGCATGTAGAACAACCGAATGAAAAAGAAATACTTTATACAAACTAGGCATACATTAGAAGTCAAGTCAGACAATATAAGGAAAGTTTTAGTGAACAATTTCAAAACTTAAACTCAAGTATTTTCTTTAGTTCTGAGCTAGATGGTATACCATACTTCTCTATACACCACGAGCTATGTGGGTCCATATTTAGCTCGTCGGCCAAGCCCCCAATCCAGGTTTGCTGCAATGACTGGGGTCTCTATTCTCTAGTGTACCAAAGCACGAGGCAAGTATACAATGATTATCCATATTTTAGGAAGCAACCAATCCCATGTAGGCAAAACATGATTTTAGGTAATAAGCCTTTTGAACTCGTACCTTCTCGGTTAACCATCTAACTCTCTTTAAGTCCATATTTTAACCTCTTAACTCATAAATTTGTTCTCGAAAACATTTCTTTCTCTTAAGGGCATTGTTTTATTTGGTATCGTCGTACCAAGACTTGCAAGTCATATAAACCATCTTTTTTCTCCTCTTTAGCCCTTTCAAAAATATATCATTGAGCATAAAAGATAATTTAAGGATCAAATAAGAATTTCTCTTTCAAAAGAAACTGTATAAAAGTTTAGGTAAATCATATTTTGATCAAGATTTCTCTAAAGTTTTAAAGTGTAATCATCCCTCTCAGACATCCATATAATTTACATTGGAAATAAGAGCTATTTATAAATTCAAGTAATACTCTCTAAATCCACATACAAATGCAATGAAACGATTTGATGAAAAATACATTTAAAACTCAACCTTTTCGTAAATCATAAGATAATCCAACCTTAGTTTAATTCATGGTTTTTGGCTAAAATGGAGATATAGAAACATGCTCTTGAAATTAGGTTAAAAACCCATAATTTATACATAATTAAAAGTTTAGGGAGACAACCTTTCAAATACATTAGGAGTAGGGTTGTTCTGCATATCTTTCAAATAACACGATTTGATGAACACTTAACTTGAGCCTCTAGTTTGAAACCCTAGTTGTTCTTGTTTCTAAGAATGCTTTGGGAGATAAAAGAGAGTGAGTTTTGACTACCAATACTCATAACTTAGGGGTTAGGTTCATTTATCATGGGTGGGGCACGGTTTATACACAGGGAAATGACCACAATAAAATTAAGGAATAAAATAAAATCTTATTAGGAAAATTGAGGAGGGGGGGTTGTAGCGCACACCCCATAATGCAACTCTCCCCTGTGCGGTGCATGGCCCATCGCGGGGCCTCTTTCTTTGTAGTGCATGACTTTTCATGAGTTTAGACTAGTGGACTCTCACGCTAGGTCGTATGATGCGAAGGCCACATCATGGCCTCCGCCACGTGATGTATGACCTATATCCTCACCCTAAACTTCCCCAACACTTCCAAACTCATCCCTAATCTATTTTTACTTATTCTAAGAGTCACATAGACTCATTTATAGATCTAAAAATATGTCCAAACATACGGGGCATTACACAAGGTGAATGTGGTAGCGGATGCCTTGAGTCAGAAGGCAATGAGTATGGGTAGCTTGGCCTTTATTTTAGTTTTAGAGTGGCTATTGGCCTTTGACATTCAGTCCTTAGCCAACATAATGGTTTGGATTGATATTTAAGATGCTAGGAGGATTCTTGCAAGCATTGAGGGTAGGTCTACCTTATTTAAGCAGATTCAGGTCTATAATTTAAGGATAGCAAACTATGTGGAATTTGAGATCAGGTGTTGAGAGGTGAGTTTAAGAGGGTTACCTTAGATTCAGAAGGAATTCTAAGATTTGATGGTTGTATTTCTGTTCTAAGGTTAGGAGATTTGATTTTGTTGATAATTTAGGAGGGTCACAACCCCAGATATTCTATTCACCCTGGGAAAACTAAAATATATATATTTGAAGAAGTATTACTGGTGAAGCAGTATGAGGAGAGATATAATGGACTTTGTAGCTCTGTGCCTATGTTGTTAGTAGGTAAAGGCCAAACATCTGAGACCTAGTGGATAGCTTCAGAGGCTACCCATTCCTGAATAGAAATGGGAGTGAATTAGTATGGATTTTATGGGTGGTTTGCCTCGCACGTCTCACAGTTTTGATAGAATTTGGTTCATCGTAGATTGATTGACCAATTCTGCTTATCTCATCCCTATTCAAGCTTTTTTCAATGTCGAGAAGTTGGCTAGTATTTTATTTCGAGAGGTGGTTCGCTTTCATGGGGTGCCTGTGTCTATTACTTCAGATAGAGACACTCATTTACGTCTAGCTTCTGGAGGGCATTTCAGGAGGAGTTGGGTACCTAGGTTGACCTTAGTACCACTTTTCATCCCCAAACTGACGAAGCAATCAAAGCAGACTATATATATTTTGGAGGATATGCTACGGGATTGTGTGATGGACTTTGGAGGTCAGTGGGAGCAGTTTTTACCCTTAGTGGAGTTTGCCTATAATAACATCTACCAGTATTATTCATATTCAATTGGTTGGTTTTAGATTTCAGAGACTAGTCCCCATGGTACTGATTTGCGTCGTGAGTCTTTGGACATGGTTTGGGTGATTCAAGATACGCTACTGGCAGCTCAGAGCAGGAAGAAGAGTTATGCTGATCGTAGGTTTCATGCCTTGATATTCAAAGTTAGTAAGTGGGTCTTTCTTTAAGTATCGCTAATTACAGGCATGATAAGGTTTGGGTAGAGCGAAAAGCTCAGCCCCAGGTATATTGGACTATTTGAGATACTTTGGACAGGTGGGGAGGTAGCTTATGAGTTGGCTTTTCCTCTAGCCTTTTCAACCATCCATCTTATTTTCTATGTATTTATACTGTGGTGTTATATTCTGGATGAGTCTTACGTGCTTCGATAGGACCAGGTTCAGTTGGATAAGAGGTTGACCTTTAATGAGGAGCCAGTATCTATCTTAGCTAGAGATATTAGATGGTTGTGCTCCAGTGAAATTCCTGTGGTTAAGGTTTAGTGGAGAAACCATCCAGTTAAGGAGGCTATCTGGGAGATCAAGTATGAGATGCAGACCCAGTATCCCTACTTTTTTGATCCTTCAGGTGCTTCTTAATCCTTTACTTTTGCAGATGAAAGTCCTTTTAGTAGTGTATGTTGTAATGACCCTCCAGGTTATTTCCTATTTTTTTGTTCTTTTTCTGAATTTAGAGCATTCCTAAATCTTCCCCAAGTAATTTATGACTTTCTTGGACTGACAGTTCTATTATCGGGTAGTTCTTTTGGTTTTTAGAGTCATTTCCCTATTTTTGAGCTTTTAAAATTTAAAAATGGGTCTTGGGCCAAAACATTAGGTAAACGGACTCGAATGCCAATTTTGATAGTTCCATCAACTCTAAAATGTTGACTTTAGGCTAGGGGGACCCTTGGTCCTAGTCTTGAAGATTCCAGACTCGTTTTGGGCTTTTGGGTGGATTTTGTTGAAAACTAAAACCTTAGGTGTGGGACCCATTTTTTGTTGAAATGACCTCGGATAGGAATTTTGATGGTTTCATTAAGTCTGAAATGCCAATTTGGTAGGCTATCATAGTTTATTTGCATATTTGGGGTTCTGAACCAATCCCAAGAACCCAATCGGAGTCCGTCAGGACTTAGCAAAATTTTGTTGGTGCCAAATTTTTGGGTGCAACCGCTTTAGGTGTAGAAGTTTTAGCGACTTGGGAACACTTTCACGATAGCTTCATAATAGGCTCTGGACCACTTTTGTGGAGGTTAGCCAGTTGAGGTTTGATCCCTAAAGCGACCACTTAGCCTCTTTAGTTGTCATTTAGCCGCTAAAGCAGCCATATTTGGTACATATATATAGTTTCCCTTTCTCAAATTTCAGTATTTTTCCTCATAAGTATAAACCACCACTAAAGATATTGTGAGCTCAGAAACTTGTGGGAAATCATTAATTGTGGTCATTTTATCATCGTATCTCATAAGTATTTCCCATAAGTTTCTGAGCTAGACTATGGTTAGGAGAGTACTTGTGGTCATTTTATCATCGTATCTCATAAGTATTTGATTCAATATTCCTCTTAATTAGTAGTTAAACAATGGTTTCTCTAAATTTCTATTGGGGATGATTTGGGACTGTTTTAAGCTAGCTTTATTCCCAAATTTTAGGGCAAAATTATCCTTGATCTGAAATGGATGTTGTCACGGTTTTAATTTCGTGATTCCACAAGTAGGACCCACGTGAAATTTTTAGTCCGATTTCTGACACGACGCTTAAATAAAAAATATGAGTATCAATTTTCTTGTCTTGACGTGTAGAACATTATTTTTATAGTGTGGTAGTGGTCGAAGGCTTCTCGAAAGGGAAAAACTCTTGAGTAGTGGATTATACGAGCTTTCAGCCCATGTAGGCTAGGCTTATGTTTCTTCTAGACTATGCTTCATTATGGTCTTTGTGTAGTATTATGGTAGCTATAGGTGTGTAATTATAGCTCGATTTCCATATTAGCATTTATTGATTAAATTAGCCGATTAGTGGTACTTTTCAGTAGAATTCAGGCCCATTTTCCCTTGTGTTAGTATATGATTATCCTTAGGGATTAGACTTAGCCCTTTTAGGTTGGTACTGAGAAGCCTTAGCCTAGGTTTGGGTAGGTGCTTTCCTTAGGTTAGGTTATCGGGATTTAGTAGTGGGCCCCACTGACCTTTTTTAATAAAATGCTTAGATTAGTGCCTCTTTTTGACTTTAAGGATCACTTAACTGCTTTTATAGGCTATTATTGGGGTTTAGGGGTTGACATAGGCATTATTTTTTGCTTATTTAGCTCATTTACCTCAGGTAGCATAGTATTTGACCTTAAACTGCGCCTTCGGCTTCAATAATTTGAATCTTCTTTTCCTCAAAGAATTTGACCACTTAAAATTGGATTATATCAACTAAAAAGATTCGTGATAGTTTAAAACTTGGGATATTACTATTGATTTTATGTTTAGCAGTTCTGATTTGAGTCCGGCGATTTCTATATTACTATTATTTAGCAGTTCTAGTCCGTCATATGTTATATCGTCATCAGTAATGAGTATTGGTTTGAGTCTGGCATCTGTATAACGATTATTATTTTCTAGTTCTAGTTCAAGTCAGACATTTATTATTTTTCCTATTACTGATTTGGGTTGGGAAACTAGTAAATATCAATAGAAAGAAGGTTATGACTGGGAAAAGGAGCATCGGGTATGCATGGCCTAAATTATGGATTATTTTACGCTCGCTATTTCCATATCTTGTCTTTACTTTACTATTATCCTTTGTTTGAACTCACCGGGCTTATGGGGACTTGGTTGGGTTTATTCTTCTTTGTGTGTGCTTTCTGGGCTTTTAGGGGTTCAGTTAGGTTATAGTTAGACTTTATTTCCGTATTTGAGTACATATTTTACCTTTATACCAAATCCGCTTGGTATGTTATACTATTTCCATTTTTGCTCTTTTATTGCTGACTTTAGTTACCTTCTCACACGACATTTACGCTTTTACTGTAATTTAGCTTAGTCGACCTACGATTCCTACTGAGTACCCATTTTTTGGTAATCATACTGCACTTCTGCAAATTTTCCCTAATGGAAATCCAAGGACGAGTCACCGTCACTGACGTTATCCTCAGGCTGTGCTACTATTTGGAGTTAGGGTGAGCTTTTAGAGTCTGGAACTGATCCTCCTCCTTTTGCTGTTTTTGAATAGTCTTTTTGTACATTCTAGGACTATATTATATATTTGGCACTGTCTAGTACTCTATGTTGGTTTAGTGGCTCTTGTACCGACCTTACCAGGTCTTGGAGGGAAACTCTTTTGTTGTTTTTTCTTCCTCCCTCTTATGTACAAATATATATATATATATATATATATAAACATGTTGTACATAAGAGGAATAAAAAACAACATGTTGTGTATATATATATATATATGTATATCATCGCTTTTCATTGCTTAGTATCTCAGTTAAGTGACTGTTTCTTTTATTTTTCTTATTTTTCGATGGTTAACCCGTTACTCACAATTCTGGGCTATGGTTTGGCTTTGGCTTAACTACTGGTGGATTAAAGTAGGTGCCATTATGACTTGAGAAATTAGGTCGTGACATACTCCCTAACACTTAACCAAAATTTCCTTTAGATTCTTTAAGTTACGACACCACATTCCCTTATCATGATTAATTTTCATAACAATGTTAAAGTAGGAAAATCACATATTCAAGACATGCACAACATCGATTTCATCTTTCTTAGGTATTTAAGTTGAGTTTTTAGATTACGAGCTTACACGATTTTTCTGTCGTTACCCACATTCACATATTTTGTATTGTAATTTATCATGAAAGTCATATAACATAAAAACACCCATCAAAAGATCCATACCTTAACACATCAATACATAATTAGATATATTTAAGTAAATTCCATGTTTTTATCCATTCAAACGCCATGCCCGAAGGCCTAATCATGATGCTTCTATCAATTCTATATTATGTGAATATTTACTAACAACTATCCACTACTCATAAAGCCATAACCTACCTCAACGTCAAACTGTTGACTACGGAGTGCGTGCAACATTGTTCCTTGCTTCCTGTCTAGCAATTTTGGTGTAGAATTAATGAGGATAGAGATAGATCCGTGTTCTTTGATATCCATGGTTTCCTATTATAGCATTTTATCTTACAGGGGGAATTATTAGGAGAGAACAATTCTTTTTAGGACAAGTGTTGAACAAAAAGGGTTTAAATGATTATTAAGCAAATCAATAGCTAATCCCGACTTAAATTCAACTTGATGTGAATTTTCAAATTCGGGTACTTTATAACCGATAGTTTTAATAACGACGAAATGGGTCTTTACAATCATAGATGTTTGTTGTGAAAGTAATATATTTTAAAGTAAAGAAGCCGCCGAGTGCTTTCTATATGGATTATATATGTAGTATCTATATGTATGAGCCCTTGATGATGCTCATTTATTACAATATATTTTTTTGGCCTTGATGATGCTTGATTAGTATGATATAGCTACGAGCCTTTGATGATGCTCTTAAGAAAAAGAGGTATTGTTATGCTATTCTTTTGATCCTTGTTTATGCTTAATTATTATAATATACTTTTAAGTCCTTGACAATGCTCGATAAGTATGATATAGCTATGAGCCTTTAACAATACTTGTAAGTCCAAGAGATTATTTTTGTTATAAGTATATATACTACGTAAGTATATGAGACCACCAGAGTTCTTCAGATTTCACGTTGTACACCCGTTTTGGCATTTGGGTTTTAGATTGGATTCTAGGACTTGTTACTATTGTTGATGCCTTCACATGTTATTCATTCCCTACATACTAGTACATTTCTTTCATATTGACATCTCTATTTCTAGGGGTGATGCATTCATGCTAAAAAAGGTTTAGATATACATCCTTAGTGGGTGAATTGTTAAGTTATGCATTTGGTTGGTAAGCTCCACTCCATTTGAAGCTTTTGACCCTGAGACTTTGGCATTATATATTTATATAAATGCAGTTGATGGGTAGGTCAGTTCCTTGTCCCTGCCATTTGATATATGTTATATTTCTAAAGGCTTGTAGATCTATGTTATACTTTAGTATATTTCTTATGGCATTGTCGGCCTTACTCTAAGTTGTTACAAATTATGGACTTGTCAGATTTGTATGTGTACCCCCGCATTGGGCTATACATTCATGTAACTTGTTATGTATTATGGCATTATTGTCCCTATTCAGGTTACCTTATTTTATAGTTATGGAATACATAGTGAACTTGTCGGCCTAGTTAGTCAAGATTTTTATATTGCAAAGGTTTTTCTATCTAGTGCGCTCTGTCAATTAATGAACCAAGTGCCAATTGTGTCTCCTTAGATTTGCAGCATGCCAAACTTTGAATTATAGCATGTTGTCTCTTGCTTCTAAATATTCTCGCACTAGTGAAAGCGGTCGCTAAGTAATAAAGTGATTGCAAGAAATCAAAATGTTGAATCCCACATGAACTTATCTTTGACAAACTCTAGAATTAACGTATTATATTTATATAAACAAGTATTATCTAACTCAAGAGTGTTTGTTTGTTTGTTTATTCTACTTAAACAAGAAATTAGAGTAAAATGTGTAGTAGCTATTCACATAGAAGTTAAGACCTAGGGCTACGACTCCAGCATAATTTTATCGTGTCTTTTTTTAAGATAAAGGACCCATAGGGTCAGATTTTATTAGAAAAAAACCAAAGTATGTACAAATATGGGCTAGCACAAATTGCTAAAGCCCAATCCAGAATAAAACAAAAATGACAACAAAATAAATAAAAACCTAAACATGAATTAGGAAAGTGAAAGATGGAAAGACGAGTCTGGAAACTTCGAGCCTCTAGAAATGAATCTTGCCTTCAATTCTCGGATGTGGAAATCTATTAGACAAAAAAACCTCTAAGTAGGTGAGGAGGAAGAATCTATGAAGTGGGCCTGGATAGATTAGCTTCTTCTTTAAAGGAGTCAGGTATGATCTACAATTTAGACAAAAAAATTAACAACTCTAAAATCTATCCATAAACGAATTGAATCCCAAATTGGGGATTAATACCACCATTAAAGTCTAGATCTTTGAGCTGATAACTAATATGTAATTGTTCTAAATTAAAATGATGTGACAATGAATCAATCGAAGCTTGAGATCTACACCACACTGAAATTTGAGCTTGAACCAAAATGACAACAAACGAAAGCTCCATCTTCAAAGGATCTAGGTGTTTCTAAAAAAATCAGAACTATTTTTCAATTCAAATCTATATCCTTCAATGGGTTGAATCCCAATAGGATTAATACCACCATTTAAAGTTTATATTTTTGAACTGGTATGTAATTTGTTGCTGTTTTGAATGATTACAACTTATGTAAGATTCATTCAAAGCTTGAATCAGGTGAAAACACTATTTGATACCTTTGAGTCTTGGTTTAGTACCATATGTACACATTTATGCTCTCACTAGGTGCGTAGTATTGTCAACCAAATAAAATTACTTTAGACTTAAAAGTGAACTCACAACATTGTATATCACTTATTTACCTCATTGTGGACTCTTTAGTATAATTTGTAGTAAGGAACTGTAATTTGTGTCTCTAGCTAGGCTTATCTATTGGACTTGTCTGTTTAATCCATAAATTTGGTATTATGCATTTGTATAGATTGATGATTTTCTTGCCTACATTTGGAACTTCTATAAAAGATTTAATCTCATAGGAATCTACAAAAAGAAGAACCAAGTTCGCAAAAATAATCAGCTAGAGTATTTCCCTCCCTTAAGGAGTGTTGTACTCTCACTGATATGACATTTTTGAGTCTATTAATTGAATGACCTCCATAGTCACACTCCATGGGTTTCTGAAACTTCATTAATGATACTAAACATAGCTAGTGAATAAAATTCAATGATGATATTAGTGAAGTGATAGTCTTAGCAAAATTCAAGCCCTTCTATGATAGCTATTGCTTCAGCCACCAAGTTTGATGTGTCAATAATCTTCACACCCTTAGTACCCACCAAGTTAAGCTCATGATTTATGAAACAAAAAACTCTAGAACTGGGTGCTATATTCCCATTAGAAAACCCATCAGTATTACATGTCAATCAACATAAAGCTTGGGGAACCCAACAAACCATATTGAATTGAAAAACTAGCCTATAGTTATCAAGCAGAGTTACCATTTGAGGCCAAGTATTCGGTATTGCTGCTTATTCAAACTTTGACCTAATAAACTTGTGGATAGTAAAGTTGATTTCCCACAAAACCTTACCCCTGGTGTATATCCCTCCACGTAAAACTGTATTTCACCTCTTCCATAAAAACCAAAGAATAATGTTAGGAATGACCTAAAACACCACTTTAATCCTCGAATTACCTTATGCATCCAAGCAATTCTTAATAGCCTATCTAACTTGAACCCAAGGTCTTATGATACCAGAAGTGGTAGAGTAGTAACCCACATATCAACAGCTAGCTCTCCTGTTAAAAACAAATGTTCTATTGTCTCCCTAATAGGAACAGTACAACAATTACACAATTATGAAATATTAGAGCTCTAGGTAGGCACAAGAGCTGCAACTATAACTTTATAAGTCCAGATCCTCCATCCAAAGAAAGAAACCTTTAAAGGTAAACCTTTGACCCATATCTTCTTATACAATTCATATGATTCAACCCTATTTCTGAGAAGTTCCCAAGTTGACTTTACTGTAAAATTCCCAAACTGGATTTAATCCACCATGGCTTATCCTCCTGACCAGATAACCTAATATGGCCTATATTTTGTTTAAAATGGTCAACAACATTATTACCTAAGTAGTCTTGCATTATATCATAATCCCAACCTTTTTCTTTTAGAAAAACATCTATGTTAGTCAAGGAATGACAACTGTGAAATCCTTATTGCTAGAGATATAAAGGACTTAGGTTGGTCCAATTATCAAACCAAATAGTAGAAGTTCCTCCCTCTGGTTCCCACTAGAAATTCTATTCTATAGCTTTTCTATTCTCTAGCATATGTTTCCATACCCGTGACCTACTTTTCCACTGAACAAATGTTGGAATTTGTTTCTTGCAATGCTTATTCCACATGAAATTTGACCATAAAGAACCTTAGATTTTGAACTTCCACCAAATCTTGGCAAACATAAAATGAGAAATTTCAAACATAGATCTGAAATCCAAACCACCTTCCTATTTTGGTAAGCAAACCTTATCCCAAGCAACCCAATATTTGCTCCTACCTGTTATTTTAAACACACTTAGGAGGAACAACGACAGATAAAACATAAAGTGGAATACTTTGTAATACACTAGAAATTAGAACCTCCCTGCCTCAAAAATATGACATGTTCCCTTTCCATGTTTAGAGCTTATCATTTACCCTCCTGATAAGATCCGCATAATGTTCTTTCCTTTTCCTGGTATGAGTGATTGAACAACCTAGGTACTTCAAAGAAACATGGCATCTAAAAATAGATGTACAATCCTCCACCAGTTGTCTCAATGCTGCAGATACATTTTGATGGAGATAAAAGGAACTTTTCTCCTTATTAATCTTCTGGCCTGATTGAGTTTCATAGTCCTGCAAAGTTGACACAATCTGCTTCAAAGAATATTTGCCAACTGAAGTAAATATAATATTATCATATGCATAGTCAAGGTGATTTAGATTTACAATTCACTCTGGTAGACCATACTATACAAATTGCAAATCTTCATATAAAGCATTCAAGAATCTGGATAACACCTCTGCTCATAAAATAAGCAAAGTAGGAGAAAGAGGATCTCCTTACTTCATTCCCCTATTTGAATGAAAGATACCTTGTAATTGTCCATTAACAAGAACTAAGTACCAATTGTTAGAAATTAATCTCCATATCAAATCAACAAAGCCATTTGAGAAACCTATCTTTCATAGAACTTTCATCAGAAAAAATCAAGACACTCTATCATAAGTTTTAGCCATATCAAGCTTGATAACCACATTAGCAGGTTTACCCCTCTTCATAATATCAATAACAATCTCTTGAGTCAATAATACATTTTCAATGATATTTCTACCTTTTACAAAACCCAATTGGTTAGTTGAAATTAGATTGGGAAGAAGAGTCTCAAGTCTGTTATGCACAATTCTAGAAATGCTCTTAGTAATGAAGTTACTCAAACTAATAGGTCCTTAATCAGAGAAATATTGAATGCTCTCTTTGTTTGAAGAGAGAACCTAAAAGATTGAATGCTCTCTTTCTTTGAAGAGAGAACCAGATTAGTATGAGTGATAAACTTTGGTAAAGAATTACCTTGAAAGAAGTCTTGCACCATTCTTAAGATATCATTCCCAACAATAGCCCAAAAGCACTGATAGAATAAACCTGTCAAACCATCAGGTCCATTATCACTGTCCCTAGTTAATATAATTATAACTTTCTTAACCTCTTCAAATTCTAGTACTCCTCAAAAATTTGAGTTCTCATATCCACTAATGATGGTTGGAATGTGTCTCTATAATCAATAATCAGTAACATCTCTCTCCTACTTGAATTGCTTGTGATAAAAATATATGGCTTTAGTAGTAATATCTCTTTCTTCATCTAATCAGATACTCTGACTATTTTAAATTCTCTTTAACTGTAATCTTTTTCTTCTTCCTTTCAATATACTATGAAAAAATCTTGTATTTGTATCTCTATTTTCAAACCAATCATAACCTACCTTTTGTTTCCATAAACATTCTTCAAACTACCGATACCTTTTAAATGCAGCTTGGCCTCTTTGCAATATTACTCTATTCATAGCAATGGGAATTCCTTCAAACAACTTTTCTTTAATTCTACTATATCCCCTCCACTGATCAGTTTCTTAAATATACTACCATAAATTTCCTTACTCCAGTTTATCAATGTTGTCTTGACCCTCTTGATATTCTCGTTGAAAGCTTTGAAAGGATTTTCAGCATCAGTAATAACCCAGTTCTAGACAAAAATATTCTTAAAAGATTTATCTTCAATCTAGAATTGGAGAAACCTAAAAAGTTTCCTATGTATGGTACTATTTTCTTCATAAGTTAGAAATATAGGAGCATGATCAAAACCATTTCTCTGTAGATGTTCCACCTCAACGTGATCTCCTGATTAATGAAAATTCTTTCTAGTCTCTCAAAGATTAAGTCATTGTCAGCTCTCCCATTCTACCATGTTAAAGGGCATCCTTTGTACTAAACCTATGTTAATTCTCAATCTGAAATACAATATTAAAAATCTTTATGATTGGCATCTATTATTGTAAGACCCCCTATCTTGTCTTCTGCATTAATCACTATATTAAACTCCTCTCCAGTTAACTAAGAACTATTGATGTCTTCTGCCAACTGATAAATATCTTTACACACTGACAATCTTTGATCTGTACTACAGTTAGCTTAAAAAACTATAACAAAGAAATTATGGGAAAGAATTTGATGCTTCAAATGTACAGTCAGTTACTACTTTATATCCCTAATGATTGTGATGTCAAAATCATGGTTTGTGAAAACCCAGATTTTTCCATTACAATTAGAAGTAGAAAATGGCATCCTCAACATTATTCTATATTTATTTATATGTATACTATCTTGGAAAGGTTCAAGTAGAGCAATAAAGGTGAAATTATGAAATATGTGCATCATTTGAACTTTATAAAAAGCTTGTTGTGACCTCAGTGACCTTATATTCCTAATAACTGACTTCATCATTTATTATACATTGCTTTATTCGTCTTTAGTTGAATGTTGATTGTATGAACTAGCACCATCCCCTTTTTTCTTACCCTTTCATGCAGTCTTTATTACCCTTGGAGATAGGTTTGTCTCTTTAGAGATGTGAGACAACACATCTTTGTCTTCTTCTGTCTCCATTTTGGCTATATGTTCAAACCCCTCTATGTCCAAAACTTCTTCCTCCTCAACATTTTATTTGGATATTCTTTCTGTCATATCTCCATTTGGGACTCATCTTATTGAACAATAGTTGGTATTTCTAACACCAACATTTTATCCTCTAAATTATTTACCTGCTCCATCTTTATTTCTTCATTATTACAAGCCTTGATGGTAACATCAAAATTTATCTTACCAATTTGAGGCATCTATTTATCTTCTGCCAATTTTTTCAAAGCTCCATTCTCAACTGCTTGATATACCTTGTTATTATCACCTTCTTTAGCATCTTCAATATTAAACTCACTTTTATGCTGATCTTGCTTAGGTTCACCTTATCAAATTTGTACTATTACTCACCAATACAGGTTTGTTGCTTAAATTTGGAAATGGAAGATAATTTTCCCCTTGTATTATCTAACTAAAAGATTTTGAAACCCACTTCTTAGCTAACATCTTCTTTTCTTCCTCCCCTTTATTATCATGTGATGTATTATCCTAATCCAGTAGACAATTATTGATGTTTGTATTATTTGACTTTCTTGTGTTGCTATCTTCCATTTGTGTGTTCTCTTCTTGGGATATGGCATCAAATTTGTTTTCCACTATGGTGGGTAACTAGCAGCTGAATATGCCGTTGTTTGGATTTCTATCTCTAACCAGATTTTATTTTCCTGGATCCCCTACAACTCTACCACTATAGAGAATTTTATCTTTTCATTTCTGCAATCTATGAACTTGAGGAACCTAAGGATCCCACATCTTTTGCTTTTTTTCATTAATCTTTTGATCATTATTCTCTTCCTTACTCTTTGTTTGATTAAGAACTATAGAATCATCCTTGTTATATCCTTGCATATTGCATTCACAGTAGTACTTAGGAACATAATCATATTTAATTGCAATGACATTAGTCCACACTTCTGCAGTAGCTTTGTTTTCAATATCCAATTGCACAGCTTTAGGAAAAACTCCTTTTTTAGATCAACCAACACCTTCACACGTGCATTGGACTAGTCTTGTTAATAGTGGTTTGATCTAGTTGAATTGATTTTCCCACTACTGATGCTAGGGAAAATAAGTACTCTTTGACAAAGAAGGTGGGCAAAAGGTCTGGAAAATATATCCATGCCATGGCCATTGATTTTTCTTCATTTACCTTGAATCTAGAATCATAGATTAGAGTGTGCATTAGTTACAAGTACTCATCTTTTCATGTGATATAGAAAGCCCTCTTTTGAAATAAGGTTAATAAAATCCTCCTGGTTGGTCAGACGAATAAGGATATCCTTGCTATGAAAAATCTAATCTGACATCAACCTTTCACACCATATTGTTGAGGTATTATCTTCCTCAATTCCTCAAGATCATACCAATCATATGTAAATTTTTGAATTACCATAAACTTTCACTCTTCTATTTGATTTATTCTGCCCACTTCTACCTTTGTCCATTTGATATGTGGTATACCTCCTAG
Source organism: Capsicum rhomboideum (assembly GCA_031232105.1). Taxonomy (NCBI): domain Eukaryota; kingdom Viridiplantae; phylum Streptophyta; class Magnoliopsida; order Solanales; family Solanaceae; genus Capsicum; species Capsicum rhomboideum. The sequence continues at coordinate 29,195,311 of CP124710.1, read as the reverse complement.
TGTAGTGATTTGTTTTTTAAGGGATTCATTCGCTCATGATTTGTCTCATTGATAGTATTTGCAGAAGATTTCTCCATAGGCAAACTAGGGTTTATATTTTTATATTTGGTGCTTGCAGATGAAGATAAGGGAGGGAAATTAGAGATTGATTGCTGTAAGCTAGCCACTGAAGGTGACTGACCGCCTGTTGGTAGACGCATATATTAGGGTTATGCATTTATTTTAGGAGAGAGAAGAGAGAGAAATGCCTTCAAGATAGTAACATAATTCCATCATATCATTATATAGTTGATAAGCTTATTTAAGAGATTTACCATTTTGCTAACTCGCAGGGTTAATTTTATGGTCATGGACCGTCGATCCTCGATTGTCTACAAAGATTATCCTCATACCTATATTATTAAGTGATGATAATCATAACTAATCCTAACGCATTTATATATATTCCCATATTGGATCCATGTACGACAATCTAGGTTTAATTTTCATCCTAGTCACAAATCCCTCTACAGACAATCCTACTCCCCTTAACCTATATCTAGCTTTGACTTTCCTATTATCTCAATTTCCATTAGTGATTATCCATCTATCCTATTGGTGGTCAATCAATAGAATAGTAAGCATGCTGATTAACCTCACCTTTGCATTCACGTTGTGAGTCCCCTTAGTTCACCTTGGTTAGCTTTGTGCAAGTTATAAAACTTCAGAGGGGTGAAATCTAACCCTTTCCCCTTTCAGTCTCAAATCTTTAGAGTAAATTCCTAAAGTACCAAGATCCATTAGATTATTATCCTAGGCTTGCATCTTGCTTTGCAAATAGATATCTTAGTGCTGCATAATCAGTATTAATCACTACTATAGCCCTAACTAAATAAGACCATAATTTATTAATGCAAAGACGACTACAAGTAACTACTTCTCCATCACCGTATAGTTAATCTGAGCTTCATCTAATTCTTTCTAGCATAGTATTCTGATCTTCATCTAATTCTTTGATAGCATAGTATACTATGAGAAAAATTTTCTCCTTCAAGCGACCTAAAACTGCACCTATTGCTGAGACACTGCATTACACATCAACTCAAATGGCAATGACCAATCCAGTGCAACCATTAATGGTGCATACACCAATCTTTGCTTCAACTCCTCAAATGCCACCAAATAACCAACATCAAAATTGAACTTAATATTTTATTCCAGTAACATACATTGGGTTCTTGATAACTTTAGAAGTCCTTGATGAATCTGCAGTAGAAATTTTCATATTCCAAAAAGCTTCAAATTACACCAATCAATATTAAGATGGAATCTTCTTAATTACATCGATTTTAGCATTGTCCACCTCTAAGCCTAGGTTGGACACTTTGTGCCCCAATTCAATACCTTCTTTTATATGAAAGTTTAACATTTCCCAATTGAACACTAAATTGATCTCTACATAACGTGCCAACCATTTTTCTATGTTCTGTAGATATACCTCCAATGAGCTTCCAAAGATGGAGAAATCATCGATGAATACTTCTACAAAATCTTCTATAACTCAACAAATATTGCTAGCATACACCTTGGAATGTAGCAGGTGTGAGCACAACCCAAAAGATATGTATTTGAAGGCATATTTACAAGTGAAAGGTGGTCTTCTCCTGATTTTATAGAGTAATTACATGTTTTATTATAGCATGAGTACCTATCCAGAAAGTAGTAGTACTCATGTTGATCTAATCTATTGAATAACTGATCAATAAACAAGATGAGTAGTGATCTTTTATCGTGGCCATATTCAACATTCTATAATCCATAAACATTAATAAGCTTGTAATAGTTCTTATAAGAAATAAGCTCATCTTTGTCATTAGTAATATATTCATCCCTACTTTCTTGGGGATACATTGGACGGGGCTCACCTCCTAACTCTGTGAATAGGATATGCAATACCAGCATCTAACGACTTTATCACTTCATTTTTACTACCTTTTTAATGGTTGGTCGAACCTTGAGTTGATGCTCAACACTTGGTTTATGCTCATTTTCCATCAAGATTATGTGCATACAAGGATCTAAACTAATTTCATGCTTGTTAGATATCTGCTATCCAATAATTTTCTTCTTATTCCATAGCACCTTAAGTGTTATTTCGACTTCTTTATCTAATAGCTCTACTGCAAGAATGACTAACAAGGTTTTCTCTTAAATAATACATATTTAACATGGGAAAACAACTGGTTCAAATCCAATTTTGGGGGTTGTTCAGGGATTGGCTTGGGTAGTGGCCCAAGCGGTTTGTAAAGCAGTTTGAACTCCCCGTTCCTAATATTAATAACTACAAGATATAAATTCTAAATCATTTCTTGCACATTTGCATCTCTAAAAATATCCTCACCCATAAGAGCTCTTTTAAGTGGGTCTCTTTCTAAAATTAGTGACAACTTAGCATCAATATGAACCTATATAATCGCTCATATCTCCTTGCTCATGGTTTGAAGCTTTAATGCTCTATAAACATCAAACAATGTTGTCTTATCATGAGCTCACATCGTCAACTGGACCGATGCTAAATCAATAAGTGCTTTACCTGTTGCCAAGAATGGACGCCCTAAAATAAATAAGACTTCTAGATCTAGTTCAAAATAAAGGATTATAAAATACACCAAATATTAAAGAGCAAACTTCCATTAATATGTCTTCCACAATCCCATCTAATTTAGCTAAAGATTTTTCAGCCAACTTATCACGTTCCAAGTCTACACCCTGAATGTAACATGGTACTTAGAGTCATAAGTGATCCCCCGCTAACCTATGGCATGGCATAACACTAAACATTTTGAATATCAATATGACTGAGTGGAAGCTAAACTGAATTTAAATATAAGGTTTGAAATAATCTGAACAATCTCTGATAATAACTAAGTTTGAAAAGTAATACCGAACTAAATAAGCTGAAATATCAAAATCTATGCCTAAAAGCCTCTACTAGTGTCGAGTTGTTGGGACAAGTCCCCAGCTAACTCAAAATACAGAAAATAAACTAAATGATCACTCCTCCTTAGATGATGAGGATTCACCAGCGATAGCCATTGACGTGGTACTGGAATGTACTAGTTGTGATGTTGAGACAGAGTGCCTAAACCTATACCATAAAATGATATAGTGTAAAGAAGGTATGCAATCAGTACTTTGAATGAACTGAGCATGTGATATATGCAAACTATAAATAAGTTGGATATACTGAAAAATATTGATATGTTGTACTGAACCCAAATGGAGAACAAAACTAGATATAACATGTTGATCTATAGTGCAATGACCCAAATATTTATACTGAAATACTAAGGTAAAATCTGATATCATTAACAATGCATAAAATATTTAAAAGTATGGGTCATGTACCAATGTACTGAGTCTGAGTTTGTGGGAGAGCCTAGAAACCAACATAAGCCACGTGAGCTAATGTAGAGTCCAATGTATACATCCCATCAAGAGGACCTAATATACCTTGCTAGGGTATAAAGGCATGACTGATGTGATCACTAAAATGATGTCCAACTGAGGGGATAAATAAACCTATGGTGGCACGTAGTTATAGGACTTTAGGTGGACTGGGACCCTAGTCCAACTTGGTGCTAAGTGCTATTCCCAAACTGATAATATACTAATGGCACATATAAAACCAGTGTTCTAAAAATTGGGTCAGAACCTATTTGATTTGAATGATTTTTGAAAGTTTGTATACTAAAAACTGATCATGCTTGTTCATACTAAAACTCTAATAGTCTGAAAGGTGCTTTGAAAACATAACTGCTACATATGAAATTTACTTGAAATCATGCTAGTAATCAATTTATATGGGATGAGATCACACTGGATGTAAATCATGGAAAACATGTCATAATAATATAGGATTCATGAGAAGACTAAAGTTTAAGGGAAATCAGTACTGAGAATGAACCCTAAATTATCATTCATGGAGAAACTGGAACTTACTGAGTTATTTTAGGACTCAGTGGATGAAAGGATACCTATTTTTGAAATCCCATATACCTGAAATCTGAGATTTCGTACTGAGAACTTGAATCTTTAAAGTTTTGGGGAAGGAACCCTAAGCCTGCCTTGAGAGAGTTTAATTGCCTTCTGATTTTTATATCTAAGTGTTTCTGATGCTAATAAGGAAAACTAGTGGACTAATACTATTTATTTCAACTTAAAGTAATTCTAAACGATGTAGTTTAGGATTTAGATTTAAGAAAGATTCAAAAATACCCCTAATTAAAGTGACTGAAATTTATGGGTTCAGTCATCATGGGTCTATGGTATGAATCGTACCTTGAATACATGAGTCGTCCCTTTGACTCATGGCTCTTGGACTGGATTGCTATCTTGTGGTATAATTCCATTTTCACAACTTGTGAGGCCTACCTACGAGTCATGGCAAGGACTCATGGTTCCCTAGAAAAAATGTTATCTCTTGGGTTCCTCATCAGTACAAGCTGCTTGTGACTCATACTCTGGTCCTATGACTCATACCCTCAAGTCGTGGAAACTAGGTGAAATTTCTATCTTTTCTAGACTTTTTATTTTACTACTGGAAAACCATGACTCGTGGTCTGATTCGTTAGTATTGGGGACTTGGGCTGGTTAATGGAACTGCCTATGAATATTCATCCCTTAACTCGTGGTCTCACTCCATGACTCATGGAGTAAGTTGTTCTATGACTGAAAGTTGAATTTTTCTATTGTTTTCTATTCTAAGTCTGAGATAGTACCTTGAAGACTTTTGGGGTGTTACAATATCTCCCCTTGGGAACATTTATCCTTGAATGAAGACTAAAAAAGTTGAGATGTTAAGGAAAGAGATGTAATCCCACAAACTATGTCCTAAAAGCTGAAGTACTGACATGGTAACGAATTTCTGACTGAAATATAAGATGAGCTGAATTTGAGAGATATGTATGCATACTAAGAGCATAAGAACAACTGGTGGGACATGAAACTGGTAAGAATACAAAAGAGGAATATATTACCTCAAGTTGGTACTGAACTGGAAGGAAAAAGGTGAGGGTTTTCGGTCATCATATCTGTTTCTGCTTCCCTAGTAGCTCCCTCGACTATCTGGTTCCTCCAGAGGACTTTAACCGAAGAAACTTCCTTATTTCTCTACTTACAAACCTAATGATCAAGAATCTCAACAGGGACCTCTTGGTAAGAGAGACTATCTTTAATGCCCATACTCTTTATTGATACAACTAAAGCTAGATCACCAATGCAATTTTTCAACAGAGACACATGAACTACTGGGTGCATGGATACTAACTCTACGGGCAACTCTAAGTCATAGGCCACATTACCAAAGCACCTCAGAATCTTGTAAGGACTAACAAATCAGGAACTGAGCTTCCGTTTCTTTCCAAATCCCATCACCCTTTCATGGTTGAAACTTTCAAAAAGGCCCAATCATTAACTGCAAATTCAAGCTCTCTTCCCCTCACATCTGCGTACGATTTCTGATGATTCTGAGCTATTTTCAACCTTTCTCTAATTATTTAAACTTTCTCCATCTCTCAATGAACTAAATTAGGCTCTATCAAATTAGCTTTAATAACCTCAAACCATCCAATAGGAGATCTATATCTCCTACCACAAAGTGCCTCAAATAGAGCCATTTGAATACTGGAGTGAAAGTTGTTATTGTAAGCAAATTCAATGCGAGGTAAATGATCATCCCAATTACCTTTAAAGTTGATCACACAAGCTCCTAACATATCCTCTAAGATTTGAATGGTCCACTCTACCTGACCATCTATCTGTGGGTGAAAAGTTATGTTGAGATTAACTTGGGTATTGAGACCCTTTTAGAATGATTTCTAAAACTGCGATGCGAATTGAATATCCCTTATCTGATATGATAGGCAAGGGAATTCCATGCAACCTGAAAAACTCTCGAATGTAAAGTGTAGAATAGTCCTCGGCTAAATCTATAGTCTTAACTAGGAGGAAATATGTTGACTTAGTCATTCGGTCTACCGTAACCCATATCGAATCATGCTATCGACATGTATGAGGTAAACCTTTGATGAAGTATATATTTATATCTTCCCACTTCCAAGAAGGAATGCAAATATCCTGAGTCATACCTCTCGGTCTCTACTTTTTCAACCTTAAACTACTAGCAATTCAAACACTTAACTACAAATTTTGTTATATCCCTCTTCATGGCATTCTACAAATAGACTTCCTATATATCACAACACATCTTAGTGGCACATGGGTGAATAAAAAATCAAGAATTTTGATCTTATTCCAGCATTTGATGCCTCAAATCTTCAACATCTAGAAAAAATAAGTGGCCCTGATAGCAAAACACACTATCTCCCCTTTTGGAGAAAACCTCTATTTTTTTATTGTGGACTGTTTCATCCAACTTAAGAAGAATAGGGTCAATATACTATTTTATCTTCACCTCCATAACTAGCAAAAATTCTGAGCTATGACTCCACCGTTGGCTGAATCAACAAGGTGAACTACCAACCAAGCAAGTCTATGAACATCATGAGCCTGATTGCATATTCTTTAAGGCAACTGAAGCCTTATGAGAAAAACTACCCCACACACAAGTTAGAATCGGTGGTTGTGGTCTTTGCTTTGAAAATTTGGAGAAACTCTTTTTTTTATCCTCCATATGAGCAACACTACTCATAGAAAGTTTGCTAAGAGCATCGGCCACTACATTGGCTTTACCCAAATGGTACAAAACATTTATGTCATAATCCTTTGATATTTTTATCATATCCTCTAACAAAGATTCAGATCCTTCTGGACATAGGAGAAGCAATGGATGAAATTTTTTTGACAAACCTCCTGTAGTAATTGGCTAAGCCCAAGAAACTCCTAATATCTGATGGAGCGATAGGTCTAGGCCAGTTCCTAATTGCTTCGGTCGTTTGAGGATCAACCTAAATGCCCTCAATAGAAATTATGACCAAGGAATGCCACTGATTTCAACCAGAATTCACACTTGTTGAACTTAGTAAATAATTGACGATCCTTTAGGGTCTACAAAATAAATTCTCAAATAGTCTGCATATTCGTCTTTATTCCAAGAATAAATGAGGATTTCATTTATGAAGACAATGACAAACATGTCAAAATACTATTTAAACACCCTATTAATCAAATCCATAAAAGCTGCAGGAGCATTTGTTCGTCCAAAAGAGATAAGAACAAACTCATAGTAACCATATTGAGTTTTGAAGGCTGTTTTTAGAATGTCACATTCTCTGTTTCGAAGCAGGTGATAGTCGAATATGAGGTATATCTTTAAGAAACAACTAGCATCCTGAAGTTGATAGAACAAGTCATCAATCCTAGGAATGGGATACTTGTTCTTGACTGTGACTTTGTTCAACTGACTATAATTGATGCGCATCCTGAGTGAACCATTTTTCTTATTCATGAAGAGAAATGAAGCACCCCATGAAAAGATGTTGAATCTGATGAAACCTTTGTCTAAGAGGTTTTTGAATTGATCTTTCAATTTCTTAAGCTTAGTTGGAGCCATTTTGTAAGGAGGACTTAAGATAGGTTGTGTATTTGGAAGAATGTCTGTCCCAAAGATTATCTCCCACTTGGGAAGGACTGGGTAGATCTTCAAGAAATACTTTTGGATACTCAGTAACAATTGGAACTACCTAAAGTGTTGGGGTCTCAGACTTAAAATCCTTAACCCAAACTAAATGATAAATGCACCCGTTAGAGATCATCTTTTTGTCCTTATGGTAAGAGACAAAGTGACTATAGGCACTTAAGTACTACCCTTCCATTCTAGGACTACTTAATTAAGAAACTAAAAATGAATGACTCTAGTTCTACACTTGACTGAGGCAGAACAAGAGTTCAACCCCATCCATGCCAAGAATGACATCACAATTAGTCATATCTAACTCTGCTAGAGCATCTATGGTGATTTTTTGGGAAAACCAAGACTGGGAAATTTTTGTATACCCATTTGGCTATGACTAACTCACCAGTAGAAGTAAAAGCTCAGAAGGGTTTTGAAAAGGTTTTGGGACTGACACCAAAATTTACTAGAACATAAAGGGTCACAAAGGAAAGTGTGGCCCCAAGATCTAGCAATGCATACACATCAATATAAAAGACTAATAATGTACCTATAACTACGTCTGGATAGCTCTCTTGATCCTGATAGAAAGACAAAAAATAGAAGTTTTTCTAACATTGACGATTCCATGTACTAGTAGAAGCACCATGCTGAGTTGGGCAACCTGAAGGAGCTGCTGAAGAAGTAGAATGAGCCCTATTACACTTATCTCCATGTTTGGTGGAGTGGAAATTTCTCAACCTATGGCCAATCTAACAACATCCAAAATAACCCTCCTTTCAAATAAGGCACTCACCTGGATGGTTCTTACCATAATTAGGACATGCTAGAAAAGTGTAACTACCTTTAATAGTTCCCTGATACTTAGAGCCTGATGTTTTATTCTTTTCATTATAACAAGGTCTGGGTGATGGAGCACTAACTCAAGAAGGTATTGGAGCTAAAGATCTCTACTAAAACTAAGAGCAATTCCCACCACCCGACCTTTGTTGAGAGTAGTCAAAATTACCTATCCTTGCCCTCTTATTCTCTCTCTCCTTTAGCTTCTATTCCTTTATCGGTTGGGCATGAGTCATGAATCAAGATATATTCATTTCTCCAACAAGCATAGAGTTCCTGCACTCCTTGACCACTAACTCTGAAACACCAGAAATGAACTTGCTCATCCAAGCCCTTAACTCAACAACCATCTTTGGAGCATACATGGATAGTTGGGTAAACTTCAAAAAATACTCCTTTATGTACATGTTATCCTACTTCAGGTTGATGAACTCCTCAACCTTAACTTTTCTTAACTCATAGGGAAAGAACCTATCACGAAAAGTTATTTTGAACTCATCCCAATCAACTGGGGCTGCATCCTCACAAAAGCTATCTTTCTATTGCTTGAACCATAGTTGAGACACCCCTTTAAACTGATAGGATATCAACTGGTGTAATACCCATGATCCAAGTGATCTTTAGTACTTCATCTATAAAGTATTGTGGATGCTCATTCACACTCCATCCATAGAACTCTAAAGGATTCATCTAAGAGAAGTCTTAGACTCTAGTGGCTACATTCTCAATTGGTTTCACGGGTGAAAATGCTTGATGATTGACCTGATTAGTCATAGCTTGAGTAGCATCTAAAAAGCAACCTTGAATTCCACGTGGGTAACTTTTTCATTCAAGGTATCTGTAGGTGTTGGTGGGGCTGGCTTTCTTCTTCCATTGGCTCTTCTAGGAGGCATATTCTATAAATGTGTAGAGCATGAATTAGAAGGATATATAGAGTTATACTACATCGCACAATATAAGCATGAAAGAAGTGAAGTTTTCTTAAAACAATTTTAGCCTCCTTGTCATAAATGTGGAGCGATTCATACCCATGAAGGAGACTCTACTTAATGCGGCTTTCAAACACTCTAGGATACCTTAAACATAATTCTCTGATACCAACTTATTCACAACATGAGTCACGTAACATGGTGCTTAAAGCCACAAATGATCACAAGCCAACCCATGGCATGACATATTACTAAACATTTTGAATATTAATAAGACTAAGCGGAAGCTAAACTGAATTTAAATATCAGGTCTGAAATGATCTAAATAATCTTTGATAGTAACTAAGTTTGAAAAGTAATACCGAACTGAAATAAGCTAAACTATTAGACTCTTTGTCTAAAAGCCTTTACTAATGGCGATCTACTAGTGTAAGTCCCCAGCTAACTCTAAATACTGAAAATAAACTAAACAATCGCTCATCCTAGGATAATGAGGACTCACCATCCATAGTCACTGATGTGGTACTAGAACATATTAGCAATGATGGTAAGACTGTGCACCCAAACCTATATCATAAAATGATATGGCGTAAAATAAGATTGCGATCAGTACTTTGAATGTACTACGCATGTGCAAGAGATGCTAAAAATAATGATATGTTGTACTGAATACAAACTAAGTGCAAAACTGGAGAACATGCTAAACTTTAGTGCAAAGACCCAAACATTTATACTAAAATACTAAGATAAAACCTGATATCACTAACAATGTATAAAATATCTAGAAGTATAGGTCATGTACCAACAACTAAGATTGAGTATGTGCAAAATTCTACTAACTGATATAAATCACATAAGATAAAGTGAAGTCCAATATATGCGCCCTATTGAGAAGAACCAATATACTTTTTCAGGGTATAAAGGCATGACTGATGTTATCGCTAAATTGATCCCCAACCAGGGGACTAAATAAACCTATAGTGCCATGTAGTTCTGGGATTTTGGGTGGACTGGGACCCTAGTCCAACTCGGTGCTAAGTACTTCTCCTAAACTGATAATATACAGAAAGATTATATAAAATTGGTGTTTTAAAAATTAGGTCAGAACCTATTTGATCTACATGATTTTTAAAAGTTTTCATACTAAAAACTGATCATGCTTGTTCATACTAAAACTCTGACAGTATGAAACATGCTTTGAAAATATAACTGAGACATATGAAATTTACTTGAAATCATGCTAGAATTCAATTCATATGGGATGCTATCATACTAGATGTAAAATTATGGAAACCATGTCATAATAATATAGGAATCATGAAAAGAATGAAGTTTAAGGGAAACCATAACTGAGTATGAACCCTAAATTATCATTCATGGAGAAACTTGAACTTATGAGTTATTTTGGGATACAATGGATGAAAGGATACCCATTGTTAAAATTCCACATACCTAGCTTCTAAGATTTCATGCTGAGAACTTGAATCTTTGAATTTTTGAGAAACGAACCCTAAGCCTACCTTGGGAGAGTTTTATCACCTTCTAATTTTTCTCTGTAAGTGTTTCTGATGGTAATAGGGAAAAATTTGACTAATCCCACTTAAAGTAACCCCAAATGACGAAGTTTAGGATTTGGATTTAAGGGAAAGTCAAAAATTCCCCTGATTAAAGTAACTGAAATTTATAGGTTCAGTCATTAAGAGTCTATGGTATGAATCATAGCTTGAACACACAAGTAATACCTTTGACTCGTGGTTCCTGGACTGGATTGCGCTCTTGGGGCATAATTCTATTCACGACCCATGAGGTCTACCTATGAGTCGTTGTAAGGATTCTTGGCCCCTGAGAGAAAATGTTATCTCTTGGGTTCCCCATCCGTATGAGTCACTTAGAACAAGTTTAACCATGGCTCATACTAGCAAACCACGACTCATGGTCTAAGTCATAGGTACTGGGGACTTGGGCTGGTTGCTAGAATACCTACCAAGACTCATCCCTCAACTTGTGTTCTAACTATAAGACTCGCGGAGTGAGTCATTCTGTGGCAAAAAATTTGAATTTTTCTTTTGTTTTCTTTTCTAAGTATAAGATAGGACCTTGGGGACTTTGAGGTATTACACAACTACAATACAATAAAAATGGGTCGGGGATTGCCTAACCCTAATTTCTTAAATAGTGACAAGGGCACCAGATTAATGTTGGCTCCCAAGTCACATTGTGCTTTTGTTATCACTTTTTAACAAATGGAAATTTCAATAGTGTAACTCCCTGGGTATATTTATTAGCAACCTATTATGAATACGGGATGAGCGTTTCTTGGTTATAGCTACTTTGGCATATTCCAATAATCTCTATTAGTTGGTAACTATATCTTTTATACTTTTCATATTAGAGAATTCCTTGCAATATGTCAACAAGAGGTACGTTAATATTTACCTGTTTTAGTAGATTGAAGAACTTGAAAAATTTTGCCTCCTCTTTTTACTTCTTAATCCTTTGTGGTAAAGGATGATGTCTGCCAGTTACTAGTGTAGGCTGCTTCACAATCTTCTATGTTGGTACCTCAGTGATAATCTTCTCAACCATGTTCTTGACCTCTTTTTTTTCCATCATAACCTAGATTCTTACTTCTTGTCACTACAACATTGACCTACTTCTGATTAAATTTAACATCTCTAGGTAGAAATATCATGGGTGTCACACCCCGAGTTCCAACGAGGCGTGATTGGCACCCGAAGCCGATATGGCCCGAGAGAACCAATCTTTGCTCATGTACACTCATATGCATGTTACTCAATAAGTAGAACCATCACGTAGAGATATAAGATGTCAATTGCGGAAGTTATGAAAACATGCAATTTATACATATAAGGAACTTGGCCGTTAGGGCCACCAAGTCAAAACGGATATACATCTCTTACAATACATCTCTTCCATTAATTTTCCCACATATTTCTACAAAGCCTCTAATAGATACATAACCATGATTATGTAATATTTACATAACAACACAAAAACCCATATACACATGTGACTTGGAGAAGCCCCGAAGCAACTGGAGCTCACCAATACTTAGCAAAAGATCAGCACCCTACTGTGGAGGTCTACTAGTACCTGCGCCTACAGCAAGGTAAATTACCCAAAAGGGGTTAGTACAAAGAATGTACTGAGTATGTAAGGCAAATAGTAACTGTGCAAGATATAAGAACTTTCAGGAGTTCAAGTACAAGTGAATGATTAATGTAAAATAAGCCATGATTCTATGTACATTTGGAAACATGTATCTTGCTTTCTTTGCATTTGCATTCATTTGTAATTAACCATTATCACGTGATACCCGGGCCCCAACTGATCAGTGGGTTATAACATATTATTGGGATCGTTCCAGCCAGGCTTATGCCCCTTAGAGTGCCACCCATAAATGATATATCAATAGGATCGTTCTAGCCAGGCTTATGCCCCTTAGATTGCGATCCATGAATAATAATAGTGGGAGTGTTCCAGCCGGACTTATGTCCCTTAGATTGCACTCCCCAATTGAACAATTATGCATTACTTCTTTACTTTTGAGAAATCGATACATTGGTTACTATTGCATTAGAACATTTGGAACAATATTGGAATATTTTGAATAATATTGGAACATCTATGTAACACATGAATAATAAGTGATCAACATATGAGGAACATGTGAGTAACAAGATAACTACTTGAGTTGGACTACTTTTGGACATTTCGGAATAATACAAGGACATTGCCAATGTAATCAATATGAGCTGCAGAAGGATACAGACAGAGTAACCTTACATACCTCATATTCTCAATATAAATACTCAATCCTATACGTGAACACAATAGTCCCACTCCTTCCTTATGTTTCACTCTACAACACAAATACATAAAAAAATTTACATTAACCACCAACCACTTTACAAATGCATATGACGTCAATGAATTACATGTTTGCCTTTAAAATTGTCATTTCCCCCTTGACAATACCATTGATGAAATTATCATACTAATAATCCCACAATATTCCAAACATTGACCAAAATATCATAAACCATTGACATGTCACACCAAGTTCATACTTTCCACTCTTCATCACCACAACAACACAATTATTCCATCAAATCACCTTAATACACCTCATATCACATATCGGCCAAAATTCCATAACTTACACTTATATGAAAAATAACAAATTTAATAACATAATCACACCATACATGTTGGTATTTCATCCATACCATGCTCTTTCATCAAACCCACAAGTCGTATTTCAAGTAACAATCCCGTGGATAACACATCTTTTAGCAAAAACACAAAGTGCCATGTTCAACACTTCCAAGCATAACCAACATGATCTACTTACTCTCCCATGCATATAATATATTAATTCATAAGAATAATCACTTACCTAAGCTTGAAAAATGATTATCTTGATCCAAAAGTTGTCTTAGGGTTCTTTAAGAGTTGAGAGAAATTTTGGGAAATTTCTAGAAATGTGTTGTGTATTCCTTTGAATAAAAATCAGATTTTCCTTTCATTACGTCACCAATTCCGTACACTTTTTCCATAACAACAATTTCCAAAAATGACACATAAAGAGAAATCAACTTAGGGCATAACCATATCATACATGTTGATGTTCAAACCATCAATCTCACTTCTTTCAAGACCACAAGGCCACTTCCAAGTTCAAATCACCAAAATAACACAACTTGTGTCACATAAACAAAAGTGCCCCAATCAACCCTTTTAGACATAACCATAAAAATCCATACCATCTCTTATGCACATAATATATTAAACCACAAGAATAAATACTTAATAACAGTTACCAAGTGATGATCTTGGCAAAACAAGTGTGGTTGCCTTAAGCTTGAAAAGGGTTTCTTTTTGGCTCTTGGAAATGTCTAGAAATTTCAAGAAATGGCAAGGTGTCTTTATGATTAAAAATCTGAATTTTGAGCTATAAATATACCATCCTTAGCCAATATTAAGTCAAAGATGAGGTGTCCTTTTGGTCATTAATGCATGGATCAAGAATGGATCATTTTGTTCCTTTTTGGGCCATGTCTTCTTCTTATTTTGGGCCAATTTTTAAGCCCATTCCCAAGATGAATTAAGTCCAACAATTCAATGTAAAAATTCATCAAAGCTCTCATGTTTCAATATTTCCATGAATTTTACGGACATTACCTAGGTTAGGTTCGGAAATATACGGGGTGTTACATTCTTCCCCCCTTAGAAACATTCGACCTCAAATGTTAGTAACATTATTTATATTCAACAACTATAAGTCTAAGAGCATTATTCATGTCATCATATAGATATATACTCAAAGCTTATAAATACTTACTTGTCATTGTTCCGATCTTATAGCGTGAGCTTGTGCTTCCTTTTGGAACAGATGAGGGTACTTAGATTTCATCATTTCTTCCGCTTCCCATGTGACCTCTTCCATTTGCTGATTCCTCCAAAGTGCCTTTACAGAAGCGACATCTTTATTCCTCAACCTCTTCACTTGCCTATCCAGAATGGCAATAGGTATCTCCTCATAGGTAAGATCCTCTGTAACTTGTACATCATCAATAGGAGTAAAATGAGATGGATCTCCTATGCATTTTCGAAGCATCGAGACATGGAACACCGGATGAACTGTGGAGAGTTCTTGGGGTATCACCAACTCATACACAACTTTCCCAAATCTTCTAACAATTTCATATGGGCCTATATACCGTGGACTCAATTTTCCTTTCTTTCCGAATCGTATTACCCCTTTCATTGGTGACACCTTTAAAAATACCCAATCACCTATAGAGAATTCAAGCCCTCTTCTTCTAACATCAGCATAGGACTTGTGTCGACTTTGGTCCATTTGCAATCGCTCCTGGATCACTTTAACTTTCTCCATAACCTGATGAACAAGATCTAGCCCAAGTAAAGCAGTCTCACCTGCTTCAGACCATCCAATTGGTGATCTACATTTTCTTCCATACAAGGCTTCATAAGGTGCCATCTTAATACTTGAATGATAGCTATTGTTGTAAGCAAATTCAATAAGAGGAAAATGGTCATCCTAACTGCCCTGAAAATCTAACGTGCACGCTCGTAGCATATCTTCAAGTTTCTGGATAGGACGTTCTGCTTGTCCATCAGTCTGAGGATGGAAAGTCGTACTTAGATTCACCTATGTACCCAAACTCTGCTGAAAATATCTCCAAAAATGAGCAGTAAACTGAGCTCCCCTGTCTGATATAATGGAGATCGGAATCCCATATAACCGTACTATCTCTTTCACATATAATCTTGCATAATCTTCTGCTGTATAGGTGGTCTTGACTGGTAGAAAATGCGCTGACTTGGTAAGCCTATCCACTATAACCCATATAGAATCAAATTTTCGCAGTGTATGAGGCAAACTTGTGATGAAGTCCATATTAATCATATCCCACTTCCAGACGGGAAGATTGATACATTGCATGTAACCTCCTGGTTTCTGATGCTCTACTTTTACTTGTTGACAATTTGGGCATTGAGCGACAAATGTTGCAATGTTCCTCTTCATATTTTCCCACAAATACACTTCTTTCAAATCATGGTACATTTTAGTAGCACCCGGATGAATAGAATAGCGTGAATGATGCGCCTCTGTCATAATTCCTTTTTTCAACTCATCTACATATGGTACACATAATCTTCCTTGACATTGAAGTACCCCTTCTTGTGTAAGATCAAAGGCCGCAGTTAGACCATGTTGCACATTCTCTTTTAGCCGCAATAACATAGAATCCGCAAACTGTTTCTCTTTCACTTTAGCTATTAAGGAGGATTCCACTGCCTTTTGCACAATAACCCCTTCATCTGGAGATTCAATAAGACGAACTCCCAAGCTGGCTAGTTGATGTAGATCTTTGATTATCTCTTTTTTTTCGGTCAACTGGACACTAGTGCTTTCTACTGCCTTGCGGCTCAATGCATCCGCTACCACATTTGCCTTCCCTGGATGATATAGAACATCAATATCATAATCCTTCAATAACTCAAGCCACCTTCTTTGCCTCAAATTGAGTTCCTTTTGCTTAAAGATATATTTCAAACTTTTGTGATCGGTATAGATATCAACATGAAGCCATATCTTTAAAGCAAAAACCACCGCTGCTAATTCAAGATCATGTGTGGGATAATTTTTCTCATGTGGCCGCAACTGTCGTGAGGCATATGCTATGACATTACCATGCTGCATCAACACATATTTGAGGCCAACCCCGGAAGCATCATAATACAGTGCATAACCTTCGGGAAGCACTAGAACTGGAGTGGAGGTCAATTTATCTTTCAACTCTTGGAAGCTTTTATCACACACATCATTCCACTGAAATTTAACTGCCTTATGTGTAAGCTTTGTTAACGGTGCAGCAATGGAGGAAAAACCTTCCACAAATCTTCGGTAATAGCCTGCCAGCCCAAGAAAACTATGAATTTCTGTGGGTGTCGTAGGTCTTGGCCAATTCTTCACCGCTTCAATCTTCTGTGTATCAACTTGTATCCCTTCATCTGACACAATGTGACCCAAGAATGCGACGGATTTCAAACAAAATTCACACTTAGAGAACTTTGCATACAACTTACGTTCACGGAGAATCTGCAACACTTGCCGTAAGTAATTAGCATGGTCCTCTGGCGATCTTGAATAAACCAGGATGTAATCTATAAATACCATGAAAAATACGACTAGCAATGGCTTAAACACCCTATTCATCAAATCCATGAAAATAGTCGGTGCATTTGTTAGTCCAAATGACATAACTAAAAATTCATAATGGCCATACCGTGTTCAGTAAGCTGTCTTGGGTACATCTTCTTCTCTAACTCTGACTTGATGGTAAGCCGACCTCAAGCCAATCTTTGAAAAACACTTTTCACCCTGTAACTGATCAAACAAATCACCAATTCGAGGGAGGGGATATTTGTTCTTGATCGTTACCTTATTCAATTGTCGATAGTCGATGCACATTCTCAGCGTGCCATCTTTCTTCCATAAAAATAATACTGGTGCACCCCATGGGGACATACTAGGCCTAATGAAGCCCTTGTCCAGCAAATCTTTCAACTGCTCCTTCAATTCACACAATTCTGCTGGAGCCATTCTATATGGAGGAATAGAAATAGGGTGCGTGCCTAGAATCACATCAATGCCAAATTCTACTTCCCGTTCTGGGGGTAAGCCTGGAAGATCTTCTGGAAATACGTCAAGAAATTCATTAACTACTGGAACCAAAGGCGGAGTTAATGGTGCCACATCATTATCCTTCACTCGTACTAAGTGACATATGTATCCTTTGGCAATCATTTTCCTTGCTTTCAAATAGGAAATAAATTTCCCTCTTGGTGCCCCCACATTACCCTGCCATTTAAGAACATTTCCTTGTGGAAAACAAAAATGTACATTCTTGGCCCGGCAATCCACCGTGGCGTAACAAGAAGCCAACCAATCCATCCCCATTATCACATCAAAGTCCACCATGTCTAATTTGATGAGGTCGTCCAGTGTATCATGACCACACACAGTTACCACACAATTACGATATACTCTTTTTGCAACAATACATTCACCAACCGGTGTAGATACTTCAATTGATTTAATTAATAATTCTGGTGCCTTTGTAAATTTCGCAGCAACTAATGGAGTAACATAGGAAAATGTAGAACCCGGGTCAATCAATGCATAGACATCTTACGAAAATATGGATAATGTACCTGTGACTACATCAGGAGACGCCTCTGAATTCTGCCTGTCTACCAGATCATAAGTACAATTATGAGCTCTACTGGAAGTTACAATTTTGTGTAAGTTATGATCAGCCAAAATTTATGTGTAAGTTATGATCGGCCAAAATTCCATAACTTACACTTATATGAAAAATAACAAATTTAATAACATAATCACACCATACATGTTGGTATTTCATCCATACCATGCTCTTTCATCAAACCCACAAGTCGTATTTCAAGTTACAATTCCATGGATAACACATCTTTTAGCAAAAACACAAAGTGCCATGTTCAACACTTCCAAGTATAACCAACATGATCTACATACTCTCCTATGCATATAATATATTAATCCATAAGAATAATCACTTACCTAAGCTTGAAAAATGATTATCTTGATCCAAAAGTTGTCTTAGGGTTCTTTAAGAGTTGAGAGAAATTTTTGGAAATTTCTAGAAATGTGTTGTGTATTCCTTTGAATAAAAATCAGATTTTCCTTTCATCACGTTACCAATTCCGTAAACTTTTTCCAATACAACAATTTCCAAAAATGACACATAAAGAGAAATCAACTTAGGGCATAACCATATCATACATGTTGATGTTCAAACCATCAATCTCACTTCATTCAAGACCACAAGGCCACTTACAAATTCAAATCACCAAAATAACACAACTTGTGTCACATAAACAAAAGTGCCCCAATCAACCCTTTTAGACATAAACATCAAAATCCATACCATCTCTTATGCACATAATATATTAAACCACAAGAATAAATACTTAATAACAGTTACCAAGTGATGATCTTGGCAAAACAAGTGTGGTTGCCTTAAGCTTGAAAAGGGTTTCTTTTTGGCTCTTGGAAATGTCTAGAAATTTCAAGAAATGGCAAGGTGTCTTTATGATTGAAAATCTGATTTTTGAGCTATAAATATACCATCCTTAGCCAATATTAAGTCAAAGATGAGGTGTCCTTTTGGTCATTAATGCATGGATCAAGAATGGATCATTTTGTTCCTTTTTGGGCCATGTCTTCTTGTTATTTTGGGCCAAGATGAATTAAGTCCATTCTTAATTCAAGATGAATTAAGTCCAACAATTCAATGTAAAAATTCATCAAAGCTCTCATGTTTCAAAATTTCCATGAGTGTTACGGACATTACCTAGGTTAGGTTCGGAAACATACGGGGTGTTACAATGGGTCTTGTATAATGTGCTTTAGCACCCTATACGATTCGTCTTTCAAGACTTTAGATTGCTAACTAGTGGATCTTTGAAGTATCTTCCTGCTTTTGTTGCCCATCCAATAGTTTCTTAAGAACCTTTTTAATTTCATCTAGATGGATTTAGTTTTAATGGTTTTGTTTCTAGTTATAGCCTTGTTGTTGAGCCTACGTCATGTATTGGTTTTGGATCTTGTTTCAACCTTATGAGAAATTAGGGTGGTTTCTTCAATTCAGATTATAATTATTCCCAAATTCTAATTTCATGTGCCTTTACCTGAGTTGCCTAAAAATATTAATGTACACTTGGTTAGCTCCACACATATTTGTTATGTGATCACCTTCAGGGACCTTACAAAATAATTGAGATGATGAACTGGCTAAACTTGTCCTTGTAACTGTGTATGACCCATTAGAAATTTGTTCAGATGATTAAAATTATTGTTCAACAATTTGATATGTGCTTGTATGTCAGTCGTTCCATCAACATCAAGCATTACAGAGGTTTTCTTTATTAAACTTCTATTGAACTCATTGGCCCACTCTGAATTGCTAGTTGATAACCTATTCAACAAAAGTATTAATTTATCATAAGTTTTCTCCGGTGCTTGTCCACCCACAACTGAATCAAGAAATAGTTTAGAATAAATATCTAAACTATCAACAAAAGTATATGCTAGAACTTTCTGGTTCTGATGAGGAGGAGGATAAATTTAGTAGTAGCATTTTAAATCTCTCCCACACTTAGGGAAAACCTTCGCCTTCCTTTAGCTTAAAAAAAAATATCTCACTTCTTAATTTAAACATCCTTCGATAGAATATTGCAATGAATTTCTTTGCTAAATTAGCCCATGAAGTGATGGATTTTAAAGGTTCAACTTTAGGTCACCTCTTGGCTTCTCCCAACAGTGAGAATGGAAATATGGTAAGTCTTACATAATCTAATGAGATGCCTTATATTATATATGTGTCTGCAATCTCCAAGAAATTTTGGAGATGCACCTGTGCATGCTTATGTGGTAAACCTATAAACTACCCGCTTAAGTGTGAGAGTTGCACCATATTTTTCTTAACCTCCCATCTTCCAGTATCGGTTAGTTTCATAATAATGGAGTTTACTCCAATTAGTGTTTTCTAATACCCTAGAACCATTATCTATTGATTTTATACTCTTTTCAATTTGCATTGAGTTCATGAATTAGGGCTAAACCCCAATTGTCACCATGAATAAGTTTTCTAATGATTTTCAGGGATTCTAAGAAGTAATCAAGTTTAGAATGTAAGAAACTTACCTCAAAAAATGAAAACTTCTAAAACATTATAGAAAATTGCCTCCCCCAGTGCCTTGGTTCATTTTTCATAAAGTGGGGAATGAAAATGTTCTTCTGTCTTAAAAATTGTAAAAACATTTTGTGTTACCACTACAGCGGTAAAGTTACTATTGCAATGGTTCATGACTATTATAGGCTACCGCTACAGCAGTACTTTTTTCGTCGCAGTGTTACCACTGTAGTATTTCTCTTTTTTGCTTCAGCGGTCCTGAGGCAGAATTTTGGGGCCTCCCCAATTGGGTTCATTTTACAACACATTCTTTGAAATACGACATCGCGAACCAACCCTTCCACTGTAAGCTCTATAATCGGAATTCTATAACTCCATTTTTGCCAGAAGTTTCTACAACTTTCTAAATTCATCATCTATCTAAAAATCAAGTCAAATACCCCCCACCAATTCTCACATTAATACCAAATTTCCTTAGACTAAAACACCCTCAAAAATCGTCTAAGGCTAGGCTAGCCCAGAATTTCTTTAAAATATTCTAAGGGAAGACTTGGCAAAAGTTTTACCTCCTATTTTAGTATAACAACAACTTGGATCATCACATTAGATACTAATTTACCATTCGTTCATCCCCAAACCACAGCTAGCCAAAACGACATAGCTAAGCAAGGGAAAAGAATACTTGAGAATAAGTGCGGATATCGCTTGTGCATGTCCACCTCTGTCTCCTAAGTTGACTCTTTGATAGTAAGGTTCCTCCATTGAACCTTCACACAAGGAATGACTCTAGTTCTTAACTTTTTCACGTCTCTATTCAATATAGCAATTTGTTTCTCTTCGTAAGATAACTCCTTGTAAAACAGCTCGGGATCTCAATGAATGATGTAATCACCATCTCCGTGATACTTCTTTATCATGGACACGTGGAATACCAAGTAAACCCCAGACATACTAGGACACAAATCCATTTTGTAGTCCACTAATTTTGCTCCCTTCAAAACCTCTAAGGGTTTGATGTATCTCCGACTCAACTTGCCCTTCTTTCCAAAATGCATCACACCCTTAATGGGTGACACTTTCAAGAGTACCTCCTCCTCCTTTTTAAACTTTACATCTCTCACCTTATTGTCTGCATACTCTTTCTTTCGGCTTTGATCTACTATGACCTTTTCTTGTATAACCCTTACCTTCTCCATTGAATAATTGAGCATGTCAGTGCCCCAAGGCCTCACTTTATACGCATCAAACTATCCAACTGGATACCTACATCTTCTACCATATAAGGCTTGAAAAGGAGCCATGTCAATACTAAAGTGGTAGCTATTGTTGTAGGAAAATTCACACAAAGGTAGATTTTGGTTCCACTGACCCCGTAGTCCATTGCATAAGCTCGAAACATGTCCTCAAGAACTTGAATAGTTCTCTCTAACTGACCATCTTCTATGGATGGAAAGTTGTACTCAGGTCCAATCTAGAACCCAATCTGACCAAAATTTCTCCAAAAAATTGGAGGTAAACTGAGTACCTCTATTTGACACAATAAAAACAGGTAGCCCATGTAGCCTTACAACCTCCTTCATATAAATTTTGACCAACTTAGCCACATTATAATCCACCCTTATCTGGATGAAGTGAGCCGACTTAGTCAACTGATCAACAATGACACATATAGAGTCGCACTTTCTCAAGGTCTTGGGAAGACGAACCAAAAAGTCCATTGTTATCATTTCCTATTTCCATTCTAGAATAGGCATCTTTTTGAATGTACCACCAGGTTTCCAATGTTCATACTTAACCTGCTGGTAATTTTGACACTTGGTCACAAAATCTATAATGTCCCACTTCATTCTTCGCCACCAATAATGTTGTCTCAGCTCCCTATACATCTTGGTGGTCCCTGGATGTCTAGAGTATTTAGAGTTGTGGGCCTCTGCAAGATAAGTCAAAATCAGTTTGCCCACCCGTGGTATACACAAGCGCCCCCGAATCCTCAACACTCCTTCATCATCAAGGATGACCTCTATAGACTCACCTTGCAACACTTTCTCTCTAATGTTTCTTAGCTTCTTGTCTTCGTACTGCCTTATTTGGATTTGGTCGAAGAATGTGGACATGACTTCTACATCTACTAATACCCCTCCTTTACTGGTTTCCTGCAACCTCAGAAAATCATTAGCCAATTACTGTACCTTTCTTTCTATTGGTCATCCTGACACCTCAAGTCATGCTAAGCTTTCCATGCTCACCGATTTTTAGCTCAATGTTTCCGCCACCCCATTAACCTTACTCGGTGATATAGAATTGAGATATCGTAATCCTTGATCAACTCCATCCACCTTCTCTGCCTTAGGTTTAGGTCTTTCTTGGTGAACACATGTTACAAGTTGTGGTGGTCGGTGAACACCTCACACTTCACTCCATAAAGATAGTGCCTGCAAATCTACAAAGAAAATACCACAGTCGCCAACTCCAAGTCATGGGTGGGGTAATTTTTCCCATAAGGCTTCAGTTGCATGGAATCATAAGTAATCACGTTCTGAACCTACATCAAAACAGCACCTAAACCTAGTTGTAGGGCATCACAATATATAATGAAATCTTTTCCTTCAACAGGTAATGTGAGAAATGGGGTTGAGGTTAATAAAGTTTTAAGCTTTTGGAAGCTCTCCTCACACTTGTCATCCCACACAAATGGAAGTTCCTTCTAAGTAAGGCGGGTCATATGCAAAGCAATGGTAGCAAACCCTTTAATGAACTGACGATAATAATTGGCCAACCCCATAAACTATAAATTTCTATCAAATTCATCGGTCTAGCTGATGTCGCACAAAATATACCTACGAAAAAGTATAATGCGGTCGTTGTATCAAATATAGAACCCAACTAGGTTGGGGTCGATCCCACAGGGAATAGGACGAAAGTAGGTTAAGTTCTTGTTTGATTAATTGGCTAATAAGTAAGAACTGGGGGGTTTTATAAGTAAATAGTGACAGTAACGATTGCTGGTTGTATCGAGTTTGTAGACAATAAGAGAAGTACACTAGGACTGTGATCCCCAATGATTCCTTAACTCCACCGGTTACTTGTGCTAACAAAACCATCCCGCTATGTTACATGCAAAATCTGACAAGCTATGTTTATCTAAATGTCTCTCGACCTTGGTTAGACGAATTTCACTTTTCTCTTCTCGGTCTTCAAGTGTCGCACTACTAACCCTTGTCTTGGATCTCAGATAACTATTCCCGCTAAGGCTCAAGTTATTAGATGAAGGTTGATAGATTCAAATCTCTGTTGTTATCTCCCTTTCCCAATCTATACCTCTCTCTCGAGCGAGTCTAGAATACAGGCGAATTTTTAACGTTTGCAACCGTTAGAAAGAAATCAAAACGAAGAAGATAGCAATACATGCATTCACAGCGGTTCAGAATTGCTTTGCACTTAACCTATTTCATTAACTCCTCATGGTTCACACAACCCTAGTTGATAAGTTTAGCTACTCATAATTGCAAGAACACAAGAAGAATTCAGAGATAAAAACATGATTGTAAACTCACAATAATGAAGAAGAACTGAAATCTCAATTATCAATAAAACTCGAATTATGGTTTGTAACTACAAAACCAAAAATATGTTTATAAGCTCAAAAATAGTAGAAAATATCTCTCAAAATAATGTAATCACTAACTCTCACACATAGGACTATACAGGAGCATTTATAGATACAAAGCTAATCCTATCCTAATTCGAATAGGAGAACAGAGTCGACAACTTCCACGGTATCGTGACTTGGCGTCGTGGAACCAAGTCATGACACGTAGGTTGGTGTCGTGGAAATCAGGCTCAATTAAACATTCAGAAGTTTACTAACGTGGCTGGGTGGCGTGGAAATTAGACACTTTTACTGATCTCTGAAGTAGACTCACGATATCCACTCATGTCATGTGAGTGGTCTTCATGGCACGTGAGTGGTGTCGTGACTCCCTTTTTGGTACAGATTCTTGTTCTTTCATCTTCAGACACTTCGTTCTCGGGCTTGATTCTTCCTTTTTGATCATCTTACCTTCAAAACCTGTTTTCCTGTAAAGTAGGACAGAAACCACTTCATACCAACCAAATACACCCAAGTTATTGCATATTTTCCTTGTTTTAAGCATTGAAAGTTCCATGTAACCATGGCGCATCAACACCCTCAACGTAGAACGTTTGTATGTCCTCAGGCGAACAAAACAAAAATAGACATATACGATGCTTAATTAAGAAAAACCTAAGGGAACTATGGCAGTCAACTCATTGCCTTTGGCACAAAAACCTTAATGACCCCTCCTATGTGCAAATCAAAACCATAGTGTGTATACAGGTAGCATATTATCATGACATAGAAGGGATCGAGTGATGGCACCAGATTATGAACAAACAACTAAGCATTTATGCAAATGACATTATTCAAACAAATAGCAGCTAACAATGCAACACAGGTACTCTCACAACAAAGAAGTCCCCTACACTTACAGTATACTAATGAATATCAAAGTAGGGACTAGGTCAAAACACTCACTCTCACAAAAAGTTCAAGCAGTGTGCATGAAATACCATAAGCTTGCCCTTATTTTCTATGCCTTAAGTTTTCGGATAGTTGGATTAGGATCTCTATAGGACTTTACTCGGCTTATAATGTAGGCTTGGGGATGGGTATGGTACATATGGATATGGTGACTCAACCCTTCTTGACACTACAATATTTTTGGCTCCAACTTCCAACCTTTCTCCTTTTTATTCTCCCTTATTCTCCTTTCTTTTATTTTTAGATTTTGGGTGTGATTTTTCTCAAACTTCACAACACAAACAACTATATATATTTTTTTTACTCATTATTATTTTTCTTTTTCTTCACACCCAAATCTTTTTTCTCTTTTTTTTTCTTTTATTACCCCCTTCTTCATACCCAAATCAATCTACGCACCCCTATAATAGCCACCCTCAACTTAGGCTATTTGCCTGAGTTGAGGTACACAATGACCAAGGAGGGACCAGGGCCAAGAAAGGTTCATTGTAATTAAAATGGGAAGGTGTATAGGCTAATGAACGAAATAGGTCAATTAAGGCTCACAATCGAGATTAAGGGATACTTATTTCATTTGGTCGGGCATTTAGGCTAAAAGTGGACTTATTCAAAAATGGTCGATGATCCTTTCCTAATCACTATCCTCTAACCTAGACAAGACTAACCGGGCATGTTCTGGCTCGCATACACAAAGTGAACTAAGTAATGACCTCACACTCACATAGCACAGAGTTACATTATCAACTACTATCCATCCGATTCATGCTACACTAGCTGTAGTTATTTTGTCTATAATCCTAGTTCCATAACAAGATCCAACAGCTGTCACATATAAACATGCTACACACACATACTTCAAAATAAAAAATTGAGGAGGGGTATCCTTAACATTCAAAAAGCAAAATTTTTTTCAAAACTGGACTACACTACAGTTCCCTTATTTTTCTCCTAATTCAACACATATACACATAATAATATAAATAACACCCTAAACATGTCAGTTCTACTATGATAGCACACTCGAGGGAAAAGAAACACGGCAACAAAAGCCCCCAAGTGGTAGTACACCCCCACCCCCAACTAACAATGGTTCACTGCCCTCAATGCACAGATATCAATAAAATACAAGGGAGTGAAGACATACCTATGGCACCCTAAGCATCAAAAGTGGGCCCACCTATAGCGGGATCATCAGTCTGCCCTCTAGGCTCTTTGCTCTGTGCATTCGATAGAGGTGGTGCCTGACTGGAGAATGAACCACGTTCCCTCTGCTCCTCCGCTATCTGGCTAGCATGGTACTCCATCCTATAAGCCTTAATCGCTCTCTGTAGATCACCCTCATACTCATCACCACTTTCAACCTGGTCCTTTGGACTATGGGGCCTCTTGTTTCTATCCATCGGAGGTTCCTCGTCGGCAAATAGATCCACCTCAAAGGCCGGCCTCATCGGGGCCGGAACAGGCATAGGCGGTATAATATGAGAACTTCTTGGTGCCAATGCTCTAACCTCCTCTCTCAATGCTGCCACCTCCTATGTCAAGGTCGTCATAGCGGAACTCATCCGGGAGGCCATCCGTGCCTCAAAGTTGTCAATCCTCCCATGCAGCCCCCTTATAAACTGATCCATCATCGCAGTAATTTGGGCCTCCACCCTAGCCTCCGCAGTCTCTATCGTGGTCCTAACCCATGTCTTAAGCTGGGATACCAACTTAGCCATCTGGGACTCGGTAAGAGCTTGTCGCTCAAACATCTCCGTTTGTCGATCAACCAACTGTTGCAGGAAGTCCCTAGAAACTGAAACCATACCAGAGGGAAGCGGTGAAGCTGTAGTACCAGGTACTGCATCATCAATAGGGCCAGTGCCCTTAGCCGGTACAGAAATAGTCTCGGGTACCCGAACCGGTACTGGAATAGGCATAGGTGCACTACCCAACTCATCTCTATCTCCAGGCCCTTCAAAAAGGGTTGCTCCTGATGACTCGGATAGCTGTGACCCCCGTGGAAGAATGGGGTAAGATCCCCGCTGCTGCATCAGACCAATATCCGCTATATGGGTCACCTCTATATAATGATCGAGGGTAGGTAGCCGAGCCACACCTGTCCTATCACATAGACCCTGGATCAGGCAGAGGAACGGTATACGGGTATGATCACGAAATACCCGCTCATAAATCTCCCGGATGATGTATATGGCAATATGAATATCATAACTAGCAAGGATGTTGGCTACCACCACAGCTTGGTCCAATTTAAGTGAATTGTCAGTATTGGTTGGACCCAATCGATGCCAAACCACTGACCACCAAAATCTGCCTGCGACATGAAGCATGGATTACTTGATATCCAGCTTACCAGTCACCCAACTCGCAGCCACACCATCCTCCGCTATATACCCTGCAATCCACTTCAGCAGCTCCAACTTCTGGTCCATATCCCGCATCTTAATTCGATCTCTAACAGTGTCCATGCGGTGATCAAACTCAGCAGTCATCGCTGGCAGTGGACAGTCTACGCTAAATAAGAAGCGGTGGATGGTCTGCTCCGGTATATAACCTCGGGTACCTCGAACCACAATGTGTGTCAATAAGGGATGAACCTATACCGCTGCCCAACAGGTGTACTCAAGTCAACCGACGCAGCATATGAGGCATAACATTCTCAGACCAACTCCGAGCTATAGCGAACAGAAGGCTGCGCCATCCAACCAAATCCATATCGCTCAAACACAGCCCAAATGTCAAGCAAGGCCTTCAACTCCTCAAGCCTATATCGGGGCTCCTGTATAATGCTCCTCCTACATACACCCCTCACCGTCAGCTCGGCATCCCTATCATAAAAAGCACACATGCCCTGCACACACCACCGCTGAACCTCCCTAATCTGTGCGGGAATCGGAGCACTCTGGGCACCAGTAGCTGAAATAGAGGCTGTAACCTATGACGTAGAGGTACCCTGACCTGTAGCATCATCCGAAGAGCCCGACTCCAAAGAATCCTCCCCCTCTTCAGGCTGGGGGGCAGACTCGAAAGACTGATCCGCAACAACCAGCGCTACTGGTGGTTGAATTTGCTGACGTACATCCCGAGCAGCAGCTCGGGCCTGAGTCTGTAACCTCGTGGTACGAGGGACTAATGTCGTATCATTATTTCCAATCTCAAACTCCTCCACGAACCCACTTTTTTTAGATTCAGTTGGTTCATCACACAGACGGGTTGGTAATTCCAGATTTTTGGTGTGAATTCTGGATGAAGAAACAAGATGGTCGCTTTTGGGGTTTGATTTGGAATGCATGGTAACGGGTTTAGGATCGGATTTTGGGTATTTGGGTCGGCTTGGGATAAAGTTTGGATCTGGGGGTCGGATTAGGTAGTGGGTGGGTCAAATTTTTGAAATGGGTCTGTGGGGATCGGATTTTTGTGGTGGTGGGGTCAGATTTTTGAATAACGGGGTCGGGTTTGTGGTGGATTTTGTGGTGGTTTTCGGATTTTGTAAGGAAGATTGAGTTGGAAAGTAAAATTTAGGGTTTATGTGAAGGCTTTTAATTAGAGAAGGAATGGGGTGGGTTCGAATTGCGTATCGGGTGAGGAAGAAGGGTACCAATTTTATTAAAAAAAATGGGTCGGGTCGGGTCGACCTGGGTCATCGGATTTTCTCTGATTTTCACGATACAACCCATGTGACGTGGGTTGACCTACATCACATGGGTCCGCTGCCGTAGGTATGATTCTAAAACTTGAACTTGCCTGTGATTTTCACGATACAACCCATATTACGTGGGTTGACCCACGTCATGTAGGTCCGCTATCGTAGGTATGATTTTGAAACCTGAAACTTGCCTCTGATTTTCACAGCACCATCCACGTGTCGTGAGTATACTCATGTGACGTGAGTTATGGCGTGAGTAGTATTGAACCTATTCAGGTAAATTTTGTGAATTTCAGCTAACTGGTCTTCCAATACTCAGATCACAACATAGTAAAATCTTAGGTTGTCTCCCAATCAGTGCTTGATTTAATGTCGCGGCACGACACGACTAACTTGGATACTCAGACTTCACCAACTAGCCATGGGTTGCCTCCCATGAAGCGCCTGATTTAACGTCGCGGCACGACATGGCTAGCTTGACTACTTAGACTTCATCAACCTCAAGTTCCTCACATGTCTTTATTTCTTCCGTGATTCCCACATAATGCTTAACACGCTGCCCATTGACCTTGAATAGAACATTAGAAGCTTTGTTTAGCTCAATTGCTCTATGTGGGAATACCCTAACCACCGTGAATGGTCCGGACCATTTGGACTTTAATTTTTTAGCAAACAAGCGCAGCTTAGAGTTATAAAGTAGCACTAAATCTCCCGAGTGAAACTCTCGTCTCTCAATTCGACGATCATGATATAATTTATTCTTCTCTTTATATATTGTTGAACTTTCATAAACCCAAAGATGAAATTCATCCATCTCATTCATCTGCTCAAGTCTCAATTTAGCCGCTTCACTCCAGTATAAATTCAACCTTTTCAACGCCCACAAAGCCTTATGTTCAAGTTCGACAGGCAAATGGCAAGATTTTCCAAAAACCAACTGATATGGTGAAGCACCAATTGGCATTTTGAAAGCAGTTTGATATGCCTATAATGCATTATCCAATCTGCGAGCCCAATTAGTTCTATTGGCATTAACTGTTTTTGCTAAAATAGACTTGATCTCACAATTTGACACCTCAACTTGCCCGCTTGTCTAAGGATGGTAAGGTGTTGCCACCTTATGTTTAACACCATATTTCTCAAGCAGGGCCTTGAACAGACGATTGCAGAAGTGGGATCCTCCATCACTAATAATAACTCGGGGTGTGCCGAATCGTTAAAATATATTTTTTTCAAGAATGCTGTGACACTTCGTCCTTCGTTATTAGGAAGCGCAATTGCCTCCACCCACTTAGAAACATAGTCAATAGCTACCAAGATGTATTTCATTCCATGCGAGCTCACAAAAGGACCCATAAAATCAATTTCCCACAAATTGAACAATTCAAGCTCAAGTATAGTTGTCATGGGAAGTTCGTGTCTGTGCGAAATATTCCCTTGCCTTTGACATTGGTCACAAGCGCGAGCATATTCATGAGCATCTTTGTAAATACTGGGCTAGTAGTACCCATATTGCAAGATTTTATGGGCATTCCGCGCACCTCCATGATGACGCCCAACTGGAGATGTATAAAATGCTTCCAAGATACTTATCATCTCAACCTCTGGGACACATCTTTGAATTATTCCATCAGCACACACCCTAAATAAATACGACTCATCCCAGAAGAATTTTCTTACCTCATGCATGAACTTCTTTCTCTGCTGATATGACATATCTTCCAGAACTAGATCACTTGCCAAAAAGTTGGCAAAATCAGGAAACAAGGGGATTAAGTCTTGAGATGTTGCTAGTACTTGCTCATCTGGAAAGTATCATCAATCTCAAGATCATCCCTTAATTTAAGCATGGCCTCCTCCTCAAGGCGTGATAGATGGCCAGCAACTTGATTTTCAGTTCCCTTACGATCCTTGACTTCAAAGTCAAATTCTTGCAATAGAAGTACCCATTGAATCAATCTTGGCTTAGCATCCCTTTTTGACATAAGATACCGAAGAGTTGCATGGTCTGTATGCACAATCACCTTCGTACCTATCAAGTAAGATCTGAATTTCTCAAAAGCGAATATTACTGCCAACAATTCCTGCTCAGTCACAGTATAATTCTTTTGAGCTGGATTAAGCACTTTGCTAGCGTAGTAAATCCGATGTAACATTTTCTCACGTCATTGGCCAAGGACTGCACCCAAAGCCACTCCACTAGCATCACACATAACCTCAAAAGGAATATAATTGGGGATGAAATCAACTTCTCCTTAAGACACTCAAATGATTTTAGACATGCCTCATCGAACATGAACTTCACCTCTTTCTCCAAAAGTTTACATAAAGGATGTGCAATCTTAGAGAAATTCTTGATGAATCTTCTATAAAAATCAGAATGACCTAAGAAATTTTGAATACCTTTCACGGATATAGGTGGATGTAGCTTCTCAATTACTTTAATCTTTACCTTATCCACTTCAATGCCATTCTTTGAAATCTGATGCCCCAATACGATACCCTTGTTGACCATAAAGTGACATTTTTCCCAATTCAGCACTAAGTTGCACTCCTTGCATCTTTGTTGTACATTGGCAAGGTGTGCCAAGCAACCATCAAATGAGTCTCCCACAACGAAAAAATCATCCAGAAAAAACCTCAATAGTGTCTTCCACCATGTCGTTGAAAATAGACATCATGCAGCATTGGAAAGTGGCCGGTGCATTACACAAATCGAAAGGCATCCTTTTAAATGTGAATGTTCCGTATGGATAAGTGAAAGTGGTCTTCTCTTGGTCTTCAGGGGCTATGAAGATCTGATTAGACCCAGAATAGCCATCAAGAAAACAATACCATCCTCTACCAGCAAGACGGTCTAACATCTGATCCATGAAGGACATAGGAAAATGATCTTTTTCTGTCCAAGAATTTAGATTTTGATAATCCATGCAAACTCCCCATCCAGTAACCGGACTTATTGGCATTAACTCTTTGTTTTCGTTCAGAACCACAGTGATTCCTCCCTTTTTCGGTACACACTGAACTTGGCTCACCCACTTGATATCCGCAATAGGGTAAACCACTCCTGCATCTAACCACTTGATGATATCTTTCTTCACAACCTCTTGTATTGGTGGGTTTAGACAACGTTGATGTTCAATGCTCGGTATGCACTCAGGAACAAGCTGGATCTTATGAGTGCAAATTTTGGGGGGTGGAATTCCTATAATATTAGCGATGGACCAACCAATGGCCCTCTTAAATCTTCTCAATACTGAAACCAAAGTCTCTACTTGCCAATCCACCAATTTAGCAGAAATAATCACAGGCAAGGTATTGTTGGCTCCAAAAAATGTGTAGCGAAGATGGTCTGGAAGAGCCTTAAGCTCTAAAACTGGAGGCTCCTCAATAGACGGACGAGCTGGTGGGGTCACCCTATTCTTCAAATCGAGATCAAGTGTATTTGAAGCATAAGTGTATGCCCCCTTACCAGTGAGTACACCAACTATCTTATCATATTCCTCAATACCATTGTTATCAAAATTCATAATCACGGCCGCAAGAGGTTCTACCCCCAATCTTTCTTAAAGAGACACAACAACATCACTATCATCAACTGCATCTATTACTAAAATCACTCGCTTATCTCTTGGTTGCTTCATGGAACGACAAACATTTAAAGTGACCTGTTTATCATTTAACCTGAATTTCATCTGCCCTATTTCCATATCGACCAGTGGACGACCAGTGGCAAGGAATGGTCTTCCCAGTATAATGTGAACCTCAAAGTCAACTTCACATTCAAGAATCAGAAAGTCAGCCGAAAATATGAAAGATGCAACCTTTACCAAAACATCATACAGAATGCCCACCAGCTTTTTCACAGTCCTATCGGCCATGAGAAGTCTCATAGAGGTTGGTTTTGGTGCTCCCAACACTAAATGTTTGAACATGTCTAACGGCATTAAGTTAATGCTAGCACCTAAATCACAAAGTGCTTTAGCAAAGTCGTAGGACCCAATAGTACAAGGAATTATGAAAGCTCCTGGATCCTCCTTCTTTTCAACTAGGGAATGCGAAGCAACTGCACTACAATGATGTAAGTCTGCTGGCTCAAAACCGACAGTTCTTTTCTTTGTCATCAAGTCTTTCATGAACTTCGCATAACCTGGCATCTGCTCCAATGCCTCAATAAGAGGGAGGTTTACTGACAGCTCCTTCAACATTATAATAAACTTCTGATATTTGCCTTCCTCAGCCTTCTTTTTCAACCTTTGAGGAAAGGGAGGAGGAGGTCATGGGATAGTTTTTAGCACTTGTGGTACCTCCTTTTCTTGCCTCTTTTCAGATTTTGCCTTTTCGCTAGTATCATGATGATCTGGAATTGTTTCGCCCTTTGAATTATCCGGCTCTAACTCAGTTTCTACATCAATAACCATCAGCTCATTGGTCTTACCACTGTCGGCAGGTATAGGTGGATTTGTTGTGCATTTCCTGCTTCTAGTACTAATGGCTATACAATGTCTATCATTCTTCGGATTTTGGACGATATTGCTTGGAAGGGTGCCTGGCTGACTTTGATTCAGTGCCAATGAAATATGCCTGAACTATTGCTCCAACTGTTTAATGGCAGTTGAACGGGACTCCATTTTCTGACTTATTCCCAAAATGTCTGTCCTAATCTCCTTTAAGCAATTTTCTTGGCTCTCTAACCCCTTGACCAGTTTATTAAGAAGGGCCTCCATCCTTGAATTTCTGGACTCCTCATCACAAATTCCTGGTGGTACATAAAGGTCATTCTTCTCTCTATAATCATCCTTTCATCTCTAATCACCATCACGGTCTCGTTCTCGATTCCTGTTTCTTGATTTATTTTAATTGTCTCCATAATAGTTCCGACCTTGATTCCCTTACCTCGAGTTCCAAGAGTCTTGATTAGACCCTTGGCCCTTGGATCGGAAACCCGCCACTTCTCGATCTAGGTACTTAGCTTCTTCATCAGACTCACTATCATCATGTCTAGGCATTTTACCCTGTGTACCTGTAGCATGCACCTTCTCAACATCTCTAGCTGCAATTTGTTTAGCTAGCAAACCAATTTCTGTCCTTAGTTGTGTGACCTCTTGAGCCACTGTTTCGTCCAATGCCCGTTGTGCAGCTGAGGCTCCAATAGCATATGTACCAGCAGGCGTATCTACCTCCCGAGTATGCCATCCTCGATTGGTCTTAGTGGTACGATCTAATATCTCTGGAGCTTTCTCCCATCTCAGACTCATGAATGCTCCACCCGTGAAGTATCTGCTACAGCCTTAGTGTTTGCGTTCAAAGCCCTGTAGAAAATTTCAAGTAAATTTCTACCACTCATCCTATGATTCGGCACATTTTGCAGCTTCTTATTGAATCTGAGCCATGTCTCATAAAGTGCTTCAGAATATAGTTGTCTGAAATTGTAGATCTCATCCTTCAACTGCAGCATCTTAGAAGGTAGGAAAAATCTTTCTAGAAATTGATTCCTCAAGTCTTGCCAAGTAGTGATGGAACCTTGTGGTAATTCTGCCAACCATAATGTTGCTTATCCTGTTAGGGAGAAGGGGAACAATCTCAACCAAATCACCTCTTGGTTAACTCCACGAAAATTATAGGAAGTACAGACCCCCACAAAATTCATTACATGCATGTTTGGATCATCTGAAGGAAGGCCGGCGAACACACCTTTCAAATTTAGCAAATGAATCATGGAGCTGGTAATGTCAAACTTAGTGCTCGAAGGTAACTCTGGTGGAATGATGGTACCAGTCTCAACCAGCTCAAGATAAGCCATATCTTCTTCTTCAGGATCATCATAAACAGGCACATATGGTCTCTGTTGCGCTCTAAGTCTTCTTTGTCGTTCTTCAGCATCAGCTAAACGTTGTGCATCTTCTTGCATCGCTTGATTATCTCTCTCAACTTACCTAAGAGCAGCTTGCCTAGCCTGCTCTTCTCGTGTCAATCAAGTGGTAGTTTGATCTGCTGTTTCATGAAAGTCTCCCGCAGCTGCGGGATCCTGAACTCCGTTAGTATTTACCATTCTTCGATTAGATCTCAGAGTTCTTTCAATTTCAAGATCAAGTGGAATCAGGGGATTGCCTTGACTAGGCATACACCGGTGTGTACCCTCAAAAGTATGTAAAAGAAAAACCAATCAATTCCAACCAGTACTAATCAACTACGTAACCGTATTCCCCGGCAATGGATCAAAAATTTGATATCACCCAAAATATACCTCCGAAAAAGTATAATGCGGTCGATGTATCAAATATAGAACCCAACTAGGTTGGGGTCGATCCCATAGGGAATAGGACGGAAGTAGGTTAAGTTCTTGTTCGATTAATTGGCTAGTAAGTAACAACTGGGAGTTTTTATAAGTAAATATTGATAGTAACGATTGTTGGTTGTATCGAGTTTGTAGACAATAAGAGAAGTACACTAAGACTGTGATCCCCAATGATTTCTTAACTCCACCGGTTACTTGTGCTAACAAAATCGTCCCACTATGTTGCATGCAAAATCTGACAAGATATGTTCATCTAAACGTCTCTCGACCTTGGTTAGACGAATTTTACTCTTCTTCTCTCGGTCTCTGAGTGTCGCACTACTAACCCTTGTCTTGGATCTCAGATAACTCTTCCCGCTAAGGCTCAAGTTATTAGATAAAGGTTTATAGCTTCAAATCTCTGTTGTTATCTCCTTTTCCCAATCTATACCTCTCTCTCGAGCGAGTCTAGAATACAAGAGAGTTTCTAACGTTTACAACCGTTAGAAAGCAATCAAAACAAAGAAGATAGCAATACATGCATTCACAGCGGTTCAGAGTTACTTTGCACTTAACTTGTTTTGTTAACTACTCATGGTTCACACAACCCTAGTTGATGAGTTTAGCTACTCGTATTTGCAAGAACACAAGAAGAATTCAGAGATGAAAACATGATTGTAAACTCACAATAATGAAGAAGAACTGAAATCTCAATTATCAATAAAACTCGAATTAGGGTTTGTAACTACAAAACCAAGAATATGTTTATAAGATCAAAAACAGTAGAAAATATCTCTCAAAACAATGTAATCACTAACTCTCGGACATAGGACTATACAGGAGTATTTATAGATACAAAGCTAATCCTATCCTAATCCAAACAGGAGAACAGAGTCGGCAACTTCCACGATATCGTGAATTGGTGTCGTGGAACCAAGTAACGCCACGTAGGTTGGTGTCGTGGAAATCAATCTCAATTAGATGTTTTTAACATGACTCACGCCACCTAATCACATCACGTGAGTGTAGTCACACCACGTGACTGGCTGGCGTGGAAATCAGACACTTTTACTTATCTCTGAAGTAGACTCACGATATCCACTCACGTCACATTAGTGGTCTTCACGGCACGTGAGTGGTGTCGTGACTCCCTCTTTGGTGCAGATTCTTGTTCTTTCATCTTCAGACACTTCGTTCTTGGGCTTGATTCTTCCTTTTTGATCCTCTTGCCTTCAAAACCTGTTTTCCTGCAAAGTAGGACAGAAACCACATCATACCAACCAAATACACCCAAGTTATTGTATATTTTCCTTGTTTTAAGCATCGAAAGTGCCATGAAATCATGGCGCATCACTAGCCCAATTTTTAATAGCTTTTACCTTCTACGGGTCTACCATAACCCCTTCCTTAGAAACCATGTGTCCCAAGAAGGACACTGAAGATAGCCAAAACTCACACTTGGAATATTTAGCATATAGTTACTTCTCTTTAAGCAACCCCAATACTATATGCAAATGAGTTTCATGCTCTTCCTCGCTTTTGGAGTAAACCAATATGTCATCAATAAAAACGATAACAAATGAATCCAATAATGACTCAAAGACCCCATTCATCAAACTCATAAAACCAGTTGAGGCATTAGTCAAGCCAAAAGACATGACTAGAAATTCATAATGCACATAACAAGTTCAAAATGTAGTTTTGGGATGTAATTTGCTCTAATCTTGATTTTTGAGAATACTGCCACTCCTTGCAACTAGTCGAACAAGTCATCTATCCTAGGCAAGGGATATTTGTTGTGAATTGTTACCTTATTCAGTTGGTGGTAGTCTGTACACATCCTCATGCTACCATCCTTCTTTTTCACAAATAAAATGGGAGCACCCCATGGGTAAACACTTAGGCAAATAAAACATTTTTCTAACAATTCTTGTAACTGAGATTTAAACTCTATTGGTGCCATATGATAAGGGGGAATAGAGATGGGTTGAGTTTTGGGCTCTAAATCTATGAAGAAATCAACCTTACGGTTAAGAGGCATACCTGGAAGTTCATTAAGAAAAAATTCTAAGAATTTACACACAGCTAGAACCGAAGCTATGGGAGGGACAACTGATTTATCTTCTCGAAGATGGGCTAGAAACGCCTTACACCCCTTCCTTACAAATTTCTGGGCACGGATAGTTGACACAATTCTCACAGGAGTAGGCTTAAGAGTACCCTCCCACTCTAACTTTTCTATCCCAGGCATCGCTATAGTGACGGTTTTAGTATAACAATCAAGAATGGCATGATAAAGAGACAACCAACTCATCCCTAAAATGATCTCAAACTCCTCTATGTCTAAAATTACAAAGTCTACCAAGGTTTTGTACCCCATAAACATAACAGGGCAACCCCTATAAACCATATCAACACACACAGACACCCCAACTTGTGTAGACACATACATAGGTGAATCAAGCAATTCACAGTCCAAATTCCAACCTAAAGGAAACTTCATAGACACATAGGAGAAAGTAGAAC
Organism: Capsicum rhomboideum; assembly: GCA_031232105.1. Taxonomy (NCBI): domain Eukaryota; kingdom Viridiplantae; phylum Streptophyta; class Magnoliopsida; order Solanales; family Solanaceae; genus Capsicum; species Capsicum rhomboideum. The sequence continues at coordinate 29,157,632 of CP124710.1, read as the reverse complement.
CGAGATCAAACAATATAGAAGCCATATGATCACAGACAAGAATAGTACCTGTGAACACAATATCAAAAGCTTCCACCTCAAGACGATCTAGAACAACATAAAGTTGGACCCTATCACAACCCTGATCGCCACCTCTACCAGCTTGAGCACCATTTCTACCGACTTGTCCTCTACCTCAATTAGCTTAGTTTCCACCCCTTCCTAAAGCCTTGCCACCATTCTATCTTGTGGATGACCCCTACCATTTCCTCCACCACCATAACCTGCCGGAACTAGAGCACTAGAAGTCTGTTGCTAATTCAACTAACCTACAAATAAGAAATTAGGACAATACTTTATAATATGGCCCAAATCCCCACACTCATAAAATTTGATGCCTAAGGATGCCCTCTAAACTTAAGAGGACGAAGGTACATAGTTGCCTGTCCATGAAGGCTGATAATTGACCCCATACAGGCCCCTTGCAGACACAAGCATGGACAAATTATAAGGCTGAGAAGAACCATGACCCTTTGAAAAAGTACCATTGAACTGGCCTAAGGTCCGAGACTTTTCTTTTCTTCTTTCATTTCTCCCTATTTGTCAAGTGACTCAGCCTTCTTAGGAAACTCAACTATATCCTGAAAGTACTTACCAGATGCAGCCATAGATAAAGTAAACATTTGAATCCCAAAATTCAGCCCCTTCACAAAGTACTTAATTTTCCCTTTCTCTGAACTGATCAATTGTAGTGCATAGTGATACAAGGCATGAAATTTGGCCTCATAGGCCACCACAAACATGTCACCCTACTCTAACATCAAGAACTCATCCTTCTTCTGACCACGATAAGCACGGGGGACATACTTCTCAAGAAAGACATTCTGAAATTATGCGCAAGTAAGTGGAGGTAGAGCACCCCTGCACTCAATGAATGACCTACACCATTGCTTGACTTTGGCCTACAACTGAAACGAAACAAACTCCACACCATATATTTCAACAATACCCATCTTATGTAGACGTTCATGAAAATCCAACAAGAACTCAAAAGCATTTTCATACTTTGTATCCTGAAATATTGGTGGTTTCATTTTCATGAACTTATAGAAAATTCCATGTTCATCATCATTCATCACTGGTCCAAGTACTTGTCGAGGATACACCCTTATCTCTAATCCCTCATCCATCATGGGTGCCACAGCAGCTGCATGTTGTAAGGCTGGGGATGGAATGGGTGGAATAGCAGGAATAACATTGGTGCCAGCCAAACTACCTAAGTATCCTAACACTTGCTGAATCAGTCCTGAAGTCATAGCTACTTGGGTTGCACCATTTGTACAGGCAGTCCATTCTCAGGGACCACTACTTCTTCTTCCTTAATCACTACGTCCTTGTCTTGAGCTTACTCTGAAGCATCTTATGAAGTGGAAGGGAGGAATTCCTTTGCCTAGCCAGTCCTCTAGATTCCTGGACTCCACCCTTAACAAGTGTTGCTCCTCTTCCTTTTCTCCTGGCCCTACCACTCACGCGTGGTCTACCCCGGACTACGGCCTCAGTGAATTTATAGGCATTGTTGCTGGTGCCGATGCTGGGGTGGTTGCTACTACTCAGGAAGAACATGTGTTCACCATCTACGAAATAAGAATGAAGGGGTTAGATACAAATTGGATCACCAAATACCAATTAGAATCAAGTAATAACATGAAAGGAAGAAAAGAAGAAAGAAAGAAATTTTGTTCCTAAAGCCCTGTAGCCTTTCAAAGAAAAATACAGACGTCTCCATACCTTTCCGAGAGCCTCTACTAGATATGTTCTTGTACGATGAGATATACAAACCCAGAGCTCAGATACCATCTGTTGTCATGACCCAAACGGTCGTGGTTAGCACCCACTCTAAAACTACGGTGGTAGAACCACTTAACCCAACCCTCAATAACCAAATTTAATATTCATCAATTTACTTATCATCAACTGTATCATTATAAAGTTATGAAACATAATTATTCATTAAGAAAACAAAGTTACAATCCTAAACAATCTCCAAACAAAAAATAGAGTGCAAAAATTCTCTATTCATTACATCCCCGGGACCTAAAGTCACCATACAAAAACATCTAAGAGTACTCAAGTTTATAAACAAAAGAGTATCCAAAATATGAAAATAAACAAAAGAGTGTCTTAGTCCCAAAACAAGGGACATGAGCATAAAGCTGAAGATCCGAAGGTTGCCCGGTCATGGTGCTCACCCTTAAATTGAGATCTGGAACTGCTAGCTAGAGCCGAGGGCTCATCTCAAATACTGAAACACGCTCTGAGCTCAACAAAACGAAGATCACAGGTAGCATTAGTACATCAACAAGTACTGGTAGGCATTATAGGTCGACTAAACCTGACACTATACAAATAAGTAAACCAAATAAAAGCAAAGCAATCATCACAGAACTCATAACCAAGGAAACAACACAATTATAATACCACTTTAAAGCGAATACAAACTCATATTTATGTAAGTTTACACTTAGCAAATTTCAACAAGAAGTTTGATCAAAACATATAATTATAACCTAACAGTAAATGTACATTGATGAATGTATGAATGCAAGATGTGCTCATTATCTCTTTCCCTTCTCAATCCCATAAACATCATGGACATTGTGATTTTAATATACTAGCCTCATAAATATCATGAGCTCAATAATATCATCATCACGATTATCTTAAAATCATCAACAACATGTATCAATATGCAAATGCAATCAATAATCACAAATAGTGCTCGAAAGCAATCACAAGTACTCAATTCAAGTATAAGCATAGAGTCAAGCAAGTCTAAATGTTAATATAAATCGTAACCTACCTCAATTCCTTACTCAAAATCACCTTTAGGCCACAAGCTTGCCTTTCTTTTCTCTCTTACCTTGTTTTTGTACTATCAAAACAAGATTACACACCCACTTCAGTCAATTCATCCTCTTTTGACCACTAGGGAGTACTACTAACAAGTTTAACCATAAAATTGCCCTAATTCATCATTTTAGGGTTTTCTATCCCTTAAACCTCATAAACTCTACTTTATTTAACATGAATAACTACAATTCTATTCAAATTAATGTTTTCTAATACCCTAGAACCATTATCAACTGATTTTATACTCATTCTCACCAATGTGCATTAAGTACATGAATTAGGCTTAAACCCGAATTTCCACCATGAATTAGTTTTCTAATGATTTTCACGGATTCCAAAAGGTAATTCAAGTTTAGGATGTAAGAAACTTACTTCCAAAGATGTAAACTTCTAAAAAACATGCTAAAAATCACCTCACATAGTGCCTTGGGTCATTTTTCAGAAAGTGGAGAATGAAAACGTGTTTTTTATTTAAAATTGTAAAACACACTGCGTGTTACTGCTGCAGTGGTTAAGTTAACGATGCATCAGTACCGCTGCAATGGTAATCTGCTGTTGCAGCGGTTCATGACTATACAGGCTACTACTACGATGGTGTCACTGTAGCAATTCTCTTTTTTGCTGCAGAGGTCCCGAGGAAGAATCTCTAGGACTCTCCCCAGTTGGGTCCATTCTATAATACATTCCCCAAAATACGACATCGCAAACCAACCCTTCTACAGTAAGCTCTATAACGGAGTTCTATAACTCTATTTTACAGGTCAGAAGTTGCTACAGCTTCCTAAATTCGTCATCTATCTAAAAATCAAGTCAAATACCCCTGCCAATTCTCATAGTAATACGAGATTTACTTTAGACTAGAATACCCTCAAAAGTCATCTAAGGCTAGGCTAGTGTCACACCCCGAATCCCATCGAGACATGATTGGCACCCGTAGCCGATAAGGCCTGAGAGAACCAACCTTTGCTTATGTTCACTCATATGCATATCATAATCATAACCACCATTGCGGAAGAACATGAAAGACGAATAAAGGAAAACATAGGACATATTTATACATACATATGAAACTTGGCCGTTGAGGCCATCCAGTCAAAACAACATATGTCTTTTACATTGATACACCCACATCCGTCTACAAAAGCCTCTAACAAGAGCATTGACCCAATTGAACCATAAGTAGGGACAAGTCCCCGCTTTACACAATATGTACATCATCAAAACATATATACACTCTGACTCGAAGAAGCCACGAATGAGCTGGATCTCACCAAAGAACCGCTAACACTGGCAATCTACTGGGGAGCCTACTGGTACCTGCGCCTGCAGCAAGTAAGGTAAATTCCCCGAGAGGGGTCAGTACGAAATAAGTACTGAGTATGCAAGGCTCAGATGAACCTGTACAACACATGAATATCTCAATGAACTCAAATACAAATGACTAATCAATGTGAATAAGTCACCATGATGCATTTTGGAAACCATGTGGATTGCTTTTATTACTTTCGTTGCTTTCTTTGCATTCAATGCTCGCTTGTCATTACATATGTCATAATGTACCCGGGCCCCTACTGATCAGTGGGTCTTTTCATATTATATCATCGTGTTGGGATCGATTCGATCTAGGCTTATGCCCCTAGACTTGCCACCCATACATAAATGCACCGGGATCGGGTCGAGCTAGGCTTATGCCCCTAGACCTGCCACCCATAAATCCATACCTCGGGATCGAGTTGAGCTAGGCTTACGCCCCTAGACCTGCCACCCGTACTTGATCATTGACCACATATGCATTACTTTGTTCATTACTTTGAGATTGATACTTTGATAGTCATAACATCACTTTGGAACTTTGGAACATAACATTGTTGGAAGCTTTGAATCATTAACCAATGAGTGAAGGACATGTGAATAAACATCATGAGAAATATAACATTACTAGCACCATGATACCATTGGAACCATTGGACAATAATCCATGAACAAGAGACACAAGTATAGTCATTATTAGAACATTGGAACATAACCTTACTTTGAGCTTTCGGACCATTAACCAAATAGGAGACATGAGATTCACAAATGATCCATGAGTAGGAAATATATGACAATGACTATTGATAAACGGATATCGAATACCTTAGCATATTTCGGGATAGGACTAGTGACATGTCAATATGGACACTATTTGTCGCAGAAAGATACGGACAAAGTAACCTTACATACCTTGGATTCGAAATACGAAT